>JAZDUA010000247.1:522500-927500 GCA_038098605.1 Gryllus longicercus
TAGCGTTTACACGTCTGCGCGAGATAATAAGAATTATGTTTTTAATGTAGACTTTGAATTTTATAATGTCCAACCAAGAAATTCCGTAGTCCTCCTGTTCGGTTGTGATAGCCTGTTTTGCCGAAAGAAATGTGACATTCACTTTAGGGAAATGCGTCCTCATTGCTAAGGACCTATTGCTAAAATGATATTCAAAAAACAATTCAAAATAATTTCATCTCGAATTTCATTCGAATTCGAATTTCAAAATAAGACAGAATAGAAAGATTAAAATTATTCAATTTTCTACATACGTTGGGTAGCTTTTCTTTTTTTGATGAAAAAATCTGCAATTTTTCCGTGGAGGTTCTATTTTTGCTATGGGATCTATGACGTTCCTGTTTTAGGCGCGCGAAAATTCCCCGTTTTAGAGTAGCCTCTAGTATGAGTTGCCCATTTTCTCCGTGGTTGTATTGGAAAGCCGAGATGATAGGCTACGGTACCTCAGCAGCAACACCGTGCCCTTTGCAGGATCGTTAAGTGGGAGGTTCTGGGTTCGAGTCGTGACGATGGCGGATTTTCGAATTTGCTTAGCTGCATCGAATTCAACCACTAATTAGAGAAGAGTTCATGTGGCTCGCTGCTTCTCATCCGTACTTTTCCGAAGTTTCTCCTATAAATGCCTAGTGAATGGCAAATTACTAACCTTACTAAATGTGCCACATGCTGCGCACGATCATTCCTTCCTATGTTTGTATAATTCCTTAGAGCTTCTTCCGACTGGGGCGTTGCCTGGCGTTACTTGGCGTTACTTGGTACAGGAAGAACCGTCCAGCTGACATGCCACCATCTTCGCGGAAAAACGCCACCATCTTCGAGGATAAATATATACTATACCTTCAGTACGAATGGATTTAGTACATGATGTGCAGGAAATAGAAAAGTCTCTGACAATCGAACTCCAGGAGAGAGGGGAGCGAGTTAGTAAAATGATCCTCGCTTAAGGTGCAGATTCTGAACAAACACCAAGAATTCTCTTGGGGAATGTTGTTTAATTTTCTTTATTCTAACGTTTTCAAAGTTAGGGAATCATACAAGGACAGTTACTTATAAATTAATCTTGTCCGTCGCAGGGACATATTAATACTATCTCATCAAATTCTTTAGAGGTGTGTTGTGCAAGAACGTGCGCAGCCTAAAACAAGAGAGGGGCGCAACTACATTTGTGGGATCCTCTGGTCCCTTTTTTCCATTTAACTTTTACAGACAATGTAGGATAGTTGGGAAATAAGTTATGGAAACAATTTTTTTCTATAAGAAATATTACCGGATCACGTAATTTTTTTTTGTCGTATGAAAAAAATGCAGTATTGCAGGACGTTCACAATAACAGACGGTTCTTTGATTGCCTACTTCAACAGAGAGCAATGTAAAATCAGTTGTGACTACCGCCGCGCGAGACGAACGTAATACTTTCGAGCAACGCTCCTATATATATATATATATATATATATATATATATATATATATATATATATATATATATATATGAGCGTTCGTGAAGAAATATTCGTGAAGAAATATTATTCGTGAAGAAATGCCCTAGAATATAATAGGAAATTGGTGGAAACTGTTGAGAATAACGCCTTCCCATACCGACAGTCGCGAGATGCCCAGGTAAATTTCAGCCAGGATGCGTAGCAACCTGTGATTGGTAACGCACGGGATGATCTGCAAGAACGCCTGAACAAATTAAAATAAAATAATAAGTTAAAATATTTAATTAATAAATGCAATTGATTTTATGTTCAACTACTCCAAGGTTCAACCATTACCAGATAGTTTGTAGAACTTCTTCCCAAAATGTAGGGTATCAATTCCCCAAATTGTCAGCTCAAAAAAGGGGTTAATAAGATATTAATCATATTTACGGAATTAAAACGTATTATTACGTAGATCTAAGAGTAGGGATGGCAAAAAACATCGATGTTTTTAAAATATCGATATTTTAGAACAGACACATCGATATTATCACATAGATTTTTTCTTTCGGTGTTTTCTTCAGATCGATGTATTTGTTCAGAAACATCGATGTTTTCAAAAATAATATCTCATGATATAAATGAAATTTTCATTATTTTTTGATTGCTCGCAACATTCATTTACAACTGTCACTGTTATCAATAGTCATTTACTACTGTCTCTGTTGTCAATCCCCAGGCGGCACGAAACTGTTCGCTACTCTCAACATTTCCCCAATGTTATTGCGTTTTTTAAAGTTATTTTTACGCGACAATACCGTTAAACTGCATTTTGAACCTTGAATACATAGAACATTGATTATAATATTAAGATTACTCCCAAATTTAAGGCAGAGTATACATTGAGCTAATATAGACGTGTGATGTATCATATTAGAACCGCGACATTTTATTCGATATGTTTCGCAATATGACGTCATCATTCTTCAAATATCGATGTTTTTGTCAATGTTTTCATCGACATCGAAAATCTTTTGTTGATGCATCGAAGTATCGATGTTTTGCTAATATTTGCCATGACTAGCTACGAGGCTCCCTTTCGAAATTTCCAGGTTGATCGTTTCTCTTATGCTCGTCCGCTATGCTCGCACCACCGGGGAAGTGACGTCTAGCACTCCCGCTCGCGAATTCGCCCCTCCGTCTAGTCTTTGTATCACGACGTAAGCCTTGCAGCCGCGTCGTCTCCGCGCTCCACTGACGGGCGCTCTCTATCCGGGACGGCAGCTGAATGCGCCTGTGGCATGGCGCTGCGTGCTGCTGACAATTACAAAGTGCGCTCGAAATGTTTCAGGCAAGTAGCTTGAGGTCACTTCGTCAGGCAACTGACTGCGAGGATTATGCGACTATTTCATTTTTGGAAAAAAGGATACCATGTGGGGCAATTGTAATCACACTCAGGCATCTGAAATATTTTTAAAAACTAGCAAATACATTTTTAAAGTATTAATTCATTGAAATACCGTTTTTACGAATTGACAATAACAGAACGACCACAGTCGAACTTTACCACAGTCGATGAACTGTGGTAAAGTATCATAAATGAATGCATCGCAATTTTACGAAACGAAGCCTTTCAAACTTGGTATGGATTTGTTTATTGGTTTCCTGTGGAATCGATAATGTGAGTAACGATACATCTTTCAATCTTATTTTATTCTGTATTATCTTAATCAAAACTGTGTCTGTATCAAATCTGTAATTATCCATTTCTTTGTTTTGAAACAATTCTCCGTGTAATTTTAGTTCGCAGTTATTTCACTTAGTTCCCTGATAACTATAAAGTTTCTTTCAAGTTTTTTTTTCCTCAGAGTAAAAAAATAATGCAGATGACATAATTGTTAAAGTATTTGATGTACTCTTTGGTTTTTCTCTTCTGAAAAGAGATAGGGGTTCCAGTTCGTAAGTTTTGCTGCAAGAGGACGCAATGGAGGTTTCCATAAAACTACATGAACCTCTACTGGTACCTTTTGGAACTTCTCTTTTGTGAAATCTACTTACAAGCTTGTGTGAATCTTACAACAGTTTAATGTTTAGCCCTAATTACTGTCCACGCGTTTTTCCGTTGTAATATAGATTGCTTGATTATATCGCGTTTCGGAGCGCGTCGTCGGTGGTCGACAATCCCGTTAGTGTAGCGCATGTTTTAACGCGAGAGGTGGCGGTGTTCTTCACTGTATGGTGAGATCCGGCGCCGACGGACACTTCGATGGGTAGGGTTTTCCCCAGCCGGGTTTCTCCTACCTGAGGCCCATTGCCAAGGTTGGGTCAAGTGCTACCCTTTCGACTGGTATTGTAGAGCATTTAAGCGTGTGCATTTAAGGGTGAGAAAAGGTCAAGGGATCGCGCGCAATCTGTGGCCCGTTTGTGAATATGCTGCTCCGGCATTCGCCTAGTGTTAATCGGATAAACCACGGAAACATACCAAACAGAGCAGACGGTCGATAGAATTCTCCTCCAGACAGCAGATGAATTCGACCTAGCCGTAGAGCTAGTGTTTGAACTCCTGTCACCATCTAGGTTCAAACAATAGGACCCCTAGGAACCCTACGTTCGAGGCGCTGCAATGGTCGTTGATGTTCTGAGCCACCTCAGCGGGTCCCGTCTCTTGTTAATGGAGCGACTCTCGCACGTACTCTGTTTCACCGCAAGCAGCAATCAACTCGGGTCGAAAAGGTGAGCGTCGGTACTGTGCGGGCAGTGACGTAGCTTGACAAAATCAAACGACAGCACAGTAGGGACGGGAAATAGTCGCGATTCTTGAGAGTGATGTCATAGGTATCGGGAATCCCGAAATTCTTCGCGAAAGGTTCCCTCGTACTGCTATCTCTGGGGCATTAGAGGGAATGAATTATTAGTTTATGACTGGAATGTCAAATTGTCAAAGTCGAGCTCTTTTCAAACCTGCAAATTCTTAATATATTTTGTTTTCCGGTCGAACTATTTTCGTATTCCATTGATTGCTTAATTATTCTATTTTTACTGGTGCGTCGCTGTTACGGTCATTAGTTCAGAACGTTTATTGCCTTTTACATCGCAGGAGATTGCACTGACATACACATAGGCTTGCGGAGTTTCCCCCCTCCGCATATCTACGCCAGCGGGGACCCCCACCAGCCACGATCAGCTGTAAGCTCCCGCAAGGTTAGGTAGTGTAGTGCATGTGAGTGTTAGTATAAGGGTGAATGTGTAAGGAGGGAGGAGGATACAGGGATGAGGTAGCCATAGTACATAGAACATTCTCCAATTATTGTTCGGAAATGTCACGGGAAACCACAGTTCAGAGCTACCGGCCAATAGGAATTTCATTTAGACACTGGACGAATTCGACCGCGCCATGAAACTTGCCGGAAATCCACCATTGTTGGGATTCGAACCATAGGGCCTCCCTGGCAGCGACGCTGCATATTTAACGATCATGCTACCGTTAAGTCATCGCACCCGCTATATTTCCCTTTGAGAACACATTTATAACTATTGACGCTTATGTTGTGAATAAATAGGTGTTGCATTCTATTAATCTTTTCCTTGTGTTTTTCCTCTGTGGGTAGACAGTGTCCTTTCCACTTCGCCACTGGGTGCAGACACGGCATAGCTTGCCCCCTCCCCCCCCCCCACCGTCACCCCCGTCTTTCACACCAAGCGCCTCGACTCTCGAATCGACCTATCGATCTGCCGGATCGCAGCTGTTGGCGCAGCAAGCCCAACGATTGGGACTGAAGGTGACTTTCTGGTTACTAATCTGGGGAATGCGCCCGTCCACCAAGTTTCGCGCCGACGGCCTTTTCTCCTGATGGGGCTGAAAAAGCGGGTCGGTCGAAGAAAGGAGTTGTCCATGTCGTAAAGCGAAAGTGAAAAAGTAACTTCCTTCACAGTGACATCAAAGCGGCATTTTAAGTTGATGGTGAAAACACGAGCTTCGATTGTTCTTTCACTTTATTCACTCAGCGGAATGGATTAGGGTCAACAAAAATCCAATACATAAAGGTATTCGTACATGATTAATAAATTTGACTGCATAGCGTTATGGTTATTGAATGAATCGACATTGTTTCCTCTTTAATTAAAGCATATTTATGAGGCAATGACATTTGGTATTATTTTGACAAACTATATTATAAAAACTATTAAAATTATCAATTTAATATACAAAGTTAGACAGCCCCTTATAAAATCCAACTTTAAAAAATTCATTAACTATTAACAAAAACTAATCTGTGTTTACGGCTATAACGTTCTTTGAAAGTGTACTGTCACGCTTAGTATTTCTCTACAATTTTTGGGTGTCATTTGTCAAAGGCGCAAAATGAATGTACTGAACCCTGTGGTTTGCCTGCGTTCCCATTCGCATTTCGTATTTTTAACCCACTTTCATTGCTCCATCCGCCGTTACGTCACCTTCCATCCGGTTGTTCTTTCGAACCAAAAGCCTTTTTGCTTGTCGCGCTTGAGAAGAGACCTTCGACAAAAATAAAGAGTAGCGACAAAAAAACATATGTCGGTACGTTAACCTTGGAGTCTTCAACTGAAGCTTTGTAGACCTGATGGCGTCTGGTTCTAATACCGGTGATGGATGATTTGTGCACTAACCAGATAAGGAAATCTGCGAACAATACTTGGATGCAGATTTTGGTGTCCGGTCCTTTGATTAATCGATTCTTTAGTTTGCTCCAATCCTTTGGTGAAGGGCATAGACTACGTTTAAAAAGGCGTAACATGAATAACTCAATTTTATTCTCTCCACGATCCCTCCTCTCATTGTAAACCTTCAGGCCGAGAAATACATATAAATCTATTTCCAAGTAGCATAACTGTTATTATAGTTATTATTATTATTATTATTATTATTATTATTATTATTTGTATTAGAATTATTACTAGTATTATTGTAAATGATTTTTTGACTATTGAATTGCCCTTGCTCAGACTTTTGTTGAACGTACAACTGAAAGTTCCGCTTGGTAAATTTCATATACCGTAAAGGCTGAAACCCCATTATCTAAAAACGAAGGACTGAATTCAGTCCGCCGATGTGATGTCTCGAATCGGACGGACGTGCATAGCGCAGTAGAAGATAAATAAAAGAACAAGATAAGAGAAACAGATATCACATCTTTTTTGCTCTTTACACAGAATGCTTTAATTTGTCAAAATGATCTAAATTCACAAAATTACGTCATGTTGTCAGTGAGTGTCAGTATATTTCGGAATTTTCTCCAATTTATTGATAAAATAGTTTCACTTTTGTTTACAATTTATAGGATTGGCGATAAACTACGAATAATTTAACTTTGTGAATAATGTATGAATCACGTAAAAATTTTGAGAAGTTTTAGTACAGTTTATGGCTTAACTATTGCTATAAGTTTCCTAATTACCTGTTTTTGCTTTATCCCATCAGTAAAGTAAAATTTCATGATTTGCATCACATACCATCATATATCGTTTATCTGTTGCCGAGTAATATTCTTATGCGGCCAATTGAAGAGATCTATATACTACATGTCTCCAAGGTAATTGAAAAGGTCAACCTTGTAATTACTTTATTTCTTCGTTTAAAGTATTTGGTAACTTCTATGATTCCTTTCAGCTCTTTCTAACCAAGAGTTATCTCAATACGGAAACTCCACACTACGAATGGTAAGAATGTTGTGTTTATTATTGAAATAAAAAGAAATGTTGCTCGAAGTGTAGAGGCAAGGTCTTGACCTCAACACAATTTTCGAATGGTCATGGTTACCATTCATCATAACAAAAGTGTTTGGATACGCGATCACATCGCTTGATTTCACAACTGAATGCACATCGTCAGTGTTGCTTTTTGAGAAGTGAACATGACTAATGAATGTATAGGCTATACGATATCCTACAAGAAAAGAATGGATTGAAATGGACTGAAGCAAGAACTATTTTTTATGGAAATGTTTACATTTAAGCCTGACTTTAGGAATGTGAATAATGTAGTATTCTTTGCTTAGTTATACACTTTTCTCTACCAATGTTTGAGTAACGTTTTCTCCCATCTATCTCGGTTTTCAGATGAACCGTCATAACAGTCTAAATGCAAGTGCATTAAT
This sequence comes from Gryllus longicercus, assembly GCA_038098605.1. Lineage (NCBI taxonomy): Eukaryota > Metazoa > Arthropoda > Insecta > Orthoptera > Gryllidae > Gryllus > Gryllus longicercus. The sequence continues at coordinate 530,095 of JAZDUA010000247.1, forward strand.
TACATCCGTGTTACTACACATCTAGTTCTTCATTTGATGCTCTTGCGTTGGCATTTTACTATACATACTCCAGTTGCTTCCTTCAGTTTTGATTTGAACAAGTTCGCTAAATTCTGCTTCCTTAACGTCTTCCTCCTGTATCCGCCCCTAAAGTTCTTGGGCTTCCTGGACTAGTTAATGCGATCATAGCCCTCAATGTGTCGTGTTTCTGTTTTTTGCGACTTCTCTTCTTCTCTCGTCTTTGTATTTTTTAAAATATCATGGAAGCTTTTTTATGTAAAGAAAACGCATTTAAAACATTTTTTTACAGTCGCGCAAAATTCCCACAGCGCGCCCCTGCTTCTCTCGCGTGGAGCCCCAAAAGACGGAGCAGGCGCGCCGTGAATTTCCAGCGCTCGCAGCGCGCTCGGTGGCTGCGTAAAGAAGCGAGCGCATTGCTTTCGGCGCGCGGTTGGGGGTGAGGTCACCGCCCACCCCCTGCCCCTCCACCGCCGCCGCTGATGCCGCTTCCGCCCTCATGCGTGCCAGCGCAACCCTCGTCCCCCGTCCCCCGTCCCCCGTCCCCCGTCCCCCGTCCCTCGTCCCACGTCCCACGTCCCTCGTCCCCATCCCTCGTCCCCCGTCTCGTGTCCTCCATCCCGTGGCCCTTGTCCCCTGTCTCCCGTCCCTCGTCTCTCGTCAGTGTCACCGTTACAGTCACCGCCACCGCCTAACGCTCTCGTCCCCGCTCCCACCCTCACCGCCGCCATCACTTCCCCCGCCCCCGCCGTTGCCGTTGCCAACGATCTCATCACTGCCAGTCTCCGACCCCGCCCCGCCCCCGTAGCGCCATCACCGCATCCACTTTCCCCTCCCCCTCCCTCTCACCTTCACCATCCCCCACCCCTCTGCCACCATCACTCTCGCCTCGCTCACCATTAGCACCATCGCCATCGTCACCGCCACCACCCTCGTACGGGGCACCGTCATCGCTGTCGTCACTGTCAACGCCACCGTCACCAAAACCCCACCGTTATTGCCACCGCCACCGCCACCGACACCGCCACCGCATCGCACAGCACGGCGTGCTGCTTTCTTCTGTATAAAGTGGCCTCCCGCGGAGACACGGTGCGCCGAGAAAAACACTCTGTGACGCCCGTGAGACGAGTCGTGATGGATGGAAGATTCTGCGTCGAAGCGTGCTCTTGCATAAGCTCCTGGCGTGCGCGGCCCCCATAAATTCCTGCGAAGGAACGGTCTGTGCCCTCCGCAGGCATATACTGTTTGACGTGAATTCACCGGCTGCCAGGGCCAATTGTGTGCACAGGGTGGATCAAAACTGTGTGGCTAAATCGCCGCGGAAGATGAAATGGTGTTGCAGATACTACGTACTGTCTAGCAAACTTGATCGTGTTTGACGATGTGAAAGGAATTCAAATGTTTTGAAGAATATGCCTCATAATGGAATTAAACTTTTAAGTTGCGGGAATGCTGATGAGGGTAGCTGATGTTGAATGCTGATGTTTGACGTAGAGTTGCCAACCGTCGTTTTATTTAGGAGGACAGTCTTTCATTGACGACTATTGTCCTCTCGTCCTCCTTTGTATTTTAAATACCCTCCTTTTAGTAAATTGTTAACATATGTTGTCTTTTATTTTATCACGTGATTGACATCTGCTACGTTGTATCGTTTATTGTTTAATTTAGAATAAAAAAAACATGAATATTCTTTTTCTGAACGCTGATACACGCATGTATAATAGTGTCTCTGTCTAGTGACTCAAATAAAAAAGACTGGCGCAGACCATCTTCATCTGCATTTTGTGAACGAATCTTTTCACTTGAATCGCAAATGGAGAGAATAAATAAATAGAGCTGATGTTAGTCTAAATTAATCTTTATATATATATATATATATATATATATATATATATATATATATATATATATATGTATTTGTAAATTAATATTTATAAAAAGAAATGTGTTGATGCGTTTTTTTCTGCTTTTCGAGTGTCTTCCCTTTTTCATGAACATTGTTGGCAAAGGCAACCCTTTATTTTTAATGGTGATATTATGTAGCGAGACTCACGATGACGGCAAAGCCGTGGAAATCTGGATCTCAGAAATAAATCTCGTAAGTTGACGAAGGTGACCTCAGTTATTTTACCATTCACAATTAAACTTTTCGGTTAGTCCTTTCGTGGAAGGTGTTGTGGAAGGTGAATGATATAATTTTGATTTGATTTCCGGGTTTTTAAATAGAGTGTAGACTGTTAATATCGAAAGCCCTGGAACTGAGAAGTTTCTTTCGTTTTAGAGTTACGGGGAGTGTGTTTCTGAATTACCTACAAGAGATTTTCCTTCAAAATAACAAATATTTTACCACAAAATTAAATAAATTAGAATTTTTTTAGATTCATGTCAAATTAACTATTTTCTCGGCACTGTCACCATTACTATTATTATTATTATTATTAATATTGTTGTTATCATTATTTCATATTAATATGTTAGCAAGCTAGGGTAGAAATTCATTCTATAAAATTGTTTCGTTATCGTAATATTTGCTTAGTCTTTGTTGTATATTTTTATTAAATATTGTGTTTAACAAACGCCACCACCGGAAATACATGTACTCCTAAGTTGCATAATAAATATTCTCTTTAGATCTATTCTATTCTATATATGAGATTAAGGTAAACCAACAAAAGTTTTAAGTGTAGAATATTACATAAAATCAGTATCTGTGTTATTGCAAATGTTTAGTTACAAAGAAATTGGTTATTGAGATTTTACTCCGAATGCTCCGCAAACCTTAATTTTCAACAGAGACGTACTGAATTACCGATTTGTAGTTCTAAACTTCAAGTTTGTATTGAGATATGCACCTTATAAATTTATATTCATTGAAATTATTTTAATCATGTACACATTATTGAATAATTGTGAAGGTGTGAAGAATGATTTGCTCACTATTCCAAGCCAACGCAGCCAAGCAAGTGTTTTTTTATTTATCTTAGTACTTGTTTTCTAACTTCACTTAGAATTTGATTTGACAAGATGAAAATATTCTTTCATTTTCGTTTATTGACTCTCTTCTAAGTTAGGTACTGCCGGGAGCGTGGTAGCGTTCCGTTAGAACACTTTCGATGATATTTAACCAATTCTTTTCAATACACCTTGCAAGTTCTTTCTTAGATCACAGTTTCCGTCATCCGAAATGTTACCGATGTCGCAGCTTCCCTATATTTGGTCCGAGTTCCCAATCCCTTTTCGAACTTCTACTTTCTTTCTCGATCTCGCTATCTTCCCTCGATCTCTCCCGGATTTCAACAGGAGTTCCCTGCTATCGAGCGGTATTTACAACCTGCTCTCGCTTCACCCCCCCCCACTCCGCCCCCGTTCTTCCCCTCGCGCTGAACGTAGCCTCTGACCTCCCGACATCGCTTCCCGTGACTTTGTCCGTTGCCCTCCCTCACCTACGAGCGAGCGCCCCGCGGGCTCGCAACTCACTCCCCTCGAACTCCGCACCCCCACCCCAACTCCGCCGGCGAGCTCTTCTCCGCTCTCAGAGGAGACCGCGTGTCTTGCGGCTCCTCGGATTCCCTCCCCCCCCCTCCAACCCCAGCCCCCAACCCCCACACCCCGAGCGGCAGGCCGGCTTTCTCAGCGGCGCCGCAGGTAGGCCGCGTTGTCTGCATTCCCTCGCTCCTCCCGCCCCTGCCACCCTCCCCCTCCCCCTCCCTCCCACACGGGGAGCTGAGACGTGCTGCGCGGAGGCTGGCAAAGGCGATGGACGTTGGTACGAGAAAGTGAGCGGCATATGGCGTATTGCTGAGAGTATGGTCGGTGTTACGTAAAAGTCGAGCTACAAGAACAACTATTGATTGTATCAGCAATCTTTGTAAATTTGTCAGTCACGTGAATGGTAGATGATTTATGAAATAAGTCTGCTGAGCAAGTATTTAAGTTAATCATCCAGCGAAAACGGGAAGAGAAAATACGTTGCTATAGATCTTGTTGTTTAGCTGTTTCAGTTTCTTAGTAATGACCATGAATATATCTTCCTCTTTTTGGTATTTAAACCTTTGTAATACAACTCTACAACAATTGTAAAGAACCTTACAATAAATAAATGAATAATAGTATTTCTATATTTACTCCTGCTGTTAAGCTATAGCACAAAACTATCTGAAAGTGGTTCGCAGCACATAACAACCGTTCCCTCGCTCGAGTCCACTTGTAGATTCGTTTATCTGCTCTTATAAATTTGATTGTACATTTCAACGTCTTTTCTATATCAAGTTACAACGCAACATTATACCTTTTTTTGTACAATGTTAAAGTAACATTGTTTATAATAATATTTCACATTTGCAGTAATAATAGTAATGATATATTATTTCATGCGTATCTTCAAGTCAATATCCTCATGAGGTGGTTTTGGAAATATGAAAACGAGGGATACCGATTTAAAGACTGAGGAGACAAATAGAGTAAGAGGGAAGCGAAAAAAGGGTGAGCGATATTGAAAGTGATGGGAGTTGACAAATATTGCTTGTGGTGGGGGGTCTGGAGATGGGGATGATGGCAGAGCAGTTGCCAGTGATTACAGTAAAGTTTGAGTAGCGACGACGAAGGTGGCGCGTGGGAAGTGGTATGGGAGGCGAAGGCGACAGGCGAAGGTGATTGTGTGCAATGTCATCGAATGTCAAAGCGAGGGCGTAGAGATGTCGGTGTCAGTGGCAGTAATGTCATTGGCAGCGATGACACAGACGGCAGAGGGGTGTCGGGAGCGGGCGTCGGGAGCGGGGGTCGGGAGCGGGCGTCGGGAGCGGGGGTCGGGAGCGGGCGTCGGGAGCGGGGGTCGGGAGCGGGCATCGGGAGCGGGCGTCGGGAGCGGGGGTCGGGAGCGGGCGTCGGGAGCGGGCGTCGGGAGCGGCATCGGGAAATGTATTGAGAAATGTAAAGCGAAATCTCGTGAAATGTGTCGGGAACGGTGACGGGAAATGTGTCGGGGCCGGTATCAGAGCGTAAGGGTGCAACGCTGTGCGATGTGGGCGGAGATGCCGTCGGGGGGAGAGAGGTGGCTGCCTCTCTTGGCAGCTTATTCTTCCGCCCTCGCGTCGAATCGCGTGCCGCCGCCGCCGTCACAAAGGCGCGCATTGTGCGGCGCGAGGCGCGCGGCGATGCGTCGCTGAATCCCCAAACGGAGAAAAGCGCTCGCGATGTGTTTGGGCGAAGGCGCGGGGCCGCTACACTAAAGGACTGGGCCCATTAGAACTCCTCTCCTCCGCAGACCGTCCATCTCTTCCCGCGCCGCCCCTCCCCGCCATGCCTCGCCCGGTTCCCGCAAGCCTCGGCTCACTTTAACCCGCCCCGCCATGCCACGACCCACCACGGTCCGCCACGACTCGCCACGGCACGCCACGCTACGACACGTTACGCCACGCCACGCCACACCACACCCCCCACCCCACACCACACCACACCACGCCGCGCCACGCTACAGCAGAGCACACCACACCTCGCCATGCCACACCAGCCACTCTCAGTCCCTTCCTCTCCCGACCTGCCTCTCCCCGCCACAGCACACTCCACCACGCTCAGCCCCGCCCCGCTTCACTTGGCCCTGCTTACTCCCTTTGCTCCCCGCCCAGCCCACCCCCACCTCGCTTGCCCCGCCATGCGAAGCCCTGTCCCGCCACGCCACGCCACGTCACGTCATGCCACTCCACGCCACGCCCTGCTCGTGATTTGTTACCACTATCTTACAAACTCCCTATGCCTCACTGGTTTTCTGCGTCTCTTCGCTTACACCGACGTTGTCTCACTCGTTCGGAATCTTGTCCTCCACCGCTCGTCATCCAGCAGCCTTCTCTCCGCGCACTGTGCCTTGTTTCTGTCTGCCCTCTCCTCACCTCATTCCCTCTCGGTCAGCCGTATCCACCCGCTCATTATCCACATGGGCCCAGACGGTGCGTCTCCGGTGTCACCTCGCCTGACCCCTCGCGTCGCTGCGTCGCTTCCTTTGCCTCTGCACCACGCTTGATGCCAGCGCGAGACCCTTTCTCGCCGGCGGCGCCGCCCGCCGCTCCTCTCGCACATGCACCGGCCCTCCCTCGCCCACCCTCGCTGCGCCAAACCGCGCCCGCCATGCCCTCCCTATTGATCTCCCCGCTGTCATGTCCCCTCCCCGCCCCGATTACCCCTCCCCGTCTGCCTCAATGTCCCCTCCACGGCTGGATGTCCCCTCCACGGCTTGATGTCCCCTCCCCACCTTGATGTCCCCTCCCCACCTTGATGTCCCATCCCCACCTAGATGTCCCCTCCCCACCTTGATGTCCCCTCCCCACCTTGATGTCCCCTCCCCACCTTGATGTCCCATCCCCACCTAGATGTCCCCTCCCCACCTTGATGTCCCCTCCCCACCTTGATGTCCCCTCCCCACCTTGATGTCCCATCCCCACCTAGATGTCCCCTCCCCACCTTGATGTCCTCTCCCCTCTTCGACGTCCCATCACCGTTTCGATGTCCTCTCCCTGTCCCGATGTTCCATCCCCGCTTCGATGCCCCGTCCCCATTTGATGTCCTCTTCTCCAGTCGATGGCTCTCCTCTTCCTCGACGTCCCCTCCCCGTCTCGTGTCCCCTCCAAAATCGCCCTGCCACGATTGTCCCTCCACGAACGTGCCGCTGCGATCGCCCCGTCTCGGTCTCCTCACCCCCGGCTGCAGCCGGCGCCCGCGGATCTCCGTCGCCCCCCTCCGCCGCCGCGTCCCTGCTCCTCCTCCCCGCCTCCCTCGTCGCCCTTTTCTAAGCCGCGCGGGCGAATCACAAAAAGACCGAGGGAACTGCGGTGGCCATTTACGACTCGCTTTGAACACTTCGCGTTTGATGTATTTAGTGCGCGTGATCTTGGCCGTAATTTCGCTACGTCTCAGTAAAACTCCACAGCTGCAATCGTGTGCTGTTTCGTTTCTACAGAAACGACCCACAAAAACACAGATTTTTTTTGGAAATCTCATCGTTTGAGGCATTGACTTTATTTTATATTCTACCTGTCTTTTCATACTCTCTGCGTTTCAGTACTTCTACTTATGTTGTTATTTTCTTCTCTTTTATTCAAGTGAGTAAGTTTTTGTACCACTTTTTTAAGCACTCAGAGTTCTCCGTTTATATATACCAATAAATAGAACTTAATTCTATTCATACCGTCAGTAAACTCAAAACAGTTTTTTTTCTATTTTAAATATAATCTCTATCAGTTGTGATTTAGTGAGCAATGCAAACATCACTCAGAGAAGAAGTCTGAAACTGTTTTATTCAATGCATTTCTTGCATTACCTCGAACGTCAGTACGGAAAATGTGTGTAGTACTTAAATACAATTAATAAACAATTTTGAATGTTAGAATTCGAAACGTTTAATTTTAATGAGGTAGAGTGCTGAATTTTTTTCCCATTGAAAAGTCTATTTTTTTTATCTTTACTTAATTTTTATAAGGACGTCCTTAAACTGAGGAAAAAGAAGCTCATGTAAAATATTATTAAAAAAAGGCCTCTACGTTTCCTCCACCTCATCGTTTTCCAATCGAGAAGAACATCGAGGCGGGTTATCTAGCTCGGCGTGTGACGCCGTCCATTCGTCGTTGACACTGATCGTGGCGAGAGATAGCGCGGCGTTGATCACCTACATCAAGCTAATTACCCTGACGCGCTGCCCGGCGCCCGCTCTTCCCGGAATGAACAACGTGTCCGCGCGTGAGAGATGCGTAGCACCGCTCAACACACGAAGGAAGGAAGGAAGAGGCAGTGAAACGCGTCGGCGCCGTCCCCCCTCACTCACTGCTCACTCGAACGCCGCACTCGCGTGCTTGCTCGGGACGACCTCTGCTGTAGGGGTAGTGTGACGTAGTGAAATGAGAATAAATTCAAATAACAAAAATAAAAAAGTATATTAAAAAGTTACAGACTAGTTACAATAAATTGCTAAATTTAAACACTCCGGCAACCTTTTCCTTCCAGTACCCTGCTTTACCGCAGAAAAAAAGAGCCACGCGTGATGCGAGCTGTCGGACTTCCGTCCCGTGACAATTACCGTCACATGGCCTGATGCCAAAATTTAAACCGGTCGCCGTCTGGCGGACCGCGTGCACGAAGCACCCGAGATCGTCTGGCCCTTACACTCCGGACATCTCGCCCCCACTCTTACGCTCCCTGTACCTACACGTACTAGGCCCTCTGATGTAAACTGAATGAGAACGCGGGCGCAGATGGCGCCGCGTTAAATAGTTGATGGCTACACCCCCACCTCACAAGTTCCCAAGATAGGCTCGCCTGCTGTCGCAAGCGAGGATTCGCTTACCAGCATCTTAGGAGGGGGATACACCCCCACCACACAAGATTCCCAGGTAGGCTCGCCCGCCGTCGACAAGCGAGGCTCGCTAGCCAGCTTCCTAGGAGTTTACAGCCTAAGGTTATTTTTGGCTCTGCCACGCTGTCTGCGTCAACTGCCAGAGCACAAAATCCCGGAAGTTCAGGCTCAACCCCTTCCTCCCCCGCAGCGCACTTTCACCGACCTAACGGTTCTGGCCCTCGTGTTAACGACGCCACAGTAGACAGCCCACTTGTCCTCCGCCGCCGCGACTGGGATTCAACTCCCGGTTTTGGTGTGACGGTTAGCGTACCGGACTGTTATACTCAAGCTCGCGGGTTCAAACCCGGTCGAAGCCGTGGATTTTTAGGGCGACAAAATCCCCCGTACGTCTTCCTTCGGAGGGGAAGTAAAGCCGGCTGTCCCATGTTAGTAGATTTACTTGCTTGTAAAAGATCCTCAAGCCCAAATGACGCCTCTGAGCTAAATTCAAATCGCCTGTTTCTCGCCCAAGAAATACCTCCTTTCTCTGCTAGTTGATGAAAGGAGCGTAGCGAAATTTGCGTGGTCAGACGGAAGAGCGGGCCTGATGGCCCGAGTCTCGCCACGTAAAATAAGGCAAATTCAATTCAATTCAAGACATGTGGAGGTTTTTAGTATTTACGGTCGCGTCAACATGTAGGTAATTGGCGACCACTATTGCTTTTAATGATATGGTAACTGTGAAGATGATATGATGTGGTGATGGTAGGAGGTGAAAGGACGAACACAAATACAACCATGCCTGAGGCGGGACTTCAACCCGCGATTGAGACATTGACTTTATATTTAACCTGTCTTTTCTTACTCTCTACGTTTCAGTACTTTTACTTATGTGCTTATTTTCTTCTCTTGTTTTCAAGAGAGTAAGTTTTTGTACCACTTTTGAAAGCAATCACAGTTCTTCGTTCGACGACATTCAAACATGACTTCTGTCGATGTCAGAATCTGCATCGTGATGGCAGTAATGCCATAGCGATCTCGGCCATCCGGACTGGCATTCGTGTGGAGTTTGTAGGGGACGATGCGGGTACTCTACGGGTGTTGACGGGGTTCTCCCGATTGCCTTACCCCTCATTCCATAACTTCTCCGTCTCCCTTTAATCAATGCTGATTTCGTTTTGCAGTCGCATCAACGTCTATGGTCATTATTAACGTAAGTTTAATACATGTTTTTCTTACGAGTGGTGGCTGTAATACCACGGCTGGATGATGAGATCCTGTGCCGACCTACATGTTGACGTGCGGAGTTTTCCCCAACCAAGTATCTCCACCTAGCAGGGCACTACTCCTTGGTAAGACAATCGGCAAGCTCCCACCTGATCTCCCGACATGTGTAGTAGTGTAGCGCGTGTGTGTAGGGTGAGGATAGCAGAAGAAAGAGGACTGAAAGATCGCAGGCTGACCGTGGCCCGTTGGTTAGGGTACTGCTCCTGCATTCGCATGGCGTTGATAGAAAAACCTACAGAGAACTTCCAATCAGAGCAGTCGGACGCTAAAATTATCTCCCAGTCAGCGGATCTCGTTCTTGGTACTCAACACTCTCGTCGCCGTTGCATCTCGGCACAAGTACCTTTCCTCGACGGTCGACCGCCTGCACCTCCGCCATCTCTCTCCCCTGGGCAACCGACCATTGGCGTATCTCTCACATAATTGTGTCAGCTATTAAAGCCACATAAACCGGCGGCGATGGTGAAATGGTTAGTGTATCGGGCTGTTATACCCAAGTTGGCGGGTTCAAACCTGATCGAATGCCGTGGATTTTAAGGGCGAAAAAATCCTTCGTACGCCTTCCTTCGGAAGGGAAGTAAAGTCGGCTGTCCCATGTCAGTAGATTTACTTGCATGTAAAAGATATTCAAGCCTAAATGACGCATCTGACCTAAATTCAAATCGCCTCTTTCGTCGCCCAAGAAATACCTCCTCTCTTCGCTAGTTGGTGAAAGGAGCGAAGCGAAATTTGCGTGGTCAGACGGAAGAGCGGGCCTGATGGCCATGTAAAATAAGGCATTAATTCAATTCAATTCATTAATTTGCCTTCCACCGCTAAGACCGAGGGTCCACTTGTGGTTGATCCACATGCACGGTCGGGCAAAATACTTGCAGTTTAGTATTTAAATACTTTGTAAATTAGTATTTAAAGATATTCTCTAAATACACAGAAGAAATACGTAAATATATAAATAGAACTAGGTGATTTTATACATCTGTGTGACAGCTGTGGGTTAAAACTACTGTGCTATCCGTATCTTTGTGAGAGGGCTGGCAGCCTACTCTTATTGTATCGCGTCCGTGGTTTCCTGCGATTATATTCTAGTGGATGTCGGGGTAATTCCTCAAAATGGGCCGCGGACCGTGCGGTCCTCCCTTTCCGTGGTCATGTATTCGATTCCATTCCCGTGATCTTCCGGGACAGCAGGGCCAATGGAGTGAGTTTGTGAGAACTTTCTATCCCCTCAATTCGTTATACACCTCAGGCATGCAAAACGTGTATTGATCACAAGCCTCTTTTCTACCCCATGCTACAGCAAGCAGATTAAATACAAAACAATTAGACTTTCACAGCTTATGTTACATGGAGGACAGCAAGCACGTATGCAACAAGCACAGTTTGAGTTTGAACACATATTGTTAGTTTGGTCGTCTTGCATACTACCTCGGAGTCGATTCGGTCTAAGCCCTTGAATTCCTTTTCATCTCCCTCGTGGTATATAAGTCAGGACAAGCCGACTCAGCTTCTCCAGACTTATATGCCATGTTTCAGCTTAAAAGCTTCGAATCAATCAATGCGCCGTCCCGGCGAAGAATAGTTTTTTCTTTTAATTTAGGGGGTGTTTTGTAGGAAGCTCAATTGACATTTTTAATTGTGTGGAAAGTAGGTAATTTGTTTCTTTACGTCTTTTGCTAGAAGAAGAGAAAGCAAAGCATGGTTTAATTTCGAACTCCATTAAAACCTCTGAAAGTTTGAAAATTGCTAGGAGTTTCAATTTATTTTTGAATCTGTCCCACATCTTCATTTTTAAACCAGTGATTTCTGCCTCAACGATATTGATCACAATATTGTGAATATTCAATTGATGTGATGCTCTTTTTTCTTAAAAAAAGGGTATTTGCTGAGAAAAACTAAAAGGAAGACACGTTAACGTATCCCACGCGTTCCCACTAGTTTATTTATCCTTTTTTCTAGGGCTTTTATCCTGCTCCTTATTTATCCTTTACGTCCTCATGTGACGCATATTCGACCACGCACTCGACACCAACACACTTGCGGGCTCCTCTGATCTGGGATCAGCAGAACGCGAGGCCCTCCGCGACAACACATATGAGATACAAGGGACAAACAATGCCCAAGGCAGGACTCGAACCCGCGACCGTTTGGATCGAAGCGCTAAGTCGGTACACGCACTTAGACACCTCGTTCATCCAGGTCGGTTTGTTTACCTTTTATCTTCCCTTAATCGACCGTTTTCAGTAACTCGAACCTTAAACTGCCGTAATATTCTAAATTTCCCCCTTGGAATTCGAGGAAACGAGGTATATACCTTTCTTTCCTTAATTCTCCAGGGATGTGTTTACCCACTTTTTTGTTTAATTTCCCCTCTTACGGTCCGCGTGCTTACACGCGCCCTCCGCACGGCCCGCTCGTGCCGGCGGCGCTGACACTAATGACGCCGCCGCCGCCGCCGCCGTCGACAGGCAGAGATCGGGCACGAGGTGGTGTTGCCGCCTTCACGGGGTAACGATCGCTCAGCTCTGTTGATCGCCGCCGCCGCCGCCTCGTGACGTCGCCACGGGCGGCGCCACCGTCGCCGGTCAGCGGCGGCCTCCCGTGCGTTCCCGGCCCGCTTAGCTGCCGAGGCAAGGTCGCGCACTCGGTGGAGCCGGAAGCATGGTGTGAATATGTAGGCGACGCGTTGCACAACTGGATTATGGGGGGGGGGAAGTAGCTACTGCATTGTTAAGCAGAGTTGTTCAGTGGTGTGTTTCGAATGTAGTTTGAGGAATATCTACGTGAGATATGTGTTTTATTTGAAATTTAATCAATTAAAATTATTTTTTTCGCGTAATCAGGAATGAAAATAAGACGTGGCTTAAGAATGAGATGTTGACGGTCGAGATTACCTTAGGAGCGTATTCCGGTCGTTTGAATTGAGTATGCCTGGCACTTCCGTACGATTTGTGCTTTTTTTTCATTAAACCTGTGAGTATAATCTCTTGGGAATATTCTCAACATGCAAGGCGACGTGTTGATTCATGTCGTTTCCAGTGTCTTGTTTACTTCTTTGTACACGTGTTTTATTTACTTTGGGTATGCATACCGCACAATAACAGTTATCAATCAAGAAACAGTGAGCAGACGTTTTTTAATGTTCGAGTGTTAAAGATATATTGTTAGGTTACTTTTTTTGCTTTTACACTATACGATGTACATATTTCGCTAGCGATCTCATAGGTACTTAATACGTATCCAATTGAGGAAGAAATTTATTGTTTGCACCGATCTAAATGCCACTTGCACTTATTTATTAAGTGGATTTATTAGTTGTTGCTGTTTGTTAAGTGTACTTATGAGAAAAAAGATGCTGGTTACCTGTTTTCACTGTCAAAATAATTAAATATACATATGCAAGCGTAATCGACTTCAATTAAAGGAGTTACTGTCTTCAACCCAAAATATCCACAATTCTGTGACAAGCAACCATGCCTTCATTTTCTTTTCTTTACTTATATATCTCTTACAGTAATTATTTGCAGTATGATCTCGATAACTGGAAATTCGATACCGTGATTTCGATTACTTCGATAACCGAAATATACGTAATTTTCCACCAATTTTCCATAGTGCTTCTAGTATTATTTTCTCTTTCTGCTTGTATTCAAAAAGTCCTATGATTCCCAATGACAAAATCATTGACTCTGAATGTTAAATAGCTTTAATAGATGCGACAAACAGATAGTGTGATTACAATGTTGATTTGAAAAATAAAAAGTAAATAATGTAGACGTGTGTCCACAAATGTAGAAAGTATATATTTAAAATATAATTAAAACTACCACCATTTTCTGCCTCATAGCGCTCACATACCATAATATTTACATAGCATTACAATGCAAGTATCTGTAGAACGACATCAGTAACTCACTTGTTTTAGCGAATTACTTGATATCTCAATCATTTTACTCCCTTCTTATCTTTCTTGATACACGTTATTTTGTTAATATTTATGGATTCTTTAATAATCGCTTTGTAATATCTCAAATATTCTTCAATCTGCCCCTCCACTTTTCGTCGATTTACAATATTTCATTAACGATAATTCGATTCTTCAAATTACTTTAGTGTAGTGACCGATTTGTCTGAATAAACAAATTGCAAATAAAAAAATCCAGAAAAAACGTAGATTCTGACTATACAGCTTGTTAAAAGAAGTGATTTACTACATTCAAGAACAAGATTTATCCATTTTTCCGATTCCAGTACCAGATACCAATACAGATTTTGGTGTAGAAAAATCGCCTATTGTTTTCCAGGATTACAATACTTTTTACTTTTTTGCTACGGAGTAGACAGAAAGGTATGTGATGTTGCGCAAGAACAACTTTTATTACAGGGCACTGGTATCGAAAAAGTGGATAAATCGTTACAAATCTCAGAAATATATACTCTAACACGTGGTGTAGCCAGAATCTGTTTCGTGGGTCCTTGATAGCTAAAAATTAAATGGCGGGCAAACGTGTCTCTGGCCGTTCCTCTGTCCGTCTGTCAATGAACAACGCTAGAGGCTAAAGCGTTCAGACAAATTTCTCCAAAACTGGTATTCTCCAATCGATCTGGCTAATGTCGCGGCCCCTGGAATTTGAAACTTATATTTTAATTTTTTTTGGGGGGGGGTACTTAACATGATACCGTTGGAAGATTTTCAATTAAAAAAAATGGCTTTATTGTTTTTTATTAATTTTGTTGCTAGATAGTGTGAATGACATTTAAGGCAATAGTGCAGATCTCATGTTCATTAAAAACCCTAATTTGTCGAAAATTGCAAACGTGTTAACTAATTTTTGTGTAATTAAAATATTGAAGATAGAGATTTTTTTCCGTTAATGAAAATTGTTCCTTGAAGATAGATTTTGAAAGAAAATCGTATACAATTTTTTGAAAGTTTTAATTCTTTTCACGTAATTTTGCTTGCACGTGCTCTTTTAGTGCCACTAGTTTCCAGCAGCATTACAAATCTGTCTCTGTAGAACATAAGTACGGAATGAGGCAAGGTCGTAAAAACAATTTGATATCTTGGAATTTCTTCACTTCTCCGCCACTTTTCCCCGCTATTCTATTCCTTCTGGATTTGGAGATATTCGTATTCCAGTCCACCGGATCGGAGGGAGAGTGGCGGGCGTTGCGTGTAGCAACGTGCCCGCGGCCTCATCGTCAGTGTCAGACGCCGCCGCGGGTGTGTTCCCCCGCAGTGGCAGCCCCAAACCGGCGCTGTGTCGCTCACCGGCCACCCGCCCGCGGCGCGATAATGTTAATGCTCTCGCCTCGCCGGGCGATGTTTTGAAGTGGTGCCGGCCCTTGGAGGCAATCAGGGGAACGCGCGTGGGGTGTCACCGTCATTATGTAGTTCCGAGCGCGAAGCGGAATTCTTGTTGCACGGAAGAGGGGAAGTGGGGGGGGGGGAAGTGGAAATTCCGATCGGGACGTGCTACGGTATTTACAGCCGTATGGGAACGGGACAGGCTGTGTTTTTAATGTCGTGTTAGAGTAGGTGCTGGAAATTGTTCTTGGAGGACTTTCCCCGCTCCGAAATTGACCGCAAGTGTCGTTGCGGCGATAGACACTCGTGTTAAGTCATTTGTAACAGTGGGCTGCTTGTCGATTTTTCACTGGCATTATCTCTGGAGTGAAATTATGTGCTAGCAAAGAAACGTAACAAGGTGTAGCAAGATATATGTTTTTTCATGCGTAGTACGTTCTCCACAATAAAACGTTTTATAGTGAAGGACAGTAAAAAAGTGCCCTTGAGAATCCAAATAAATGTTTGCATATAACAGAGATGACAAAAAAATGTACAATTATATTTAATTATAGTTCAATTATTATAAAAAATATATTATTTTAAAAATTATTTCAGCAAAAAAATAATAAAATATTTACAATTGGAATTTCAATACGAGAATAAGTATCAAAACATTTCATTGTTCCAAGTATTATTAGTGATAAAAAATATGTCGTAATTTCAATTGCTTTAGCATACGCTAGTTATTTTCATTGCAACATAAGACATGGAACTGACAATACTTCCAAATTACTTAACAGGGACACTTCTAGGTAACCGAAGTTCGAGACCAAGAGAGTTTAGTTATCGACTGCCTTTCGTGTGAACCACAGACTCCTATTGCATGCCAATTTTTCGAGGTTCTCTTGTACACTCTACCCTTTAATCATGATCTAAAGGACATTTCTCAGTAGAAATTTTATATTTCATGAGTCTAGTAGCAGAAATTGAATCGATAGGAAGTAAAGTGGTCTTAAATGCAAATTTTGTAAATAGGACGTTCGTGTTGTTAATAGATCCCTAAGAAGGAAAGTATTTATGGCTTCTAGGATTTTTTTCTTCAAACGCCATTGAAAAATGAGAAGAAATGTCCATAAGTAAAATTTATTTTTCCCAATTATTTAAAAATAATGCTAGCATTTACTAATTCACGAATTCAATGCTTGTAATAGATAATTTTCTTAAATTATTTGTAGGTCATTATTGTTTTCGTAAAATTATATAAACTAAATGTTTAGTTGGGGTTCGGCTCCAAAAATAAATTTGATTTTTAAAAGGCACTCTGCTGGAACGAATCTTTTTGAATCGAATTTGTGTTTAGAATTCTCTGAAGCGAAATGTACAGATTATAATGTAATAGGGTAAAGTATTGAATCAACAAAAGGAAACCGACTTTATATTTACATAACTATTGTTATTATTGCAGCGCTAACGTAATGGCATCCGTCGTGAACTGTCCACATGTTGCGCTGTAAATATCGCGAGAGTATAGATATAGAGTATTGGGTGGTAAAAAGTAATGGGCTTAAGTGGGTAGAGGACGTGTGTAGATGGAGGGAGAGAAAAGATATAGCTTTCTAAGCTCGTTCAGTTTTGATGTTTCTCGAATCATTGTAAATACAGCGTACACGAGGACCTTGTTCGAAGTTTCGAATGTCCTAACCATAACAAACTTGTTTTAAGGTTTCGAATCGCACACCTCCAAATTCGAACTCTTTATACAATTACAAACTCGGCCGCCTTTAGGATTGGAAGATTGGAATGCCTCTTCTAAAAAAACTATTTCGGACCGATTTATTTGAATCCAGCATCCGGCAGAATGGTATCGTTCCGTTGTTAATTTGGCCGAAGTGCGAAGAACGTTGTGGGGCGTGGCGCTGTAAACTCCGAATGGTGTTTGGTTTAACGGCCGCACGCGCGCATCGCCAGGTATTAGTATTAGCGCCCGCCGGTGCGCTGCGCTAGGGGGCAGCGGGGTGAGGGCGTTGCTCGTCGCTGTCACTTCAAGTGGGAAATTATGTAGCTCGCGGTGAAACCGACGAGTACGGATGTGTAGCCTCTGCGGAGGACTTGGGTGTGGGAGTTTGCACTACGGAGAGCACGGCGCGCTCACTTCGCAATGTCAAAGCTTTTTTCCGTTTCCGAGTATTTACGATGTTTAGGTTCGAAATCACTTTCAGTGTTCGCTGGCGACGAGACGCGGCATATTTAGGTTTTGAGGATAAATACAATCGTTTCGATCGGGATGTGGTGTGATGTATCTATTTTAATGAAATAGGCTTTTCCCGATAATAAAATTCTCTTACGTTTATTTATTTTTTTAATGAAATTCTTTCGTGGCAGAAATGCTTTAAGCTTGATATTTTTCAAGTCAAAGCTAAATATCTGTGAAATATTTTAGTTCATGAATATTCGAACAGGAGTAGAGCTTACTTTGATTTATTGCTTTTCATAATTTACAAGGCGAAACTAAGTACGTATGCGAATATTTTAAATGTAGTAACTGTATTTCACTCGTGCATTTCGATTTTTTACACATTATTTGCGTTAATGTTTAATTATATTCAAACTCAACTATCGATTCTTATTTCTTCCTATATTTTTACTAGATAATGCTTTCGTAATTGTATAGCTTATTAAGAATGACTAAGATAAAGTGGTATTTTTTTTAACTTTGTTTTTGCTCATTTGCTACTGCAATTATGTCTTTCTTTGTTGCCTACCATTATGGTACGTTACTTTAATGAGATCATTAGAAGACATCTGAGATTTGAAACGGAATGTGACGTTACAAAGGCACTCTGGAAGATAAAATGTGTACGATAAAAGCTTTCTTCTTCGTCGTCGTTTATCCGTCTTCATTTCGAAATATTGCATGTTACTCTTTTTTGAAATCTGCCTTTTACGCTGCAATATTTGTTAAAACTAGTTGTTTCAGTGTATCGTGTCATTTTTCCATAAAGATAAAGTATTCTAACATTCTGTATTTCAGTTATGTTATGTTAATAATGTTGGTAAAATATTTTATTAATTTGTAATATTATATTTTCGAAGCGTATTTATTTACTATTCTAAGGCCAACCACCACTTACAACAATGTCTTAAAGTAATATGTGATATGTTTATATTCATTAATTAATAGATATATTTACTATTATTAAAAATACTATTACATTTGTTCGTTTATCGTTTCATATAATCAACTTTAGTATTTATATATTTTTTAATTGAAATAATTAACAATTAACAACAATTAATAAGTAACAACCAAAGATTCTTTACTGCATCCACCATCTTAAATAGAAAAATAGTTATTAATATAACATTGTTTTCTAGAATAGTGAAAACAAGTTACTCATTTTCAAAGCTCTTGGAAAAATATTAAGAAGCTTGCTCAAAAACTCTCTGTATTATGTACAATTATTAATAAAGTACCGTTCAATACTCTGAAAGACAAAAATGTTCCTGCAAGAATAATATTTTTTTAAAATCATGTTTTGCATTATTTTATGATTATTTAACCCTTCGCGCGATAATGGAAAAGAACTTCTTAGTTCACGTCAATATGAAACTTGAATGATACATACTTTATTTCCCTCACTTGAATATTTCATTTTTTTTAGTTTTCGTTTTGTATTCAATTTCTTTTCGTTTAGGAATTCTTCTGTGATCTAATTATTAAACAAGACGTTCCAATTTTTAACATGTTCTTTCCCATTTCAAAAATAATGGAACTGCATTACACGTTCGAGTGCGTCCTTCAGTGAACTTTGCTGTATTGGAAGGCCGTTCAGTTTCCCTGCGCCTAATTCTCGGCGCGATCCGTCAGTCACGGGAGATGATTGGCGGCTCCTCGATTCACGCCCCGACGCCGGGCAAGGCTATTGGGGCGACATTGACTGGCGCTGTTGGAGGGCGGTAACGACCCAAGTGGTGATGACGAATGATGATGGAACTGCGGCTGAATGCTGACAGGAGATCCAAACTACCACGAGAGAACATTTCCTGCCCCTGATTACGCCAAAGCACATTCCCTGGCCATCTTCATAGATCGGTCGCGGTGGTGCTGTGGCTGCGCTGCAGTGGAATGATATAATGGTTACGGCCTGACCGTCACGCCACAAAATGGCCTCGCGGAGGTTGTGTTCGTAATTAGAATTTCACATTCTCTTCCCTCGTTTTCCTGCAGGCTCGTAAGATCCGGGTCATTAAACGGAAGTAGCGGCGGGCGCTCACGTTGCAGAAATAGTTTTCCGGTATAGCAAACAGCAGTGAGTAAACTCTGCTTTATGTCTTTGACAAATAACGACACTTCAGGGCAGAAACATTTTGCTGCTATTATAGACAAATAATCGTTAACCTGGCAGTGGAAGTGACGAAGTAAAATGAGAAGCAAAACTTGGGATTAAATTTACAATTGTAGTAAACATTACCATCTCACAGCATGAATACAAGCTATATTTGTCTACCTACAATTGATCGTTTTATGGAATTTTTAAATTAACAGAAATACGTCTCATCGGTACAAATCATACTTATCAATTGAGCTTAATTAATACCTTTTATTTAATATATTATGATTGAAAATGTGTACACATTTAATGTTGTATGTGGCCTTGAGAGTGAAAACTGAAAATTATTAGTAATGGCATTCCTCTACTTATTCTCGGTATGGAGATATCCTGAGTGCAAATTGAAACAGCACTCATCAATTATTAACACTTTAATTTCCGTTTTTGAATAACAGTATTATTACTCCAATTAATACACTTTCAGCAAAGAGAAAAGATCAAGAAATCTAAAGCGCAGTTACTCATTTTTATCGAAATTTTAACATTAAAATTTCACTATTTCTGTCAGAGGTGTCCTAAATCTCTGCCTGTATTTCTTCAGCTTACATTACGAAAATGCCATTGTCGTTCCTGAAACACAGTTTTCTTCTTCTTTGAGACCTGCTCTCAATGTGGCGTATAGAGAATGAGTTTCATGGAAATTTAATCTTCTTTGGTAATTATATGCCATGCAACATTGTTTGAAAACATAATGCATACAGTAGTGAAATGCTCTGCAATTCACACTGCAGTTCCTTCCTACCGAGTAATTTTGAGTTATAATTACGCATTAATGTGAATTCAGTCTCTGAATTATCAAGTTAGTGAATTCTGAATACCGCTCACCTGCAAAAAAAATTGTGACACAACTCAAAATAAAATCGTTTTGCCTTTAATTTCAGAATTACATCCGACCTGAATGTCACTTCTTACTGGAAAAATTCCATAAGTGTAGTTTTAGAGAAACTGCTATATGGCGTGTTGTGTCATTTTGCTATTGTAAATAATGATTTTTGTTAGAACAAGAAAAGTAGCACATTTTAGTTATGATGATAATCGCAGGAGTAGGGTATGAAACAAGAAAATTGTCACATTTGTAGTTAGGATTCCTGGATGGAATTTCCCTGCTTGCTTTTCGACAGAGTAAGTGTGATGTTTCGGAAAACCTTCATTTTTTTATTTTATATTTATTCCAGCTTGCTCATTGGCCCTCTGCAGCCGCATAGTATAGCATACCTTCATGAATAAGGATATACATAAAAAATAATAAAAATTTGATTTAGTCTCTCCACAATATGCGCCACAAGAAGAACGTCTCAAAATGGGATAACCTTATTATTCTTAAAGGTTTTCCGTTTTTGTATATGCATTTTCTTCTGAATTCAAAGTTAAATCTTGTGCGTTTATAATGCAGAAAAAAATGATAATTTTGTTTTGCTTCTCCTGTAAAATTGAAAGTTTTTGAGATATGTCACTTTTATTGCGGATGAGCGATATTTATTTATTCGTATAAAGAACATTATATGTGATTTGATTATCAAAACACATCGCAATCCAAAATCAATCATTAGATCCCAATATGGAAGTAATAAGAGAAAATAATATACTTAATCAGGGGCTAATCCAAAGATGTATCTGGAGTAGGGAAAATAATATATAATTTATGTCATGAATAAACTTAACACATTTGCATACAACCTATTTTATATTTATATGTGTACAATTTTAATGGACATTAATCGCTTTTGAATTTAATTTTTAAATGGACGTGTTTAAAGAATGTCCACCAGCAATAATTAGTTTAAAGAGGCATGCAATACACCTACCAAAACGACGATAAGACGAAAATATTTGGCTACAAGGATTGAGTGAAGAAAGGAAAGTACAATAGTCAGAGGCAACTTCAGCTTTAAAAGAAAATGGTCACTGGGTAGTTGGAAAGACTGTTACTGTTAGCATTACCAACTTTCAGGTATAAATAGAGGATATCAAAAATGCATCTAAAAAAGAGATTGGAATTCCGTTTGTGTTAAAATTAAAATATTCCACTCATTGTGCAGTACTTTCAATTGATTAAGGTTCCAATGTTCAATTCTATTGTGATAGCAACTCTACACTGACAATTATACCCTGTAGTTGCAGTATACGTTTAAGTAAAGTAATTTTCTAAATACACAAATTAAACAAAATATTTATTATAATATTTTATCCGAAATACGATAAATATACCGTTATATTAACTATATTTGTAAATACAATTGGCAAAGTAATTAAATTGCCCTAGTGCCTCACGCCTGTAGTCATTTGTGATATCCCAGACCATTATTGAAAACTATTCATAGTTTATTTTGTTGTAGGACATTTTTTGGAAATGGAGGACGGTTGGGAATACAAGACGCCATAATCATTTTCTGCATGATTGTCCATTAAATATCTATAAGAAAATTAGGTAATAATTGTAGAAAATGCATCCTCGTTTGTGGAGAGGATTCCAGAAATCTCCACCTCCTCCGCATGCGTCCTTGAGTAAATACACGTGGCAAGGTAATTAAATTGCCCTCGTGGCTCACGCCTGTTGCACACGCCCTTATCGAAGCCGCGCCATTAATTATAAACCGATGCACAAAGCAGCGTGCTGAAGAAAAGCGCCCCAAAATGAAGAGCGGGTGCGGCAATCGTACGGACACATCTCCCCTCGCGCGGGCCAGGCACGCCGCTTAAGAGAGCTCCGCGTTCGCCTACTCGCCGGCCCGCCCTCGTTCAGCTCAGCTGCCGCCGCCGCCGCCATCTGCGCTCACGGCCCCCTTGACCTCCGGCAACGGGTCTCCGGGGGGCCGGGAGGCGGCCTACAGTGGGCCAGAATCAACGAGCTTCAGTTATATGGGGAGGAATTGTCAGAAAGTATAGCGCTCCTGCTTGAAGCAATTTGCACTTCCGATGCTTTCTGATGACAAAATAGTTGCTACGGGTTCTTGCTAAAAAGTACACGGGGAGGTTTCTTGGCGTAGTGTCTGTAGGTATTAAAGTGCTCTCCTCTTGTTGGGCACAAAATTTGTACGAATAGAAGCGAAAAAAGTCTTGAAAGCAGAAGGGGGGATAATTTACTTCAATTTTGCTTCTCTACTGTATTATTATATTAATATATAAATAATTAATAATAGAATTGACTGTTAGCTAATTTAAACTAAGTTTGGCCCAGATTTATTATTGACATTCTGTGGGAACTGGTAAGGGTGTAGTGTGGTACAATAAAATGCATAAAAACAGTTATGACAAATTCATTAAAATATTTCTTCATTTTCGTATCGGATTTTCCGGAACAGCCGTATGGTCTCAAATTATTGTTGAACACAACATTTTCGTAGCGATATCAATTTAATTTAAAGTTTTAATTACGAATATTAATGATGAAAACAGTGCGACTCAATTTTGTTTAAAAATCAGGTGTCACTAAGAAGGAAAATATAAAAAGATAATTTGTACTACGAACAAGCCAATTTAAACTTAATTTTCTTTAATTTAATGTAGGCTAAACTCGACATGTTTTGAGTATTCTGTCTCTTATAAATGCAGTTTGATAGAATCCATCATCACGCGAACATTCTGATGTTGGCCCCGGAGAACTTGGTGATTATCCTTTAAAAAACTTGATATATGGCAGGCACATTGCCACTCTATATATTTCTATTGTTCTATCTCGTTGGTCAGAATCAACACTTTTTAATTTGCTCTGGCTTATTTCATTAAGGTATACTTATTTTTCTCTATATACACAACACAAATGGAAATTATTTGTCAAGTTTCTCTCACATGTAAAATACCGAACACAACATAACACTCATTTTAGGATAAACCATAAAAGTTATTTGCTGGTTATTGATGGTTCACATTTGTTTGGATTCTCTTTCTCTACCTCACGAAGACCTATTAGTAACCTGATGGACCTAGATAAATTGCTTGAAGTACTTAGAATTGCGATGTCCTTAAAGGTTTTGTTAGTATTCGCTATTGAATGAAAAAAATACTACAAATATGAGAATATTAATACACTTTTAATTTTTCTTAATTTTAGACCAAAAAACTGGCGAAACTCCAGAAATTAGACACGATGACAACTTGTTTGGTTCATATTTTTTGTTCAAAGCAAAAATAAGAAAGAACACTTCCTTAGGAGTCTAAAATATTATTTTGAATAAAATCACATTAAATATTTTAGATATATTCTAAATTGATGTAATACAATAGACAATTTCAAAGGGGAATACGGAAATTCAGGAAAAAATACTCTTCCGAAAACATACTTCGGAAGTTTTGTTGCAACAATCTGATGTTATGACAAATCCTTGAACAATGGTGAACACTTCGTGGAAAAATAGTTTGAAATTTGTTCTTTAAAATGCAGTGAATCATTTGTTTATATACATTTATTTTGCTTAATAGCCAAATGTGGCTTTCTTTCTGAATGTGCCTTGTAATTTAATAACCAGACGAGGATATCATTTCAATATTATTCGAGGGCATGTATTCATGGGTTTTAGGAGTTGATGAATAAAAATATAATGACAAAACTTCAAAGTGACATCTGAAATATAAACGCATTACATTTGGATTGATTCATGTTCGTGTATGGTTTTTCGTGTCACTGGCTTCGAATAGTGTTCCATGATTTAAAAATTCAAAACGTCATATGCCACGCAGCCGATAGAAAAAAAGAGGTGATGTGAATCAATTCAGTGCATTTTTTTAAAAAATAAACGTGTTTCAAAACTGTTTTAACTCAAAGCTTCTTTACGGAATATACGTCGGTATATTTGTGTTACGCAGTACTTGGAGATGAAAAATCGTCGCAAAGTTATCACTTTGATACCGCTTTCAAATAAAAACAAAAAGTTGTGCTCCTTTCCGTCATTTGTATAATTTAATGACCAAGCACTCCCGTAGTCATTTTTAGCTTTTATCAATATTCACAATAGTGAACTAATACGCTCTTGAAATAGAATTATGTCAAGAAAGATATGTTCTTTAAACGTCTATTAACCTTCTATGAACCTTAACTGATCAACAGATCTTTAATGTAATTAGTTTCCAGGTTTTTGATTATGCATTATGTCATTTGTTTTAAATCACTCAACAATACACGCAGAGTAATGTATCAATACATATATATGTATTATTTCGGGAACAATGGTCAGAGGTTAGTAAATTCAGGTGTATTAATCCTCACAGTGATGAATCATCTTTTTGTAGCTTGTTCGTGGTAATGTAATTGAAATTGTATAACATTGAACTGAATGGAGTCTAACTGTATTTAATGGCGCATTTACATTATCTTCTTGTTCCTACAGTAATGTTGACAGCCACATACAAATAACAGATTCATTACTTTCCCGCATAGAAAAGAGTAATAATTTAAATTAGCATTGAATCTGGGATATTGAGTCTCTTTGCCTACTACTGAGTCCGAATATTAAAACATAATGCCTTTTGCGGAATTTCGCTTCACACTACAGTTGTCGCCTGAACAGCGTTTGCGGCGGCGATGGTGTAACGGTTAGCGTACTGGACTGTTGCGGGTTCAAACCCGATCGAAGCCGTGGATTTTTAAGGGCGAAAAAATCCTTCGTACGTCTTCCTTCGGAGGGGAAGTAAAGCCGACTGTCCCATGTTCGTAGATTTACTTGCATGTAAAAGATCAAGTCTAAATGACGCCTCTGAGCTGAATTCAAATCGCCTGTTTCTCGCCCAAGAAATACCTTCTTTCTCTGCTAGATGAAAGGAGCGTAGCGAAATTTGCGTGGTCAGACGGAAGAGCGGGCCTGATGACCCGAGTCTCGCCACGTAAAGTAAGGCAAATTCAATTCAATTCAATTCAGCGTAACCGGCTGCGCTGGCTCAGGGGTAAGGATTCCTCTACAGCTTAGAGACTTCGGGCTCGAGACCCTTCAGTGGCGAATGTTCACCACTAGTGACACAGCATCAGTCGCGTAGCGTCGGGCGTTGCGGAAGGTAGCTTCGAAAGAAATCTTTAAATCGGAAAGAAATTTCTTCTGCTTCTTTATCCACCCCCGCCTATACTCACACCCTTGCACTACACATGCACTACACTACCGCACATACCGGGAGAGCAAAGTTTGTACTGACTGCGGTGCTGCCCTGCTGAAGGGAGAGACCTTGAAGAAGAAATATCCCTCGAGGTGTCGTGTAGGTCGGCGCCGGCTCTCACTATGTAGAGGGAGAAGAACACCGCCACCGCTGACGATAAAATATCCTCTTCTCTTTCGAGATCAAAGACTGCAGCAGTTCACGCGCTGGAAAATATCAATCAATAAATCGGTCACGCCAGCATTCGAACATACGTAGTTTTGAAACTTTTGCCTTAAAAACCGCAACTATCTAGGTCGGTTGATACAATTAAGACTAGAAGGACACGATTCGTCATTTTGACGGCTATGTTCTTTTCAATTGCGAAATTCTTTTGAAATATATTACAATGAGGTACTGGGAACCTTGTGATTTTGCATAAGGGCATGGAACAACATGTAAAAACGTATTTTGATAAATGACATCATTTTATGCCGCATTCTATCGAGAATGGCCGTAGGCGGTCAAAATAACAGCTTCTCATTTAGCATCGATCTGTTCAATTTGTCATTTTGTTCTGTTCATTTAGCATCGTTCCGATCAATTTGTCTAAGTATACAGTGTTTATGTTTTACGACATTCACGTGAACAATCCTTTCTGCATGTAGGATATGCTTGATACCCTTCCTGTATATTAGGATGTTAGAAATAATCAAGCGAGACAACAGTACATAAAATGCTCCCCGTACTTTTTCAGCACAAGTATGTAACACAACATTGTGCTTCATGTGAGGTGAGTATAATATGTATTAATTTTTTTTGTTATATACAAAGAGACATACACTCAAAATTATAAGAATTGACATTATGATTCTTTAGTTTCTCTCCGCATGATGCACAGAAGATCCAACTTTCACTACACAACATTTGCCATCTGTTATGAAAGATAGAAATATTGAACACGATATTGTCCATAGAAAGTAAATTTATCACTTTTTGTGAACACAATGCAATGTAGTTTGATCTCTTGCTGCATACCACTGTTCAACTACAATTCTGTATAGAATGGTAATCGAAAGTATTCTATGAATTATCTGTTATATTTTATTCAAATTTTATAAATGGTCGTTTACAAAATATGGAAAGATATCTTGACAAGTGGTAGACCGATCAAAATGACAGTTAGGGGTACTTATTTTACCTTGTTCTCTAGTGCTACAAATATTCACTTCAGCTTTCTGTTCAATCTGAACTACTAGACACATGTTTGTTTCATGTTATTTTGGTTGTTTTATAATTTTATAATTAATTATTAGCATATCATATATGATTATCGACTGCAATATGGTTCTTGCCAATCAGGTAGTAAGAAAGAATGGCTGCGATTTAATTTCTAATTATATTTTTTTCAAATGTTTACAATAGACATTTTTTCTCTCTTTTTCAATCATGTAGTAAAAAAGAATGACAGCTATTTCAATTCTAAATGCATTAAAAAATATTTGAAAAATGTAATTACTACTGAAATCGCTGCCATTCTTTCGTGCTAGACGATGGAAAAATAAGAGATTATATATTCTGATGCACTGTGCACGTCATCTGGAAGCGTCGGCGGCTTGGCGATGGCAGCGGCGCTGTGGGAACGGCCCGCGTGCGCCAGCTTCCCCTCCCCCTCCCGTCCCCCACCCCTCCGACCCGCAGCCTCGCGAGCCCCGCGTTGACCCTCGGCCGCGCTAACGAGGTTCGATTGCCCTCCCCCTTCCTCTCCCCCTCCCCCTTCCCCTTCCCGGCCCGCCCGCGCCGCGCGCGCGCGCTCACCCATTGTTCGAGGCGCCCTTCTCCTCCGCCCCCGCCCGCCCCCGCACGGTGGCGCCCCTGCCGGCGGCCAGCGCCTAAGGTGGGAACACGAAAACCCTAATTATTCACCGGCGGTAAAACATCTCCATTATGTATTGCGGAGCGTCGGTAGAGCAGGGGTGACAAACGGGTGGTCCACAAGGTTTATTTTTGTGATCCACAAGCAGAGTTGGTGCCAGGGGTGTAAATGTATTTGGTTGGGAATTGTCGTGAGTGTAAGTCATAAAACAATTATTTAAATCGCCAACGTTTGAGCTCTTATTGAACATTCATCAGAGTTGCAGTGCAATACTTTTTTATTACAACCAAACAACTATGCTGTTAAGAACGTGATCTTTTTTCAATACAGTCCCCAAATTTGTATTTATATTGTGAAGTGGCTTACCTTTTTTATGATATATTATTAGACATAACAATCATACTTTGTATCTTGCTTTTTACTGTTAATTCATCATTCTATACACATCAATTTTCTTGATAAATTTAGCGCTGTTTTGTTAATAAGCTATTCCATAAGCATCAATTTCAGAAAAAAAAATGCAACGTTCATTATATGCAGTTATAAAGGTAATGCTGGACATGTATAAGATCAGTGCGAGTCTGTACCTGCAGTGTTTGAATTTACGGATTGTATGAAAGAAGGTGAGCAGAATGGTGATGAGGATGTTGATTGTTAGACCTAAAGACGAGTCTTAAAAGTGATTCATTAATTTCATATTTATTATGAATGTGATTACTGGAATGTAATTTAAAACATCGATGTATCCATTAAATCATAAATTGGACTTTTAAAATTTGAATAAAATGTAACAGATAATTCATAGAAAACTTTTGATTCAAAACATTGACATTGAGTTTTCAAAACATTGACATGGAGTTTTCAAAACATTGACATGGAGTTTTCAAAACATTGACATGGAGTTTTCAAAACATTGACATGGAGTTTTCAAAACATTGACATGGAGTTTTCAAAACATTGACATGGAGTTTTCAAAACATTGACATAGAGTTTCCAAAACATTGACATAGAGTTTTCAAAACATTGACGTAGAGTTTTCAAAACATTGACGTAGAGTTTTCTAAACATTGACGTAGAGTTTTCTAAACATTGACGTAGAGTTTTCTAAACATTGACGTAGAGTTTTCAAAACATTGACGTAGAGTTTTCAAAACATTGACGTAGAGTTTTCAAAACATTGACGTAGAGTTTTCAAAACATTGACGTAGAGTTTTCAAAACATTGACGTAGAGTTTTCAAACCATTGACGTAGAGTTTTCAAAACATTGACGTAGAGTTTTCAAGACATTGACATAGAGTTTTCAAGACATTGACATAGAGTTTTCAAGACATTGACATAGAGTTTTCAAGACATTGACATAGAGTTTTCAAGACATTGACATAGAGTTTTCAAGACATTGACATAGAGTTTTCAAGACATTGACATAGAGTTTTCAAGACATTGACATAGAGTTTTCAAGACATTGACATAGAGTTTTCAAGACATTGACATAGAGTTTTCAAGACATTGGCATAGAGTTTTCAAGACATTGACATAGAGTTTTCAAGACATTGACATAGAGTTTTCAAGACATTGACATAGAGTTTTCAAGACATTGACATAGAGTTTTCAAGACATTGGCATAGAGTTTTCAAGACATTGACATAGAGTTTTCAAGACATTGACATAGAGTTTTCAAGACATTGACATAGAGTTACTTGTTTGTGAATTATTTTAGCGAAGTATTTAAATACTAAATTCAAAGTATTTTGCCCAACCTGGCGCTATCTTTCCTTTCCGATCCCACCGCTCCCATTTTCACGAGTGGGCAAAGAAGGAAAAGAGAAGGACCGCAAACGCCCCTGCCCGGAGAGTTTAGTTTCGCAGCCCTAAGACTCAACCATAACCATGCTAGTAACCGAATCTTAACCATGAATCTTGTGAAATATCGATCAAGAGTATAGTCGTATTATCCACAGACAAACGTTACACTGTAAGAATTTTTTTTCAGAACTTTTCAAATTGTAATATGCAACTCTGAAGGACGGATTATGATTTTCGTTTGCTCTTGACACTAATTATCGTTGGCCCTTAATTATCTTAAACCCCTAAGAACTTCGTTATAAAAACCGTTGCTTTGCACACACGACTAGTGGCTTCTATGGAATTTTATCGATGTTCCAAGTATGCCTACTAGGTGATCCGGCCATACAAACACCTTAAAGCACAATTATATGACAAAATTTAAACTAAGTTAAAATTAGTATTTTAAAGCATTATAATAAATTGCATGTGCTAAATTCAGGTGTAAATAAAGCGGATCTGTTAGTTTCAATACGATTTTTAAAACGCCTTTTAAATTCTCAAACCCTCAATTCTCAAACCCTAAACTGTAGAGGCTTTGTTCTACATACTTAATTCATTAAAATGGTTAACATCGTACTGAAGCATTTTAATCTAATCTCTACTTGTTATAACTTTGTTCCTTGATAATTATGATACTGTATATGAATACAAGGTCAAATTTCGTGGCAATGACCGCCATGTACAACTGGCGGACAACCATGAAAGGCATCGCCAAATGGTAAAAGTGCGTGATGGGGCCTAAACACCAAGTAATCGTCCGTTCTATGGCCACCATGCAAAACAGGTCCATGATTTGTTGAAGGGAAAAAGAACCGGCAATTTATTCTTTTTTATCGCAACTTGTCAGATTGTTCTTTTTCTGGAAAAGCGTGATGAAATGGGTGTTCAATAAAATACGTTGGTTAATGTGCAACTTTGATACGTTTAAACTAATTATATTTTCTGCGATCTCCTTATCCTGATGTGCGTTGTGATATTATGATACACGGTTTTTTTAAGGAGCAGTGTGTATGCCAGTCATTTTTATACGTACTCGGGGAGAATGCTGCAAATATTTCAGCAATGTATTTAATGTAGGTTAGAATACAATATTTCCATTACAATGCCAAATCCTTAACAAAGCCGTCATATATCCATCTTATAATTTTAAAGAATGCTAGCACGTATTGTTTGAAAATTATTTTCATGTTCGATGGAACTAGTGTATCATCCGATTAAACTTTCTACCGGATTGACAGCTGGAAGGGGAGGCACTGCAGAGTTGTCACGCACTCTCATGCCAGGCTCGTGGTTGCGGCTGCCCAGCATAGTCCAAACACAACACGCTCCTGGTCACTCAGGTATGACAAACGGGTTGGTCAGTTAAGTATTAATCCGGTATAAAGCCACTAAATATATTAGTAAGGAATGACTGTAGAACTTACTTCATATAAATTTCATTACATTTACGATCTTTTACAGTTAACTTTTACCGTTAACAGACCGTACATTATTATTTTAGTGGTAATTTATATATAATATTAACACAAATCGTAAGCCTAACTGCAGTAAAAGATACAACACTCCCACAAAGAATTGACAAAAATAATAACGGAGGATTACTCCTTGGCGGATGCTCAACGCCCAACTAGGGTTCAGAGACGCCTTGCTTCGACGAAGACGAAACAACTAAAAGAAAAATTCCCCGCCCCTCAAGTACACAGATAAAATGCAATTAACACAACGTCTGAGCCTTAGGACAATAATATTTACACTAGAAGTAATACTTGGGGTGACCAAAGTATCATTGACTCACTCAATAGAGCAGTGATATGTTCTTCAATTAGCTTGAACAAGTTAAAAAATTGAAGATTCCGATTGAATAACGGAGATTTCCCACCTCCGTTGCTCCGATGTTGTCAATCTTATAGAAACTTTAAATGAACTGTAAACTCTTTACCAACTGTAAAGTTGAAGCAAACTATAAACTCCAATTTCATTACTCTGGTGGTGGTTCTTTTATTGATGACTTCGTGACTGCGGCGAAATGAGATCGCATCTCAATCAGACTGCATCATATTCCTCAGAAGACGAAGTAACCGTTTGCACAGAAATCCCTTCCATGTGAGGACGATCGATCAGCGAAGTGTCGCCAGTTTTCCTTCCAACGCAAGGACCTCGGGGGGATCTGAAAATTAGGAAATCATTTATAAAAATCGTGGACAGCGCGGGAAGTCGCGTGGAGTGTGGAGCGCATCCGCAGCGCGTCACCCGCGCGGATGTGGCGATGTGGGAGCTTCCCCCTCCCCCTCCGCCCCTCTCCGTGGATTTATTGTTTCATCTTCCGCCCGTATTGTCTCTCTCCGACGTCCCTCCGGACGTATTTATCTCCGTATTTCAACGCTCGACTTTTATGTCCTTTCGATGCATTGAATCCCTCGATCCATCATCCAGTGTCACGGCTGCGGTAACCAGAATTCGATTTGAAAAGAGCGCAGAAAGCAATAGTCAGCGCAGTGGCTGTCTGTTCGCGAGGCGACCTCCTGCGGTGAAGCGTTGAACACTGGGGCGACGGGGGAGGGGGCATTTTAGCGCGATCTATTGTGGAATTTCGAGTCTGCACAATGCGTCCGTCGGGCGTCGGGGGGGGGGGGGGGGGGGGGGGGGGGGCTCAACGCGTCGCGCGACTTGGTTCTTTTCAGTCGTCGGCCGATACATTTGCGTGCACCGTTTGCTCGCACTTTGTTCTCGCTTTGCCTGCAGCGTTGCATCAAGCGGAGTGGGTGTGTGGTAGAAAGTGTTGAATGAGGCTCTGTGTGGGGAAACACTTAACTTGTCTATTGAGTGGGAATGGTGGATTTTAATACAGTGGTGTCCTACAGAAGTGGTAGGCAGGGCCAGGGGGGCAGGGGATGGTAGTCCCCCTGAACGTTTTTAAAAGGCTTCTGTTGGCTTACGTTCTACACCATTTTATTCCCGTAAACAAGTTCCATCCTTGATTTTTTTTAACTTAACAGTTTGAGGAATTGTTGTACGACGTTTAGGGTAAAGAATCTCCATGCCATTTGGCAACCCTCTCAATGATTCAACATAACATCAATTGTAATTTTGAATATGTATAAATAAATTTATAATTTTATTCTACTTGTAGCATTCTTTATTTGTTTACCAGTAAAATGGCACTTAAAAAAGTGTAGAGAAAAATTAGGATCAGAAATGTATTTGGATATCCCTCTAGTTTTAGGGTCCTTACTCCTAATGACTTAGTTAATCATTGCATTGATATACAATGCTTGGATCCAAATAACATTTCTTATGCCTTTCAAGCTCATTCTCTCCGTTGCTAGATCTTCTGAAAATCGTATGTTGGATTAAATTACAGTGACTTGCTAGTACCTCCGTTTGGGCGAAACCGTAACTTAGAACTTTGGTTCGTCCTTACTTCCGGAACTATTTATGTGCAGCTGGAAAGTTTCGGTAATTGCTTGTCAGAATAGTTTCTGAACTCAATTCCTGTCAGTTTGAGTTCCGTTGAAAACTATATTTCGAATTAAGTAGTTTCTCTCTGGTTGTAGTCGTTACTTCTGTCTTGGCCACCTCACGCCATTCCAACTCACTAGGTAACGGAATTTCATTTTCTACCTTTGTGACACTAGTATGCCTCTCAGCTCTGTTAGGAACTGTGCTTTATTGTTTAGGGAACCATGTGACAGGCGTACTAATGCAAGTGCAACGATCCCTGAAACGCCACCTCCGATATTTGAACAGCTATTTTCTTACCTTTAATGCTTGGACAATTTCATGAGTAGATTATTATTTTACATGGCGAAAGTGGCTAATGAAGGTTAAAGGAATATAGTACGTCTCTGTAAGAAGACGAGTTTCGGATATCTCATTTGACCAGAAGTATTCTGGACCTCGCTTTTAGTAAGACATATACAAAATTCTGCAGAGTTTTCTTTTTCATTTGCAATGTATTATTTCTCATAAAAGGTATATACATTTTGTGTGTTCTTTTTCAAATGGCTATTATAGGATTTCCTTCTAAATTAATAAATTTCTTCCGCCAGAACGTTATTCTGCTAATTAGAACTTATCATTTTTACTTTATAAAGTAATACAGAATTGCCAACGCTGCCTGTTAAGAATACAAGCAGTATATTTAATTATATAAACTAAGTAAAGTATCTGAACGTGTGCTAAAACTACACTAGTGTAACCAGTGTTAAATAAAATACAACAATGTTAGAACGACCAGTCTTCTGTAGCTGAGAATGAAAAAGAATACCTCTATTTGAGAAGTAATAAAATACATATCTTGCATTCTTTTTAATCTACAAAATCAAGTAAATGAGCTCATGTTATATTCTAATGCCAGTATATTTCATGAACGTAAAATATCATTATTAAAATAAACGATAGGTACTATGTTTGCTCTCGGCCGTAACCCTGCAAGAATTCCTCATCTACATTCTTTTGGGTGTATCACCTCTTTTCACAAATGCACTTCCCCGTCTTCCTCTTTGTGCTCCGTCTCCTACTTCGCCGTTCCCTTCTCCTACCCCGCTTCCTTCCTCTCACTTGGCAGCGGCCGCCCTCGCCTTCCCTTCGTCGAGTGATGCATGGCTGTTTCTCGGCGTGGCCGCCGGGCGCGCCAGCGTCGCGCCGCCGCCGCCGCCTCCGCCCGAGAAATGGAGCGCGCAGTGGCGGCGAAATGGACGCGTTCATCACGCGAGGCAGGGGTGCCAACCCCCACCTCCGCACCTGCGTTCGCGACGCACTCCGGGGAATCCCATGGAGGTTCGTCTCCGTTGCTCGAGTCTCCCACATCGCCCAGTAATCCGTCTAGCGTTTACGCGAGCGGAATATCCACCTCGCGATAATGGCACGGTTCTCCGCGCTGTGCAGGGAATTATAAATTATCCGGATGTGGTAAACGAAGCGAGTTAAACGAGGGCTTGAGAGTTTTTACGACACGTCAATTTGTTTTTTTGCATTCTTGTCCTCCCCTTCGTGCGGTGGTGATGTATTTGTGGTCGGTATCGCGTGGCAGCAAATTGCGGCACATCGTTGATATTCAGTGAAATCTTTCATCTTACTCCGTGAAGATATTGATCTATGTATCATTAGATTGCGCATATTTTAGATTTCGTTTCGTGAATGACTTCATTTCGGCGAAGTGTCCGCCCAGATACTGAGTATGCATGCGAAATATTTTACAATTTTTACACTTGTGTAATGAAAGAGGCTGCATAAACGATGATACAAAGAGAGTTGATTATGTTGTCTTAATATATCTAATTGTTGTTCTGGAAACGGAAGAGTTATGAGTTAAATTCGTGATTGAGATATTGATTGGGATGTTTGAAACAGGAGAGAGGTTTGCGTGAGTCCTACAGAGAGAAAAAAAGACTGGTGATCTGGATAAGGAAAACTACAAAACTAATAAAAACAAAAACAAAAAAAGCTAGAAATCTCTGTCCTCGCACAAAGATTGCATGTAAAGATAGGCAGCAAAACTCATGTCGTTTTATGTGACAAAGTCACGAGAAGCACGAATTCCGATACATGAGTTGTGACGATCTGATGTTTAAAATCGAAGTAAAAAGAATTTCTGAAACAGTGATTCATAAATGCATTTCATTGCTAATATTAAACGCATTACCATACACATATTTAATATAATAATTGTAACGTGTTGTAAGCATTGTATTATAAAAGTAAATCAAATTAGAATTAAAATCAATAGGGTCAAAAACTTTATTTTCGCATGTTCAATGTAACAATGTCTCACACGATTCAATGCGGCTGTAGATATTACTTTCACGTATCAAGATATTCTCGTATCATTACGCTTGATTCGATTTCCTTGAAGTTTTCTTTCCTCAGCAATAAACGTATGGTAGTACGCACCTTTTGTGACAGATGGTTCTCAATGTGTATTCAAATTTACATCAATCAGTCGTATTGACAATTGAAGACGGATCATTGAAACAATTTATTTTGCTTTCAGCAATATTATTTTGCGTTCGAAAGACTCAGTGTTTTACTTATCCCAATGTATACTCTTCGGACAAGATTTGATTTCGCCTACATTCCAGTTCGCATGTTTGATGTGTCATTATCCAACAGCCAATCAAGATAACGATCGTGATAATGCCACTTGCCCGCTACACTCTGTTCGCCGCAGTGTGTCAGGAAGTGCTTAAAAGCATTGTCCCAGAAACACGATGTTTTCTTCCGTTTTCTTTGGTTTTCTAGCAAAAATCGGGATGCGGGTGCGTCTATTTCGGAGCGAGTGGCCGTGCAGTGTCCGAAATTGCTTTCTGCACGCCATTTGACGTGTGAGCGACGAATATCCAGCGTCCGATGTTACCGCCTTTTAATCGGTGCCATTCCGCAGGTTCGCGGCCCTATGAGGGTGCGACACGCACTTCGAACGCACGGCCCGTGCGTGAGGCGGACGGCCACGTCGTTTGTTGTACGACCTTCACGGCAGTTATTAATTTTACGGCAAAAATAAGTAGTTTCAGAGTGACACGAAGGGTGAAGTAGCCGCTTAGACACGTAGTGTCGTGGTTTTATTGTGTTACTTTCTGGTATTCACGTGCATATTCAGAGTTATTTATATATATATATATATATATATATATATATATATATATATATATATATATATATATATATATATATAGTGATGTAATGTTGCGGGAAATAGATTTCATCTGCCGGTCCTCATTACTTTAAGCTAAATTTATTTTAGTTACTGTAGTTATTTTAGTGTTTTTAGATATTCGTGTGAAAAAAACAGAAAATGTATTTGGTTTCTGGAGGCGCTTGCAGAAAATGTATATTTATTAAGAGCCAGTTGCAAAAACAGAACATTTGAGAAATGTTCTGTTTTTGAACGTAGACAAATTTCCAAATCAAGATGAGGGTGACTCACTTAAAATCAATGTTATTTACCTAAAAATATTCAGAACAAGAAATTTTATGTGTTCTACGTTTTAGCCAGCGTAGAGTCAAATATTTCACGTTCTCTCCGCCGAAATTGTGCCTATCTGAGAAATAAGATTTAGAGCTCAAAGGAACTAGAACTCCTGAAATGTAGTTGCAGAAATTTTTTTGGAAGATATTGCGGTGAACACGTCGTTTTTTCTTTTCAACTTGGAACAAATAAATTCATGCAGAAACAAGTTTTAGCTGATTAATGAAATAGAAACGTATAGTTACTTAAAAAATAATGGAGGGAAAATTAACAAAGTAAAGGATTCATAAATTATTGTGAAATAACATCAAGAACATAAATGAGGTAAATTAATCTCATCAAATTGAAGCTAAAAGTTAACATCGAGTATTTTGTACTGCTTAGTACTCACGTTTGCTTCCTTCTGTTCATATGGTGAACTCGGATGTAGTGAACTTTCAGTTTCAGTTAACTAAGCCACTGGCCCTGATTCACACAACACATAAGCATTAGGAAATTCGGTTACAGTGAACTAGCAGCATCGGTTGTAGTGAACATTTACAATTTTGGAAAAAATCCTCCTCTACTCAACGAATTCATATAACAGAAGAGATAAATGATTTATATCTGTGATATTTACGACGAATGAAAGGAATTAAGGGAACGATGCTACTGAGGGAAGTCCTTGATACTCAAAGAATTGTTCGTCAGTGGTAGTTCTGTTTATCCTAAAGACTCTGTGGACACGGACTACAAGTTAAAAACTAGTAAAATCTATGTAGGGTGAGAGTGAGTACGACAAAAAGATCTTCGAAAAGGGTAAAACGTGAGATGAAGGTACAACAATTAAGAGAGTGCTTCAACTGTTCAAAACGCAAGGAAGAGAAGATGTAGAAATTTTCAGTTTCAGACATTTGGATATATTTTGTGTAACTAAAATAATAAAACCAAATACAGTTGAAAAAAGTACATTATATTTTCAGATCATCGGATATAACAAATCTATAATATAATGATAAACATGTTAGTCCCTAGAGGTTCACTATAACCAAAGTCATATATAGAGAAATTGGTCCCGAAATACGCTTTACCCAGGAAAAAAAATAATTGTGAACTGTTATGTCATTAAAAATCACATTTGTGAATAATTTACCTCTTCATTTCATACTGTGGCGGCATTTTTACATTGCTACTCAAATTGCCTACATTCATTTAAATATAGTAAATAATATTATGTATTTATCTTGAAAATTCATAAATTTTTACAATAACTTCATTTGATATCCTTTGAAGGCAATTGTACTCGAAATTACACATTACCCAGCAAAAACAATCATTATGAAGCCTCGACTGTTACACATTAAAAAATCACATTTGTGAATAATTTACTTTTTCATTCATTTCATACTCTGTAGGCATTTGTATGCTGCTCTTGAAATTGCTTCTAAAATAAAGATATCCGTAAAATTATATTTTTAGACAATTATACCCAGTAGTAACACATTACGTACTCTTAGTGTTAGTCATTAGAAAGAAAAAAATATAGTTACGGGAGGAAAATAATAGTTTATAATCGTCGGCAAAATCAAGTTGCGAGCCGTGTAAAAGTTCAAAATGAAGTATTTTCACTTCAAATACTTCATTTTTTTTATGAGCACAATTTCGTTTATTTTCTCTTTCTATACATTTCAACTTCTTCGTTAGCCCATGAGTCTTGTAAAGCACGAACGTTTCCAGGAAGTTTAATCAGCCTGCTCCGTCTCGGTGAAAACTTCGCAAAATAAATAAGTCTAATAGAAATTTAAAGAATAAAAAGCCACTTGGCGGCCATCAGTGTTCCTACGTCCCTCATACTCCAACGCTCCTTCGTTCCACAGATTCACGTTGAAATTAAAACAGGGTGTTTTACTTCGCGGAAGCCGGGCCATGCCTGTGTAACTTACGCCGCTTGTAGGTGCTTGCAACTTTTTATCGCGTTTTTGTTTGCTTTTCCGCCGTGGTCGCTGCGGAGCAGTATTTTATTCAGAACAAACCCGCACCGTGTTTTGCAAGTGCACAAAGAAGCTGTGTATGCTAATTCACTTTTTTATAGCAATACGTGTTGCACGGGGCCCAAACATTTCCTCGACAACTCTCCTGCCGCGAAGTGCCCCGACTGCGAAGTAGATGGGTGGGAAAGTGTAGAGGGAGAGAGAGGGACCAGAGGTCGAGAAATTTTCGAGAGATCGAGAAACGCTCCTTTTCGGGATGCGATTGGAAGTTTGAAGAACGGGGAGGATCCAGAAAATATTTTGTGGAGGGAAGGGAGCAATGTCAGTTTAAACCATTCTAATTTTTTTTAAAAAATAATACGGATACCAAAGCGGCGAGAGATCGGGAAATTGTCGAGAGACTGAGAAACGCTTCTTTTTTGGAAAGCAATTGGAAGTTTGAAGAAAACGGTG
This sequence comes from Gryllus longicercus, assembly GCA_038098605.1. NCBI lineage: Eukaryota > Metazoa > Arthropoda > Insecta > Orthoptera > Gryllidae > Gryllus > Gryllus longicercus. Next base: position 568,570 of record JAZDUA010000247.1, read on the forward strand.
GGTTCAGAAATTATTTTCACGATGGGTGAGAGCACTTTCAGTTTGAACTATACACAAATATTTTTTAAAGAATACCACATTTTAATTATATTAGAAGACATTACGAATTGTACAAATTTATTCAGATAGATAGTGTTCGTAATTATTCAAAATGGAAATGTAGTGAACTTACAGAAGGATAACATGATGGAGGTTAGGAAATGAAATTAGAGCTAGTATATATGGGTAATGGAGTGAGAGGCAATTGTAGGTTTTTTTCAATGAATATCAAAACATGGTATATTTGTAAAATGTTTGAAAATTGAAGTTATACAAAGTCCAAGTTTATTGGAGTATAATAAAACAGAAATATAATTAATTACATGCTCGAATTGAAATGTTTCTCTCGTAATCAGATCAGGTCTCTTAATTGTTGTCCTTTGAAGGCAAAACGCTGCTATCTAACTTCTCGACAGATCTCAGCTGACCTCTCCGATCCCCTTTCCGCAAGTAGATCTGTGGAAGTGCCGGTTGGGGCTTCAGTCTTCCGTGATTTCGCGCGCCGTCCACTCGGGTTTCCGATGGTTCGTCCGCCGCGCGGCAAACGGCGCTCGGCGCAGTGGGAACGACGCAGCCCTGGCCAGGGAAGGCTGGGCAACGGGTGGACAGGGTAAGAAAAAGGAGAAGGCGCGACGGGCCAACGCGAGTGAAGGGGAGATGGGAGGGTGGGAAGATGAGCGAGCCAGAGAGATGAAAGATGCGGAACATGAGAGAGGATGGTTTGGAGATGGGAGAATGTGGAGACGAGAGGGGGCGCGGAGACGAGAGGGGGCGCGGTGACGAGAGGGGGGGTGCGGAGACGAGAGGAGGCGTGGAGACAGGAGGGGGCGCGGAAGCAACGGAGAGACGAGGAAACGAGAGAGCCTTGGATTGTGGAGAGACGGTGAGACGAGGAGTTAAGACATGCAGTTGGGTGGGGCGAAGATGTGAGAACGAAGGCGAGTAATGGAAGGTGGGGAGACTTGTCAAGCGCGTAAGGGAGAGGGGCTGATGCGTGGTGGGGCGAAGGCGAATCGCGTAGAAGGGACGGAGCGCCAACCATGCCGTCGTTGCTGCGTTGGGGGCGGCGCGGCGCCCGAGTCGCGGGGGACGTCCGCCGCCGGCCCAGAGGCCCTGCGTGGCTTCGGTTGCGGTTAAAGGATTCCGACGCACGCATTCCTGAGACGCATCGATCCACCCACGCCGCCCCCTGCACTCGCCAGCAGCTTCTCCGCCCCCTCCCCCCGCCCCCCGCCCCCCCGCGCGCTTCCTTGTGCTCTGCGCCGCCGCATGATCTTGTGGAGCCACGGAAAAATCTGCGTATTCGCAGACGAGTTGGTCTGCAAGAAGGAAAAACAAACCAAAGGAAGATAAAGCAAATACTAGACGAAGGAGCATAGGGAGAGCCTATTTTAAGATTTATAGAAGGAAGAAGATATCAAGACGGAGGAATATTGTAAATTTTGTATAATATTTTTGCATTAGTTTAATATTTTGTATTGTATGTTCTGTTTAATATTTGTATTTCAAGGCCCAAAGACGTGAAATAAACTACTACTTTTTCTACAGAAAGCTGCAATGGGACGAAACGCGCGATGGGGTTTGTCTCATAATTCTGTGAGATTGGCGTATGACAATTTTTTACACGTGGCCTTCAAAAGAAGAGAAAGGTTACTGTCTCACAGATTTCGCACAAAAATTTATACTCTCTGAAGCAAAATTTACGTGTGCCTTCTTTCCTGTACTTCGTAAACAATTAATAAATTAACCGAACGAAAATATCTTAAAGCCCATAAATTTCCTATAAAATGCATATTGATTCATTTTGGTAGCGCAATTAATATTTGAGTAATTGATGGTCAAAGGTTTTCACTAGAGGTTGGCTGTTATTGTGCAACAGTGGATCTGTTTAGATCGGTTTCCAGTAACGATAATGGTAGCGGAGATACTCGTATCAAACACGGCAGGGCTCAGCCGGACGGGGCGAGAGGTGCAGAAGGGCCGTTGGGGCACAGGATGAAGAAAGGAAGAATTGAACTGGGCGGAAATGACACAGGTGTGAAATCGGGAGGCGAGGGGGAAAGCTCGTGGCAGAGCTGTCGAGGGTGGCTGAGGGCAGGAGAAGCAGGGTAGGGATGGAAAGCACTATAGATCAATTAATTCCGTTTACTCTAATAGATTATTTTGATAAACACATACATGCGCAAAGCGGGTAGTTCAGCTTGACATAAATAATTTGCAATATAATATGAGCGCGATGGAGTAAGAAGTCGTGTGGCAACTAGGCATTGGTATCTGAGTTACTCGAGACCGAAGTCAAAGAAAATATCAATTAAATTCAATTGATTTACCGTCGTGAGGGGATCAATTTAGTATTAAAAAAGCAGCTAGCTGATTAGGGGGAACGTTTTATTATACCGTATTATGGTTTGTTTTACTGATCTCGAAAGTGTTTCCAATCCCAGACTTGTCTGCGTGTCTGCTTCTGCATGAATCTTGACGCAAAGGCAAATGAAAACAACTGACTTTGCCACATACAATACACTAACGTTTGCAGTTTTAGTTTTACTCTTTATTATTGGCACAACTCACGTCATTTGTTTTCTTTTTCTCCAATACTATATTTCCCTAATTCTAAAACTTTTAGCAGTATCTTATTTCCTTTCTGCCTCATTTCATTAAAAGTGAACCCTGTATAATCGTTCTCATTATTTTGCTTCCAATCTATCTCATGCCGCTATATTTTTACTTTCGTTTCACAAGACTCATATTATATGTTTTTTATTTCTGAACTTATTCCATCACACACATATCTTGAACTGTTTTCTACGTGTTTAATCGGTCTTCACTAGAATGTCTCCTTTCCCTCTTAGTATCTTCCCTTTAGTCTCATCGTCTTCAAGCATCATTTACATTCACTGTGGTAACCTTTCCTTTTCACAATCCGTATATTCTACTCATCGTTTTAATTCTAACCGTTCTTTCCCTTTCTCCAATACTCTACAAAGCATGCATTTTCATTATTTTTTTCTCACGGGTACTTCTCAATAAACTTTTCAACCAAATTCTGCTTTTCCTTCTTACCATCCCCCCCACTTTTCCATTTACTCATTTTTGCACAAACTGTTCAATTTCATCATCTCTACATCACCGCCTTACCTTCAATTTCACCCACGCCGTATTCCGTGCCCCGCGCTTCCCGTCTCCATTCTCCCTCTCCCCAGTTCACCCTTTTGGCTCTGTATTTGTTCGCCGGGGATGCCGTTGGCTTTTGTGAGCGGCGGGAAGACTTCTACTTGCGGAATGCGCTTCAATTTAGAGAAGGAATATTTTGCATTGCGCCCCGCCTGCCCCGCTCTGCCTCGCTCCAACCCTTACGCTTCCCCGCTCAACTTTTCCGCCCCTCCCCGCGTCACCCCCAGTCACCCCACCCCATCCTACCTCGCTCCAACCTTCCCCGCTTCATCCCGCCTCACCTCACCCCACCTCACTCTACCTTACCCACGCCCTCTTCACCCAGCTAGGCCATGTCAAGCCACACTACGCAACTCTCCACTCCGCCTCGCCCCGCCTCCCTTGCCTCCCCCGTCTCGCCTCGCCTCCCCCCACCTCGATCTACCATATACCCGCCCCGCCCCGCCATAGGCCCTCGGGCGCTCGGCCCGGCGCGGAGGCCGCACCTGGGGAAGTCGATAATGGTTTTTGTGAATTCGGAGAAAAATGCCGGGAAAGTTTGCTTCTGTCGGATATGTCGGCCGCCGCCGCCCCCGCCGGATGCTCGCTCTGGCAGGGTGCGCCTGCCTGCCTGCAGCGCTTCGTAATGTTATGCATTTCCGTTCCGAATGTACGGCATTCGCGTCTCGATTCCACCGCGCCCGGACCCGCCTGCTTTGGAAATGAGGGCGATGTTGCCACCTGCGGGCGCCGCTGCCCTTTCCAACGCGCAAAATGGCTCAGGGCAACAACAACAACTGCTGCTGCTGACCGGGGACATCTTTTACTCTGATTTAAACACGTTGGTACTTCTAAATCTCGATTTGGATGGAGATAGGGACTCTATCATACAATGGGGAGCTTTATTACGACTTAAATGTTTGGTGTTGAATTGAATTTGAATTGAATTAATGCCTTATTTTACGTGGCGAGACTCAGGCCATTAGGCCTGCTCTTCCGTCTGACCACGTAAATTTCGCTACGCTCCTTTCACCAACTAGCAGAGAAAGTAGACATTTCTTGGGCGAGAAACAGGCGATTTTTGAATTTAGCTCAGAGGCGTCATTTAGGCTTGAGGATCTTTTACATGCAAGTAAATCTACTAATATGGGACAGCCGGCTTTACTTCCCCTCCGAAGGAAGGCGTACGAAGGATTTTTTCGCCCTGAAAAATCCACGGCTTCGATCGGGTTTGAACCCGCCAACTTGGGTACAACAGTCCGAAACGCTAACCGTTACACCATCGCCGCCGCCGGTGTTGGAGTGCCCTATTGGATGACAATGATCCCCTCTCCTTCCACCTCGTGACCTCGAGGCGCCGATACAAATAAATCGAGGTGTAGGTGTGGAGGTCCGACGGTGAATGATTTTCGACACTTCGTAACTATCAGCAGTTTGGAAGAGCGCTTTAGCGGCTCTGATCGGTAGTTTCTTCGAGGTTTGCCTGATCAATACGAGGAGAAGGGCGGAGCAGTACTTAAACCCACACATTCCCATGCCATGGCCATGGGGCAGTCTACTTCAACCTGTTTCTTAGCTCAAATTCTTCTTATACTGCTAATTCTATTTGGTTCAATAGAGAACGGCATTCTAAACGAAACACATAAAACAGTTTGGGAATTCCTGAATGCTACATGTCGGTTTATCCGAGATCAAAATAATCAAGCTATAGCACAGTTTTAGAAGGGCTGTTGCACTATTCTGCAACCCTTTTCCTAGGCCTCATTGATCGTGAGCAATTATTAGACTTTTGGAACTTAGGCAACTGGTGTAATGTTATATCTAAGCAAACTAGCGTGCATAAATTATTGCTGTATGTTATTATGCTTATGAAATAATGTTCAGAAAATGTATTGCTGTCTAGAAGTCACTGCCATTTTCGTAGAACATATCCTCATATAAAAGGTAAAAGGTTCTCACTGTTTTAGTTTAATCTAAATTATTTTAATTAATTACGTATATGAATAAATTATTACAAACATTCGGAACATACCATGTGCAGGCCCTCAAATTAAGTAAATTCGTAAGTAGGTCATTTCATTAATGTGATAGATCTCCACATTGAAGAAGCCAGAATTATAAATCGTTTTTCGAAAGAGAGAAATTTACTGCCTTTTCGTGTGGACTGAACAAAATGAATACGCGGTTACGAACATAGAACGGAAATGAACCCACTATCTTGCTCATGTTCACGGAAGCTCCTCCTGGAGAGAAAATAAAAAAGGAATGGGAATACGTGACATCTCTGAGCGAAGAAAACAAGTTACTTCCAGCGACTAAGCATTTCCTCGATGAACCAACTGAGTGGGTTTGTTGTTTTTTTAAAAGGCTTACAAATGAAAGAAAACCAATGATACTCCTTAAGAGAGGAATTCTAGTACCCTGTGGAACGCCTAAGGCACCACATGTTCGATGTAACCGGTTGGGAAAGCAGGGAGACAGCAGGTGTGCAACAGATGTGTCACAGATCATAAGGGGTTTTAGTAATAACCGATAAGTACCATCTCTCCAATGGATACTTTAACCTGAGAAGTCTTGAGAATTTACATATAAATAACAGTGCTTCTGGAAGAATGCAAATGAAATTGCTAAATAATGTTTTGATGAAATTAAATGTAAAAGAATGATTGAGGTTTATGTTATAAATGAAATGTAAGAAATACTTCAGCAATAGTAATTTTTTCTAAACAATTTTGTAAATATTTTTACAAATAAATTATGATTTTGTCTGTAATCTTCAGTAATAAAAATTGAATACCAAGTTCCTCCCACATTAATGTAGAGATGAGGAAACTAGTCGAAAACTAGAAACATAGTTTATAGATTTCTTCTGTATTATACAATCTTTGACCACACGCAAAGTCAGAAGGGTCGCTTGGTACTTGTTTATTCTTTTCACGGATATGCACTTTATTTTACTATACTTCGGTTAGTAGCCTTATTTCAACATCAAATGAAGCCTTTAAATATTAAAGAGATAAATATTTGAGAAATAAGCAGAAATATTAGAGGAAACGTATTGCATTCGAGAACGTAATACCCACCTGTTCTGAACATTTACTCTCATATTTTTACGATCTCATTGTTAATTTGTGAAAATATTGAAGTTTAATTCCGACTACGTACTAAAATAGATCTGGCAAGTTTTCACAAACAGCAAGAAAGAGTTTACATATTTCAATCATGTTATTGCGAAAACATGATGTTGGTACTGATGTTGATACTGATGTTGGTGTCTACCTCTTCATTGACTGTCTTTTTCTCTTACACATTCAACAGATCGTTTAAATTCTTTCTGGCTAACGTATATCGTGTTCAATTTCGCAGCTAGAAACTGATCTCTAGTTGAAGTGCATAAGCAAAGCAAAATGTAGCAAGGGGAATTATTTAAAAGAATTTGAATGTGTCAATGTTTAAAAATCAGAACATCAAAGTTGACATTTCACGAGAGCAAATGATCTTATTTATTTACAGGTTTCTGAAAGAGGATCGTATTGGGTTCAAAGAATAGCTTGTGTCAAAGGGGTTTTCACAATTGAATTGAATAAGGAAGGGGGAAGGGATCGATAATGTTGGCAACTAGGGGTAGGAAATAGCAACTGCATAGCCTTCCCCTTCTTTTACAATTATCAAATGATGAAAATTCTTAGAAAAACTGAAAACGTAGCGTTTCATTGGAATACATTAAAGTTAGAAACGTAAAGGTATGCTTATCAAAGTACATAATGTTTTTGAAAATATGGACATTTTTAACTTTTAATCGAGTAGTATTTTTATGCACCTAATCAGAAAGAGTTTGGAAACATATTTTTTTTCTTTTAACTAGTCCCACTTCCCAACAAGGGAAACTCATTTTCATTGTCGCGATGGAAGGGCGGTAGAAATTGTAAATAATATATTTTTTTTGTAAATTAGCAGTGCAAAACTTGACTATACCAAAATAGTATATAGTAAAGAGTTAAAAAAACAAGTGAAAAAAGTTGGCTGATAAAATGTGCCAGGTGCTTGATTTCTAGAATGATTCATTCGCAAATTTACTAAGGAATGCAGAGTTCTTATTTTTATATACTATCCATGTGAAAATAAAAAATAAAATTTCAATTAAATATAAATGCTAATTGTAATTGCTAAACGGAGCCCAGTAATGCGAACGTTATGTTACTGTGCTTGCCGCGCAGCCTACATCATACCCGCCACTTTCGCTCTTTCCCAAGGGTCATCGCCTGGGTACGAGGAAGCTTATTCCTTTGTCGCGCTCCGCGAGAGGTGGCTCAGTGCATCAGCTGATGTCAATGCAGTGCCTCGGTCCGTGGTCCGACTCCTAAGGTTCTCTCGCCACCGCCAGCCACTCCTCTGCGACACACACTACGTGCTCGCGGGGTGGAGCGGCTCTCGACTGCCCGCAAACAGTTGCTAAGCCAGGCGACGAAGCGTAGAAAAATTACGTCAGTTAAGTGGTTATTAATGCCTCTGACCGGAATTTCTGGATTCGAGTTCCGACCGTGGTAGGATTTTCGATTTTCGCTAGAAAGCTAGGTCGAATTCATTGTTTGGAAGAGAAATATAGCGGCTGGCTGCTTTGATTGGTAGTTTTCCACGGTACTTTTCCGTGGCTTCTCCTATCAATACTAATTAATACCGGAGAAATACCCTAACAAACGGGCCACGATTCGCGCGATCTTTCCTTCCTCTTCCTTGTCATATCATCACCTCTACTCCTCTGGCTGGGGCGGTGCTCCGCCTGTGGGAGATACCTGGTTGGGGAAATCCCCGCTTACTGACAGGTTGGTCGGAGCCGGATCACACTATCCAGCGTGGGAAGATCACTGGCTCCTCTAGCGAAAAGGCCACCCCACACCACTGCACTTACGGGACTAGTGATCTTAGTAGTTGACGCAACCTTAATCATTAATCAATCAATCATTGCAGCGTCAAACTGGCGATCTCTGGATGTTTGTAAAACGTTTTGTATCACGGAAGGCTGGAATACGCTTCCAATTCCGCAACATCAGAATATCACCAAGGATTTTTCATATCTTGGCGCCGTGCATGTAAAAAGTGATTTTGAATCACCGTGCATATAAAACGTTTCATGATTCCCGTATGTGATCGCTGTTGTGAGCAGCTAACAGACTTATGTATGCTGCCTACAGGCAGTTTGTGAAAACTATTGATAAAGAATTGAACACGAAGATATTAAGCTTGCTCTAACAATGTGGATTTATTTATTGCTTATATCGTGTTTCCGGACGGGGGGGGGGTGTTTTTTCCTTGCTGGATGGTGTGATCTGCCAACGGTCACTCGTCGGCATGTGGGGTTTTCCCCGACCAGGTATTTCCCATCAGCAGGGCACTGTCCGAACTAGGACAAACTCTAAGCTCCTGACATATGTAGTACTGTAGTGCATGTCAGTGCACACGTGTGTAAGGAGTTAGGAGTGACGTTAGAAAAACAAAGAGGAAGAAAAGATCATGCGTGCTCAGTGGCCCGTTTGTTTGGGTACTGCTTCGGCATTCACCTGTATTGATCGAAGAAAGCACGGACAATTTCCAATCAGAGCTGCCGGCCTCTAGAATTTTCCAGACAGCGGCTGAATTCGACCTAGCTATGGACAGGGCGGTCCAGAAAAGGGGGCGGGTAGCTGCTCAACTTGCCCCAGGCCCAACTTAATTGGGTTCCCGAATTTTGTTTCATTCAAAGTAAATTAAAAAAAATATTTATCTCTAGACCAAATTTAACGCTGTAAGTTATTTCTGATGCGTGGAGAAATGAATATTGTTGATGAATTGGGGGTGGAGAAAATTTTTTGTTTGAAATAATTTGCCCCGGAGAATCAATGATCCCGGGACCCCTGTTTTTCTTTGGGCGCCGCTGCTATGAAGCTAGTGTTGAAAATCCTGCCAACGTCGGGGTTCGAACACTAGGACTTCCCGGACAGAGCCATTGCAGTGACATCATTTGACGCTCTGTACTAGGTTTGCCGGTGCGACGTAGCCAGAACTGCACACACAGATAATTTAATTAGGCGTCAGTTCAATCTAATATTTCAATTTTTGTTCTTAAAAAAACTTTAATTCCAAGTACACTAAGTTTGTCGTGAGTTACAAATACTTCCTTCCCGGTGTGGGCGCTGAGAGTGGCGCTATGAGCGGCGGCGGCGCGGCAGGTGCGCGGGATGGCCTGAGGGAGCGGGTGCTTGGGGAGGGGGGGGCGCGTGAGGGGCGGGTGACGGATGGGAACACGGGCGCGAGGCGCGAGACACGCCTCCCCACTCAACAGCCTCCGCGCATCCCGTCTTCACCCCCCCTCCCCCTCTGGTCGCCAGCCGCCGCGCCCTGTGACGCCTCTGCCTGCGTGGCATTTGCCGCTTCCGCCTCCGCCGCCGCCGCCGCCGCCGCCGTCACCTGACCGAACGGGCGCCTTCACTGCCGCCGCCGCCGCCACCATGTCATATCGAAGCCTCACGTCGGCTGGCTTCAGCTCAGATTCAGGGGCTGAGTTTGCTCTGCAGCGACACTAGCTGAGAAGCTCATGCTTTGATTAAAACGTTAATTCCATTGACACATCCTCAGCTGTGACGGTGTCATCCAAACGGGAGCATAAACATCACTATAGTGACGGCTCTGCAGCAGCCCCTTGTCCCAATTGTGACGTTGAAGCTCCCGATTAGATGGCGTCACAGCTACGTGTCAACGGACTTCCTGTTTTAATCGAAGTGTGAAATGATCGGCTCCGGACAGTGGCGGATTTTCGATAAATAGCAAGGTCGATTTTGGCCGTCGTCTTGAGTGGAAATATACTGCTGTCCTTGGTGGTTTCCCGCGGTTTCTCCGAACAACACCAAGCGAATACGGAAGAAAAACCTAACAAACAGGCCACGGACCACGCATCATCTTTCCTTCCTGTTCCTTTTTCTAACCTCTCCCCTTATTAACACTCACATCCACTACCCCACCTCACGTGCCAGAAGACCAGTCGGGAGTTTGTACCAGTTAGGATAGGCGCTGTGCTTCGCTGGGAGGTGATTCTACCTGGGTGAACGGGTGATTCTCCCGCAAGGCGACTTTAAGGTCGGCGCGGGGTCTCACCTTTAAGTCGGGTGAGAACATCACCCGCAGGCACAAAAGCATTTACTACAAAACCGGGACAAATGACCGTAGCAGCTGATGTGCACGGAAACTTCAATGAACGAATGAATCAATCAGTGCCTCATCATTCACTCGTCTTGTCAACTCATCATTATCCCACTCCTGCCCCTCCACCACATTCCTCGCTTCTCTGCCCTAATTACCCGCCTCCTACTCACCATCCCGCCTTCTAGTACGTTTATACAAGTATGATTTTTTTTTTTTTGAAATATGTAAGATCAAATTGAAAATATGAAAAATAAAATTCATTATAGAGTCTAATATTACTCTACACAAGCTTTTTTTTCGAATCGAGAACGTCGTGTGATCAGATCTTATAACGAAGCCGTGTGGTTGAAAGAAAGCTCTAACTCTGCTGACGTAATTGTACACTATTCTTTACCATATAGTGTGTTCTCTGCTCCCTACTTCTCGGAATAGATCTGAAAAACTCGTTTTTGTTTTAATAATAATAATAATAATAATAATAATAACAATAATAATGTCTGTTTCTGGCGAGGCTCAGACTTGAGATCAGCTCTTCCATCTACTTACTTACTACCACTTAAATATTTACATTTAGATAATTACATCTGAGGCGTTATGGTACTGGCGAACAATGCTAACTGACATTTCACGTTACTTACGAAAGTGCAATGATCGTATTAGCTAACGGAAATGTGTTACACATAAGTAATGAAACTTAAAGAATGGATGCACTTTCATTGTCCGTTTTCTGGACTCGTAAACTAACATGATAAGAGAGCCCATCTCACCGCCTCTACCGCTACTCCACCTCTGCATCTCGCCCTCCTTCCCCCACCACCGCGACCATTGTCTCTGCCGTCACCACCACCTTCATCGTCATCACTTCTTCCCCTCGACACCACATCATTTTATGATATGATTCCTTGGTCTATTGCATTGTATGACACGATTCGTTATTTACTTTGAGATCTTCCCAATTAGTAAATGTATATAGTGTTTAGTCTGCGAGTTATAATTTTCAAATACTCGCAAGACACTAAGATTGTGTACGTTTATATGGTATTTCAGGGCTGCACATCTGTGTATTCAACAAAATGACATAAAAATAATATATTACACAATTCCTGCCATCATCACCTCCACCGCCGTTATCCCCTCTTTTGCTTCTCCGTCGCACCCCTATTTACCATCAATTCACCTCCTTCAGCATTTCCATCTCCGCCATATTTTTTCCGCCACTTCTACCTTCGCCATCACCTCCGCTTACAAATCGCCACCCAGTCGCCTGGCCAACACACCCCGCTTCACCTCGCCACTCTCGCCATCCCCCTACAGCGCAACACTGCCATTCCATCCCCTCGCCATCCCGCCGCTCTATAATCCTCCACCTTGCCATCTTTGACATCTGCCATCCCTCTTCCGCTTCTTCCTTCCCCACCTTCGCTTCCGCCTACTTCATCGCCATCTTCTCCTACCGCCTCCTCCGCTTCCCGATCTTCGCCACCACATCCGCTCTCTAAACAGGCTTCATCGCAAGCACCACCACTGATGCCATGCCATCATAATCTTTGCTGATGTGACATACGTAGTGTTCGGAAAGGTTCCTAAGCAAAGAAGAAAATCTCAAACAGAAAAAAAAGTCATATCGAAAATTCAATACCTTTGTATGTCTCTAGTCTGTCTGGGTTGTAAACCCTTCGAATGTTACAAAAATGGGTGATAATTTTCTACGGCATTGTTTTATGGAACAGAATGTTTACTAATTGAAGTTGCGTACTTCCGATCTTGCATTTATTCTGGGCGATCTTTCAGGGACAAATAGTCGAGAAAGTAATCGTTTTGAGGAAATGTAGGTGATTTGGAAACCAACACGCAAGCCAAAAGAAAGAAATTGCATATAAAGGAAGCAAATGAAGCCCTAGATTTTACCTTTGAACTTTTTTCTCAACTTTCTTTTCATGCTACCCATTACCAAGTATCAGAGCTTGAAAATGAAGGGAAAAAACAAAAAAAAAAAAAAAAAAAAAAACTCAATGTTGGTACAGTAGTACACCACAAGCCGTATCTCTCCCAGCAGCATCGGAACTAGAACTCCAATCGCAGTAAAAATATATGTATAGTGTTTCAAGTCGTGCAAATTAGCGTCGCCACACCAAACGCATTGTGATGGATAAGGTGAAAGATCTCAGGCAAATATGCCTGTTGTTACCAATTTCATTTCCATAACTTGCGTTCATTCCATGCCCGTTTCTTGTGTTGAACCAAAAATCTTCTTTGTTCTTGTCCTCCCATGTCACCGTTACCACCACCGCCGCCGCTTCCAACGGCGACAATTTTCGGGGCTAGCTGCATAGCCAGGTTGGCTTCAGGCGCTGTCTACTGGCTGCTCTGATCGGTAGTTTCCCATCGTTTCTCTTATCAATACCAGGTCAATCCGTTGCAGTACTCTTACAAACGGGCCACGGACTATGCGCGATCTTTCCCTCCTTATCCTTGTCTCGTCCTGAGACCATAGGGTTTGTCGCGGGTTCGGGGGCCCGCCACTGGCGGAGACATCAGGAGAGAAACACCACAAGCCACGTGGAGGACGGGGCCGGTTCTCACCTTCCAGCGGGTATAGAACATACACTACACTTACGGAACTAAGAACTCCCGCCGTTCTCACGCCCTAGAACGTAGAATCCGTCATTAGATTTGCCGGCATCATTCCTTCAGCTCCCTTATCACTCCCTACTCCACGGCAGCCTTTTATCACCCCACCTCCCCCGACGGCCACAAAGAGGAAGTCCGACGCCGTTAGCGCTGCTTCCGCCGCCCCTCCCCTCCGCCCCCCCTGGGCCCGTTTACTTTCCTCCGCTGAACTCCGCATTTACTGTCCTTAAATCTTAGCGCGGCGGGTGCGCGAGTTGTGTGACTTTTATGAATATCTCCTCGGACCGTGGATCAGATAGGGCGAGTTTCGTGGGCTCGCGTGCGGGCGGCCTCGAGGGCGGTGGGGGCGGGGGTGGCGGCGGCGGCAGCGGCTGGCGGCGGCCAGGCCACTGTGGGCGACCGTGGGCGCTTGGGTGAAGGGGAAGAGCTCGGCAATGAAATGCAATGGTGCTTGCCCGAGTGCAACTGCATAGCTTGCACTTAGAACAGTGTTTGCTTAGGCACCCTGTCCTCACCGAATCCTTGACCTAATACCAAAGTACTAGAAATCGATCCCTACATTTCTATTGTGTGGGGAATGAGTTGTGGGGTCTGAGTGCTTGTGAACTCTGCTGCACGCATTAGTGAATTCAATTGTTAGTTCATTTAAAATTATTATCGATTGAGAGAAAACTCGATTATTCTTGAGAAGGGGCATATACTGTTAATCAAGAAAAGGGCAAGTCGTTAAGAACTGTTTCTTATCAATTTACTGAAGGGAGAGTAGGAGAAACCCTAAGCGAAAGAGAAGGAATGACCATTGACACAAAGCTTGAGCAAAAACTATTGGTCGAAAATTATAAAGTGTGTAATGTTTTTATTGAATGTAATTTTCTTTCCTATCCTTGGCCGAATGTATTCATGGTGTTGTGTAATTCCATTGTCCCATTTAGTGGTACAATGTGTTAAATGCATTGTATAGAAGGGCACAGACTGTAGCGTTACTTAACGGTGAGATTAAGGATAGAAGACGAAAGAAGGGTGAATCTTTCTGGAGGCATTTAGATCGATCGCTGTACTACATTATAATGAGATGTCATTCTGATTAACGGAGAAAGTTCTTTTACATGTAGGTGTACAGGCTGTTTGTCCATTTCCCTATCCTGCTCTGCCTAACCGTTTTTCACTCGTCTTTTTTTTTTTCGTATGCTCCTACTTTATTCTCCTGCCCGCCAGATCTCCCCCATACACACGTGCGCGCGCAGGCGTTCACGCTCGTGTATACAATAAAATGATAGTGTCAAAGTTGTGATTAATTAAAACGCTTTCTTATCGCTGAGGGGATCTCCTCGAGTTCCACCAGTCATCGGAGGGGGAGAAACTGGCCAGCTCATTTTTGGCGCGGTTGGAGCAAGAGGCTTAACTCTCCACCCACCGACGGCCAGCCACCAAAGATATTTTCACTCTACTCATATGAAAAGTATGTGGCCTTTGGTCATATAACAGAGAAAATGCCTAAGGGATATTAGATGGGGCCACTTATGTGACCAATGAAGGAAGAAGCACTCCGTTTGACCAAAGGAATGTTAAGGTCAATCACAAGTATTTAATAAATATATAACAATCCATTTGAATGTACAATGTGCGACACATTGAATTTCCGTAGTTGTTAGGTAAAAATGATTATTTTTTAACATTTGAAAATGGTAAATAAGCCTAGGATTAAATATCAATAGCGTTGAATCCTTGAATGCTTTTCATTGTTAGTGTTCGCCGTAAATAGGTGTTTACTACTTTGATCGTCACAGATAGTTGTTTGTTCGAATATTATGTGAGAGGAGACTTACAATGTCTGTAAGAAAGAACAAACCTTCCTCCCTCTTCATCCCTCACTCTATTCACGAAAATCTATAAGAAAATGATCTCTCAACACCGCACGGTGGGGCCAAATGCCAAAAAGCTGGCCAAAAGTCCAAAAAAAAAGTTACTAGATAGGGATTTTGTCGTTGCTACTTCAATAGGTTGGTATTTGGGCCGTTGAATTCCGCAATTAGTAACGGTTTCTCTCTTATACTTGAGGTAAGAGATCAGTTCAAAGTTGGGCCTCGAGCGATCGATATCGGTCAGCTGTGAAACGTGTTTTCAGAACCTTTGTGTTTCGAAGGATAGAGAAGCGTGCAGTCGGCCGAATTCAATAAAACAAAATGGAATCTATTCCTGAGAGTAAGTAGAAACATAATATGTATACTTAATTTTTTTAAAAATAATTTGTTAATGTAATAATTAACGTTGATTGTTGGCGAAAAATGAAAATGCTATAATCAAAAATTTGTGTTTAAAATGAAAAATAACTATGTGCACCGTCGTGCGGGGCTAAAAACTTAACATGACATTATTCGAAATGTTAATCACTGTGAGAATCACAAAAAAACAGCTGCCCGTAGCTGCCGTTTTAGTGCCTGTGACAAATTTTCGTAGCGCGTGCAACATGTAGAAATACAAACTTTTGATGATTTTGTTCGCCATATTGGTCCGCCATTTTGTTTTTTTAGCATTTTTATTCAATATTTATTAATCAGCATGCTTATAAACCCAAATCAACTCATTTTTAATTATAAACACGATCATTTCGTGTTAAAAATGGAAAAAATTGATGATTTGGTCCGCCATATTAGTCCGCCATTTTGTTTTTTGGCATTTTCATTCAAGGTTATTAATTAGCATCCTTAAAAATTCAAACTAACTCTTCTTTACTTATAAACATAATAATGTTGTGTTAAAAATACAAACTTATGGTAATTTTGTCCGCCATATTGGTCCGCCATTTTGTTTTTTTATGCATTTTTATTTAATATTATTAATCAGCATGCTTATAAACCCGAATGAACTCATTTTTAATTTTAAACACGATCATTTTGTGTTAAAAATGAAGAAAATGATGATTTTGTCCGCCATATTGGTCCGCCATTTTGTTTTTTTGGCATTTTCATTCAAGATTATTAATCAGCATCCTTAAAAACCCGAATGAACTCATTTTTACTTATAAGTATGATCATTTTGTGTTAAAAATACAAAATTTTGATAATTTTATCCGCCATATTGGTCCGCCATTTTGTTTTTCGGAATTTTTATTACAGATTATTAATTAGAATGATCATAAACCTCTGAATACAAAGTTTCAGTCAAATCGTACAACGCTTTCGACTTTTGACCAGCTTTTTGGCATTTGGCCCCACCGTGCCGGTGCACCGGCACGAAAATTAATGTTGCAAATAGCGATCAGTCACAGAAATTGGAGCGGTAAGCTTTTAGACTGTAAAATTGGACATTTCTGTTCGAATTACACCAATATTCTGACCCTGTAACTAAGTATAATTGGAAACTGTAACGTAGTCCAAGAAAAAATTGTTTTACATGCAAATAACTTTATCTCTTACTTGCATGCTTTCGGACCTCAGTGTTTGCATCTTGCGACTAATTATATTTGGATGCTGTAGTGATATCTAAGTAAGAGGGGTGGGATGCAAACTGTTACATCTCTCGTTAGCATGATTCAAAGCATCCTACTTGCCTCTGAATGTTGGTTTACTTCAATCACATTTGCTCACAATCAAGCCATTTTGCTCTCCAAGCCTCTAGTCGGACACCGCTAACTACCCATTTCAATCGTCTTCGCAAACCATTTGCGATTTGTACCTCGAGCCTTTCAGGGTCCAATCTGCGATGTACACAATGCACATTTTCAGCTCGCTCATTATGCGCAAAGCTGCATTGAATCTCGGTAATTTCATTTCCATTTACATCACTAATTCCCGTATCGGAATTTACGGGTGCCCTTTGGGAAAATCCCCTGTCAGCGTAGCTCTTATTTCCCAGTGAAGTAATCAAACCGATGACCCGCATTCACGAAAGAATCGGGTCATGCTGCGGTTTAAGCACTATTGCTGGTTTCTGCTATGGCTGCGATTTATTGCGTCCATTTGAGACGTGATACGTGAAAAATATCGAAGTCAAAATTATGATTATTTAAAATAATTTATCTGTCAGAAAATATCGTTCCAGGTAACTTTGAAACCGTTAGATGTGTATTGTCCCGCCAATAGTGTAATATTAAGAAATATTTTTATGAGATATTGTGTAGAGACAACATTCTGAACACCGCTGCAAGCATTAGTGAAAGAACTGAAGAGATATTACTGGAATCCAATTGTTAGTTCAGTTAAAACTTATTATCGATTGGTAATTCAATTATTCATGAGAAGGGATAAGTACTGTTCATCAAGAGAAGGACAAGTCATAAAGAACTGTTTCTTATCGATTACCTTAAGGGAGAGAGGGAGAAATCATAGGCGAATGAAATGTATTGGACATTGATACAAAACATGAGCAAAAATGATTGTTTGAAATTTATAATGAATGTACGTAATGTTTTTATTCGATGTAATCATCTTTCGTATGTTTGACCGAATGTACTCGTTGTGTTATGCAGCAAAGTAGGAATATTTTGTACGTAAGAGAGTCGTGTAAGAAGTGAAAATGAACACGTAAGCTTCCGCGGCTCGAATACATAAATTCTCGGCTATCCGGGAGACGCCGCGTCGTTGGCTGGTTGGCCTCCCAGCCAACGACGCCGCGTCTCCCGGATAGCCGAGAATTTAAGTGAAATGAAAGTGAATAAGACTATTGTTTTTAATTTTAATTTCAACCTCATTGATGAATGAACCTTCTAATTTGTTGGAACTTCTCTTTACATTCACGAAGAGGAAGGTAATGTCTACCAAAATTGTTCGGTTGTTTTTTATTTAATACCCTATTCCCACCCTACCAGTTCTTTACATGTTGTCCGCTGACAATGTTTCCATGAACGGGACCAATTGTTTTGTGGATATCCGCTGGTTTCTCATCTCTTGTCCAGGGAGAAGGAATTACTGAATTCACGGGATTCTGAGGAGGGATTAATTAATGGGATTCTGAGGAGGTGCAATTCATTGTAAACACATTTTATTCAAACTAAATTGAAAGAAATGAACAGCCGCTAGAAGAAAAGAAACGCCAATCTTGCCAATGTAACCATTCAATTTGTTTCGGCCTGTACTTACAAGATGCAATCAATATTGTCGTTCACTGAGAGATTTTTCTCACAATAAAAGGCGAACCCCCCAAAAAAGACTCTTCGAAAATCAAAATTCCCTTCAATATCAAAGTACTAATGGTCTGCGGGAGCAAAATGCTGCCGAGTGTGTGGAAAATGGGGTTCGGGAGTAACAAATATTGGCTGTCCTGTAACTGCACACGCGAAAACTGAAGCTTATTTTTTTGTTTGTTTGTTTGTTTATTTCTTTCTTTCTTTCTCGTCGCATGACGTCAACTCTGTCGTATGCAGTGACACATAGAGTACGAGAATGTAGTCTTAACTTCAGGTATGAGAAATTTGGGAAAAACAGAATCAGATTTTCCCTTTTTTAGTCAAAATCGATACTGTATAATTGTTTTTTACTCTTTTTGAATTCTGGGTTTCTAACAAACCCATTGACACCACTAACATGCCCAGGGGCTGATAGCTTTCTTTCAGCTTCTGTGGTGTAGGCGAGGGCGACACGGGCGGCGAGGATGGAGGAGATGGTTGGAACGGCGGGGACGGCGGGGACGGCGGGGAACGGCGGGGACGGCGGGGAAGGCGGGAACGGCGGGGAAGGCGGGAACGGCGGGGAAGGCGGGGACGGCGGGGACGGCGAGGACGGCGGGAACGGCGGGGACTGCGGGGAAGGTGGGGGCGGCGCGGGCGGCTGGGGCGGCGGGGGTGGCGGAGAGGGTGGAGGCAGCGCGGGCGGCGCGGGCGATAGGGCCTGAACGAGCGGCGCCCGCCCGCCGAGATACCGTCCACTTTGCGCATAAACACGCGCCGCTCGAAGTGCGCGCTCGCCCTCAAAGCGCCGATGCCTCCGATTAGCCGCGTTCCGCCCACGCACTCATTCGCCCGCGCCCCGCGCGCCATCAAGATGGAGGCAGGCGCACGCAGAACCCAAGACCTCGAGGATTCAAGAGCGCAACGCCACAAACCCTGCGACTCCATCACCGCATCGCCTCAAAATTCTCAACTCCAACTCTACACCACCCCTTCTCCTTTGTAGCGCCCTGAGTCTTCATATCCCCATCACCCTAAAACTCGATCACCTCGTACCCCAAGACTCAATCACTCCATCACCCTACGTGTCCGTCACCACGTCTCCTTCGTCATGTCTCCTTCGCCAAATATCACCAATAGTCTGCAACACTCCATTACATTATTACCTTATCACTCCATGACCCCGAGACTATCACCACTAAAGTCTTTTCACATCATAAACCCAAGACAACATGACTACAAGTTCCCAACGACCCATCTCCCGAAACTCCAACGTCTCATGATCCCAACGCTTCTAGACCAAAAACCCGCCGAAGTTAAATACGACCCAAATCTTGAACTATGTGTTTTATTAACGGTAAGGCGAATACCTAATTTAATCTAGAACCCAATACATCTACTATCGGTTAAAAAACAAGAAAACATCTAAAAAGAAATATTTGGGTAGTAAACGTCTTATTCACCTAAATAATTTTCTGTAGTTTCGTCCGACAATAAATTATTATTTCATACATCTCTGATTTACATTTTTCAAACGTTCTGTCTTCTTTATTACCGTTACTTTTTATTGTAATTTAAAAAGAAATATTAGAATTTAAACATATACATGAGTTTCCGGGGTGGGTTTTAAAGAAGGAAAATACTATTCTTTAATGTTGATATATCAGTTGCCCCAAAATTACCAAGACGTATCCGGATTGAAATATAAGAACAAACGTATTTCCAATAATATGAGTACTTCAGAGTACAAGGAAAAGTTAAACGAACAAATATTCGGCAAAACACAGAGGTTGAAACAGAAACTGATATTTCGACGTTAAACAGTACTTTTGACGAGGCTGTTGATTTATACACATAACTGTATATCAGATCATGCCATGACGTGTGCGATGAAAAGCGTCTTTATGCATTTTGAGAGTTATTCATGCGATGTAAGAGTGCCCTTTCCTTCTTTCTGGGAACTGTAGCTAAGTTTTTACTGGCAATTGCGGTAGATGATTATCATGCGTTATGTGTTCCGTATCCTGTTTGAGACAGTTAGTGGTGTATTTTGAAATGTATTATGGCTAACGTAGTTTAGGAACGGTACAAGGAAGTTCTTCAAGGTAACGAAGGCACGCTTTTAGCGTGAATTTACTGCGGATCGATTGAAAAAATGGTTTCCAAGAAACACCGTTCCTTAATCCATCGTGACAAATGAGCACTTCTCAACCAAAAGCCACGCACATACCAACATATTGGATACGAAAACAAAATCTAACCTACGTATTGTACGTATAGTATAGCATCCTCGAAATAAGTTATAGCGGTCAGTTCAGAAATATTCCCATTTTTAATTATTCAAATAAATCTGAAATGTGTTGACAAAATGTTGTTCTTTTACGATAGCATTCTGTAAATTTATATTTCTTTTTTTTCCCAAGTATATGGCAAAATGTATTTCTTGGATGCAAACTATATCAACGTTTTAACTCAAGAGCAATAAAATTAAATCAGTAAGTAGGATGTACGTGTAAAAATACTTGCAGATATCTCAACAAGTAGTGAGAAATGTAGT
Source organism: Gryllus longicercus (assembly GCA_038098605.1). Taxonomy (NCBI): domain Eukaryota; kingdom Metazoa; phylum Arthropoda; class Insecta; order Orthoptera; family Gryllidae; genus Gryllus; species Gryllus longicercus. The sequence goes on from JAZDUA010000247.1 coordinate 589,230, forward strand.
AGTAAGAAATGTAGTAGTGAGAAGCTCCAAAATTTAAGGGACTAGATTATTTTCAATAACATGAATGCACGACAAGAATATTTACTTTTAAAATAAAGTAAAAAATACTTCTTCCTGTGGCTCTTCTAGCTCTCAGACGAACATGTGTAGGTGTTGTGCAACCATAATGCTTTTAGACAGCGATGTCGCTACCCATGTTGCTTAACTACGCTCCGTGAAGTCACAGACGTTAAGCTGTTCGAGATATCGTGGTTTCCTGGATGAGTGATCATCTGAGAATTTCGGTGATTTAACGTTGCCGGGCCCCTGGCCGAATGGATAAAAGGCACTAACACTAACCACTTTCGACGTCAGTAGGTGGCTGAAATAGAACGTTACGAATTAGAATAGAACTTTACCTTATGTAACAGAACTTAAAAAAGATCGTGAGGGACTGACAGTATGGAGCGTTACAAGTGGATTGCCCTGTCCTAAAAGATGGGGAGGGAACATCGGATGGGGTAGGAAGAATTACGCGCGGTCCTTCGCCCTTTGTTTAAGATGTTGATCCTATTTGAACCGCGTAAACAATCAATCAGAGAGCAGAAAGCCTCATGGATTCTCGTTCGGGCTCTCAGTTGTCAGACATCTCTTCCAACGAAGCTTTAGATACGAATTAGCAACTTTACAGGCTAACACGAACTGTGAACCTGCATTAAGAAATTTTTTTTGCAGTAGAATAATGACAATAATGCCTCAAACAAATCGTTTCTTGTGTTTTAAAATTTCTTGCCTACTCGAATTTCCTTCTTCTTCTTCTTCTTCTTTCTTACGAATTTACTTCTAAAATGTTTCCTGAGTTTCCATTCTCAAATACTGCTAACGAATCCTGAGAAACTAATTTATTTTTCAAGGCTACTCCACATCGCATACTGCTCTGTTGTCAAACAATTGAAAAGAGCTTCCCTTTGACTAAAGCAAACGGTGAACCCTAAGAATACCTATTTATTTAATAGATTAATAACAATGATCCCTATAACAAAACACGTTCTTTGATTTCTAGAATTTCTTGTAGATCTTAATTTAAATATACTTTTAAAACATTTCCTCGAGTTATCTTTCTCAAATATCACACGGTTTACTCGTTATTTAGTAGGCAATTTCGCCTGCTTCTTTAACTTGAGAGAATGAATTCAAGATCACATTACAAAATAGTAACGGTGAACGTGTATTATTGATACCCTGCTATATTTATCAAATTAAAGGAACGGATCACCATAAACACACACATTCAAAATCAACGAACTTAGAAATATACCCCAAAACAAACAATGTCCCAAACGTTGTAGTGGGTACATAGTTACAACGTTTTTATAGAAGCAGAATGAAGTGTATAAACAAATTGAAAAATATTTGCATTTACACACAGTTCGTTTTTCCTCTGAATTCAAACGAAAATAGTACATGAAAGGCTGAATCTTCCGTTCGTATAGAGTAGGGTCGGAGTTCACAGACAGCTTGGGCGTTTCAAAGCTCAGTGGAACGGCACGGAACAAACGCATTTGATTACCGGGATGCGAATTCACAAAACGTATGTTCCATGTATGTTCAGTATGATCTCGCAAGTCCTTCATGTATCTGTTATGTTTCCGGGCGGTAAATTGTTTTGAAAATTTTCAGGTAAAGTCTCAATTCCTTAGTCGATTCAAAGATTTATCGGTAGTTCCCAAAGCTTAATATTACTTTGATGGATGCGAGGGATGAGATACAATCCTACAACGAGATTTCAGAAGCCCCTCCCCCCTCCCAAATCCTTAAACTGGCTTCGCCGTGCGTGTTGCTATCCCGCCAATGCGGGTCTCTCTTAAAAGCCTTTACGATCGCAGTCTCTTCCTGGCGTCGGGTGCCGGGCAGTGACAGCGCGCTTGTTTGGCCCCGTGACGCCACAGATTTCTAACCAAGGCCCCCTGCAATTGTTGGCGACCTCAGCCCCCCCCCCCCCCCCGCCGACACCAGTCACGGAGGTTGTCTGCAGATCTCGCTGCCATTTCTTCACAGCTGTTCCCCGTGAAATGTGTCGTACTGGCCCCAGCGTACTCGCTTCACAATATCTCTTTGTGATACTTGACAGTTGATTGGTCTTTTGCCCGCTGCGAATGTTGACAAATGAAAAAAAAACAGAGTTTATTGCTCGTACGGACGCGCCCCTCGCTTAGTAGTCTGAAACGTAATGTGATTCAAACGAAAATAGTACATGAAAAGCTGGGTCTTCCGTTCGTATAGAGCAAGGTCGGAGTTCATAGACGGGTTGCGCGTTTCAAAGCGCAGTGGGACAAACGCATTTGATTACCGGGATGGGTATTCACAAAACGTACGTTCCGCGTTGGCGTTTTGACGTACGACTCCTACCTTGCTATTGAGTTTAATGGGAGTTAACTGAAATTGAATTTAGTGGGGAGCCTACCTGCCAACTCGCTTTCGTGACTCCAGGACGTTTCTGCTGAGGTAGAGTTTGCTTGTGGGTTGGAGCGGTGGCTCAGAGGAATGTGCATTTCAGAAATTTTCCAAATGATTGAGATGGAATTGTTTATTTTTTGTTCAGATGTAGCTTCACTATGCGCATGTCTCGGTCAGTAAACTTTTTTATTTTTTATCTTACGACGTACTTACGTAGTAAAAAAAAGGTTTTGCGTTGCTGCGGAAAAATCTGCGATTTTCATCATAAAAAAAACTCGTGTTATGAGGCCATGGTACAGAAAAAGATTCATTTTGTTGTAATTGCTGTAATTATATTTATGATTTGTACAATTTGTATATATTGTGTTCTTCTTGTGGTAGGAGAAGAGTCACGGAGATGTGGATTGATATTTCATTAACTATACTATAACATCACATCTGTTATTTATTTCCAGATGAAAATAATTTGTTAAGTGCTCGGAAACTTATTTTTTAAATGTTATTAATTACGCATTTATTTCCAATTCAACAATGTGTATTGAAAGGCGGGGTTATGGATTCTGGAGCTCATAGAGCAGAATATACTTCATACGTCAAGTATAGTTTTTATTGTTTTTTGACGATAAATATATCAATAAAATGCAAAGATTTTTCATTGGGTGTGTTAAGTAATTATGCGACACGCATTGTCATGCACAACTTTATTAAAAATAAATGTTCATTGTATCTGAAAACATAACGAACATCGTTATAACACATTTAATATATTACTGCTTTTATAACTTACATATGCCCGTGAAAAATCTTTACATGTTCAACACAAGTAAGTCACGGAGGTTCTCGTCCAGGACTTGAATTCGTTGCCTCTAAGAATAGCAATGTAAGGCATTCTTAACCGCGAATTCTATCTCACAGGTAGTTTATTTTGTCTTGAGAAAAGTTACATCACATCCACTTTTAAGACTTAAAACAGTCCAGTTGATTATGCCTTGTCGTGGACTTTGAATGTATGCACGCAAAAGTAGTAGTACTGTAGTAGTCCTGCAGAGGTCTCAATCGCAAAGGTGAATGATTACTCTTTGAATCTATTTTCCGTAATGGACTTCTTTCACTGCAGTGTCTTTATAACGTTTATCGCTTCACGGAACCTATTCTTAGGCTACGGCTCTTCATAGAGTCTGGTACCAGCATAGTGGGGAGTATTTTTGCAACATGCTAGTTTCACTGCAGGTGGGTGAATGTACATCAAACAACCAGCCTGTACGGTACGTCAGAAATTGATCTCACTGCTCGCAACAAACTTGTATATCAATTCGCAGAAATGACGACATACTCTCTTGGAATCTCAGATCCCGATATACTCAAAATATTTGCGACTGAAGGAATCTAGAGCAGATCTCCGGGATATATGTCTAGTTACACGAATCAGTCGCGGATGCACGGGGAAGAAAATGAGGTAAATGCCCCTCCCCCTCCCCTAAATTTTATCTGTAACTTAATTTTAACTTCTCACGAGGCATTGAAACAAAAATATTTTCGGATAATCTTTAAAATGAATACATCGTATTGCAGAATGAGCTAAGTGTTGCCTGCAACGTTTTACAAAATCTGTAATATGACACATTCGACCAAATCATTTTGAATTTCCTCTCCCAAAATTTGTCTCTGGATACACTTCTGTATGACTACTTAACTTCTGTTCAGCAAACTACTTCAATGTAGTAAGAATTGCCTTTTGAAGATGAATTTCGGATGATATCATCATTTCTTACAAAGGCATCATCATTTGCTACGAATGAAATGTCTTCTAATCCATCACCAAGTTATCGAAAACTCCCTATACTACCGGCAATTCCTATATCTGAATGAACACCGCAGTGTTTTAACTTTTTTGTTCGGTATAAAAAGCCAAGCAATTGAAAACAAAAATATTCAGTTAAAGCATTTATAAACTTTTTAAACTCAATTTTTCAGAAGAAAACCTCCAAACTAAATGCAGTATGAAGGAACAAAACTGTAAGGTCACTTTGCCTTCACGCGAATACAGACAGTGAAGTACACTTCTACAGCAACCAAAAAGATTTGTTCGTTTAAAAAGTTGTTGTTTTTTTTGTTGTTGTTGAAAGTTCTGCTCCTATTTGCACGTTTTCCCTCGGCGAGTATTTTCTAGCGTGCAGCTCGTTACGACATGAAAAGAAGAGTCCAACTGAGAGAATGTTTCTCTCAACAAACAGCGAAAGTGAAAGAGGCGCCCTCGGTCTGCTTCCGCGGAACCGAGGCGCGCGCTGAGTTTCGAGAAGACGCCTGCGTCTCGCTCCCTTTTTCGCGCGCCGGCAGACGTCGCTGCTGCGAGAGGTTTCTGGGCAGAAGAGATTTTCGTCTGCGCTGCGCCGGGCGTCTTTGACGCTTCCGCGACGCCTTGAGGGACTTTGCGCTTCGCCGAGCGCCCGCTGACAGCGCCACGTGTCTTGTTCCCGGCGGCACGCGCCGGCACTTGTTCGGAACGGACTTGCTTGGTGCCTAGGGACCGTGTTGGCTGGTGTTGTGTTTGAGTGGTGTTTTCTTGGGATCTGGGGTGGGATACGGCGTATATATTAACGACGAAATGGTGAAGGTGACCTTCCCATTTCTCTGTAACAACAGGATCGCTACTATGCTCACGACTAGTTTACGTGATCAGCTGTAATGATAAGATTTTTGTATCGCTGAGCTACAATTACACTGGTGTTAAGTTGCAGAGTTTATGGTAAAGTGAGTTTGAATGCCAAAAGACAACCCTTAATTATGTGCTATCATGGGAGTACATTTCTGTTTCCTCGATCACCGTTATTGATAAACCTATTTATTATACCACAGCTACAATTATTGTGTTTCAACATGTTCGTGTTTCACTCCACTTTGCAGTTTCTTATGTTTAATGAAGTTTCGACGACAATGTACAATTAGAGATCAGTGATAGTCTTCTCTTCTTCTCTATGAAGACAGATGCACCAACTTACAAATTTCATTTTTTTCGCCCTGGGCACATTTCTTAATCCTACGTCTATGTCACGAACATTTCTTAAGTGTTTTTGACGTTAAATAAGTAAATAAATAATTTACTATATTTATTGAATCTGCATTTGTAAGTTAGTATCAACTACATTATTCATTGCGTTTTCTAACGTTTATTAAAGTACATTGATGAAGTATACGCGGTTAAAAGGCCCCATTCCAAATCTGAAATCCGTTCTTGGAAAAATATAAATAAGTTCAACCTTTTTAATTCAATTTTATAAAATTTATTTTAAATAATAATTCATGAATGACGCAGTGACCAACTAGCTTTTTAAATTCACTGTATATTCACATCGATGCTTGATTATTCGAGATATTTTAAATTATAGCGTACTACATTTGGACGGCATATAGTGAAATTGTTCGCGGGATTAATTTTCACATTTTAACCTTCTTCCTCGAACGTACTTTTCTGCAATCCACAAAATTAAAGGAATTATAAGGGCATTTGTTTCGGATGTATGAAGTTAATTATGCATTGTAATTAACAATGAGATTCACAGACATCCTTGATTTGAGTGGAAAATCATACTAATTAATGAATGGTTCAGGCAATTCAAAAATTCAAAAGCGCTTCATTTTACTTTCAATAAACTGAATTTTTGACGGTTTTATTCCAAATGTTTTAACCCATATTCTCTATCCATAATATATTTGCGTAGCACAACCACAGTATATGATTTCAAATGAGCAGACGGATCTCTTCGTTTTCACCAACCCACGAAGAAAAAATATAAATTAGCATGGTGTAGTGTGTGTTCTACATGACTAAAACGCTCGTGTACACCTCCATTTAAAATTCATTTAAAGTACAAGACAGAAAGGAGGAATCCCGGTGCTCACAAAAACGTTCGTTGAATGTATTTTTCAGTACTTGCTGAAATTATTACTGGCTCATTTAACGCTACATGTAATCGACGGCTTGTGTTTAACACGTAGTTCCGCTTCAGATTCCGTACTGTAATTACATTTTTTTGAATACTTTGGCGTCACACAGACGGGGAACTTCATTCAAGGTGATGAACAAGTGCTCCAATAGCGAAAGTGTGCTTCTAATGTGCTCTGCGTATATGGTTATTGACTTCATTAGGCCGATAAAGAGTCAGAGTTAGTCAAAATTGAAATTGTAATCTTTGAATCTTCTTTTAATCGAGGTTTGTAACTAAACAAGACCGTTATTCGTGATATTGATCATGTCGTCATACCACCGTCTTATAATAAAATCATGTAAAGAAGAAATACCTTTACTCAAAAAAGACGTATTCATTCACCATAATTTTCTATAACTCATTTGTTTTGATTGCTATTAACAGACGGCGCACTATTAAAATTCTTAACGAACACCAACTGTTTTTCCTTTCTCTAATTGCTTGAAGTGGACCAAACGGGTAATATAATACAATTGGAACAAACATCTACATATCAATTTTTCAATAAATGGGATCGCATATTGAAATTAAAATCCGTGGCAAGATATACCGACAGTAAATTCTTTCGTCACAAATGCTGCATGCGATGATCAGTTCTGAAAGCCCGGTACGAGTACCCAGAGATTGAAATCCTGCTACCACATATCTAGCCATACTTCCGCACTTATATCATTGCCTAGCACAAAAGTACTTCCACCGACATTCCCGCGTCAGCAAGTCCTTAACAGCGGGATGGAGTGTGCGACAGAAAGGAATCAAAACGGGCGAGACGGGCCGGGGCGAGGCGTGAGGCGGGGAGCCAGAAGCGGGGAGCCCGAGGCGGGGAGCCCGCGGCGGGGAGTCCGCGGCGGGGAGTCCGCGGCGGGGAGCCCGAGGCGTGGAGCCCGAGGCGTGGAGCCCGAGGCGTGGAGCCCGAGGCGTGGAGCCCGAGGCGGGGAGCCCGAGGCGGGGCGCCAGAAGCGGGGAGCACGAGGCGGGGAGCCCGCGCGGCGGGGAGCTCGCGGCGGGGATTCCGCGGCGGGGAGCCCGAGGCGGGGAGCCCGAGGCGGGGAGCCCGAGGCGGGGCGCCAGAAGCGGGGAGCCCGAGGCGGGGAGCCCGCGGCGGGGAGTCCGCGGCGGGGAGTCCGCGGCGGGGAGCCCGAGGCGGGGAGCCCGAGGCGTGGAGCCCGAGGCGGGGAGCCCGAGGCGGGGAGTCCGCGGCGGGGAGTCCGCGGCGGGGAGCACGAGGCGGGGCGCCCGAGGCGGGAAAAGGGCAGCGCGTTTGTGCTTGCGTTGCCGCTTCCTCGTGGCCGGTGCCGCGAGGCGTCGGCGCGCGCAATCGATAAACAGTCGAAGCCTCCCTGCGATTCTCTTTTATTTCCGCGCAAAAAGTGGCGCCGCGGGCAGAACGCGTGGTCGGCCGGTCGGCCTGCACGGGGCGGGGTGCCGGCGGGACGCGCGCGCCGGGACGGGATGGCCCGAGGGGGGGAGGTCGAACGAAAGAGCTGCGCGAGCGGGAAATGAGGACGGGGTTTGGAGTGAGGTCGAATTAGGAATGACGGTGCGAGGAAGTGAAGGCGGGGCAGGTGACAATGAGGCTCGAGTCAAGTGAGGGTACGGTGGGCTGAAGGCAAGGCAAGAAAAGATGAGGCGAGAATGTGCTTTATGAGGACCAACGAAGGACTTTAAAATGATATTAATCCTTAAGTGTGTTCATAATGCTTCTTAGTAGATCGTTTTACTCTACACTGAAAAGTAGAATGCATCATTTTGATGCCTGTACCCTTTGTGAAATATAATACAAGTGAAGTAGAAAGTCACAGTATGACTAATAAACGTTATTAAAATCTACTGTGAATGACTCTGTTTACTCCCACAATATTGTCGACAACATAATACTCTACCTCGCGATGTACATGAGCTCCAAAATATTATATTTCTGCAGCGGAATATTCAATCATAAACAACCATTTATACGGTTCGCCGGCTGCTCACTCACCAGTACTTTACTAGCTGCGTCTACTCGCGTTCCGTTCAATGTGATTAATTTGGACATTCGCTTCCCTCGGCGTACACGAGTGAATGTGACGGGATACTTTACTCGGCTACTGGGTGGCGGCTCATTTGCTTGTAAGTAAATTCACTCTGCGAGATTGGGCACTGAGGTATTAAGCGAAAGAACGCCAACAAGCACTCAGAGGAGAAGAGTCAGAGGAGAAGCGGCGAAACATAATTGAATTCTAGAAGCACGTCTGGCGTGAAATCGCTCTCTGATTGGGAAAATGCTCTAACTCTGTGGAAACAGGCGTTCGCTAACGAGCAATCCCCATTAGTTGTTAGAAAATGTTGAATCGTACGTGGAGAACGAATGTAAAGTGATAGTGCAAACGCTGTAAATAGTTTTTTTGTGGAATACCCTGTTTATTTGTAATGTCTTGTAACAAATATAATCAGAATATAAGAACAGGACGTTCTTGGATTATCCGGCTTTTAGCAATCCCTACAATTTGGAGAGTCACCTACTGTTACTCTTGCGTATATCGACTATCGATTTCTGAAACAAATATATTTCTACGGTATATACATTCTAATTATTTCCCGCTTCTCATGTTTAACGCTGTCTCAAATCGTATAAATTTACATATATCATATTTTACCTGATTTCAGGCCATTAGCTGATTCGTTGTGTCTCCCTTCCATCTTGTGCCATTCGTTGCCTACCTTTGTTTGGACAAAGGTAGGCAACTTTGTCAGCACATTTCTTCCTGCCGAAAGAGGTCATACTTAGAACTGGATTATAAGAGCTCCAAGGAGAGACAGGAATAACTTCTTAGAGAAGGTACCTTAAGAAGGGTCCACTTTAACTGGTCGAGAAACAAATGAACGTCAATCAGGGCGATGACTTTGTAAGAGATCGTGACGACGCCACTTTCAAATGAGCTAACTGAAAAAGAAAACACAGTGACAAAATAAGTACTTTGACGTAACGTAGAATAGTTGCTGTGAAAGCGGTCCTTTCTTCTATAGTAATCTCTATACATATCAGCACAAAATAAGTAGACAATTTTCTTCGTTGAAGTATTACTTGCCGGATTGGGACCGAAGACGCTCACTTCCGCTCGGTGAGGCAAAACTGTCACGTACCCGGAACCCACGTTTTGATCGGTGTATTTCATACCAAATCCAGGCGAATGTTGGAGTATTACCTTACCAAATGAGGTACAGACCGCGTACAATTTTTGCTTCCTCCTTGATTGATTGATGTTTCTGAGCCGCCTCTGCCAGAGATGTTATTGCAGGTGACCGCATAATGCAGGTGGCCGTTCCACTTCATTTTATGTTTCTCCGCGCCCGAGGCGTGGACGCGTCTGCTGATGTCTGGTGAGGGGGCGGCGCAGGGGGTGGGGCAGGGGAGGGGGGCGTGCCCGCGGGCGGAGCGGGGCGGGGCGCAGATGCTGCTGTGCGTCGGGGACAAAGGCGCTAACGAGAGAGAAACTGCCTGCGCGAGCGCGTTCTGGCCTGGCTGCGGACGCCGCCGCCGCCGCCGGCGACGAGTCGGGCAAAGAGACGGCGCGGGCGACGGCAAGTGGGGGAGTGTGTGGCGGGGACGGAGAAGCGATGGCGGGGTGACGGTGGTGAGTGGAGTGGGGGCGTGGTTATTGACGAACAACGCACGCGCGCGATAAACAGTATACGTGGAACATGATTAGTTGACTGATTGGTTGACTGATTTATGTCGTGTTTACGGGTGCGTCAACTGCTATGGTCATTAGTTCTCAAAGTGTATTTGAAATTTATTTATATTTAGCCATTATATGTCCCGCACAGATCAACTGGCCTCGGCGCTGTTGGATCCAGGAGTTCGTAATCGGTTTCCCATCACAAACCTGCGACATTTCGATTTCGCTTAACCTTCGTGACTTCACGTAGTAAACGAATTTGGCTAGCGACGCCGGGGACATGGCTGGAGGGTGCTACGATAGGTGGCGCTAGTGTCGCCGGGTGCAGCTGCAGGTTAGGCTCGACAACTTTTGCCCATAAAATTCGCTAATTTGTGAGAAATACGAAAACGTCTTCTAAATGTTCAATTATTTATAATCTCTCTCCCCCCCTCCCTCTCTCCCTCCCTCTCCCCCTCCCTCCCTCTCCCCCTCCCTCCCTCTCTTCGTCCCTCCCTCTCTCTTTCTGTCTGTCTCCCTCTCTCCCTCCCTCTCTCCCTCCCTCTCTCCCTCCCTCCCTCTCTCCCTCCCTCCCTCTCTCCCTCCCTCCCTCTCTCCCTCCCTCTCTCCCTCCCTCCCTCTCTCCCTCCCTCTCTCTTTCCCTCTCCCTCCATCCCTCCCTCCCTCCCTGTTTCCCTCTCTCTCTTTCTGTCTGTCTCTCTCTCCCTCCCTCTCTCTCTCCCTCTCTCTTTCCCTCTCCCTCCATCCCTCCCTCCCTCCCTCTCTCTCTTTCTGTCTGTCTTTGTCTCTCTTTCTCTCTCTCTCTCTCTCTCTCTCTCTCTCTCTCTCTCTCTCTAGAGAGCGTACAACGTGCGTATATATAATATATATACGCACGTTGTAAGTATGGGTACATATTTTAGTTCCTGTAAAAAGGCGCTGCGTGAGAGCGCGCCACCAATGCTGTCCGGGAGTGGAAAGGCCCCGAGCGGAGCCGCGGCCGGAGGCGCTGAGGCCTGGCTGACGGGCGGCGGCTGGCGGGGGCGACAGCGACAGCGTCTGCGGTGGCGGCGGGACCTGCGCTGTTGAGCGTTGCGGGGCGGGACGGGGGTGGGGAGCGCGACAAATGGGGTCGCCTGACGGTAGGCAGCGAGGGGAGGGGGTGGACGTGGCGCTAGGAGTTGGTGGACGACGCGCGAGAGGACGTGGCCACATGGAAGTAAAAGGGCACGCTGCGAATACAACACAAGGCTGATGTGCCTTCGTGTGACGATTCCGTGGGCGGGATTGGACACGTTTTACAATAGTTCTCTGGAGTTCTTTGAAGTTATTGTTAATTTTTTTGGTGATGGTAATGCAATATGATATTTTATTTTCGAAAATTTCACTAGCCAAGATTATTGTGTCACAATAAAGATATGTAATGTTTCAAAAATGTATACTATCTTAGTGTGATATTTTTAAAGCATTCATAATTTTAATAAGGCTTTCTTCAAAATGTGATGTACTTTCTCATGTGATTAGATGATTTGTGGGTCTTAGTTCACTAACAGCAGAAACTGCAGGAAACGACAGCCACAACGACGGTTAATGACGATCAACAACAACAACAACAAAACTTATCACAAACAAAAATTGTCACTAGATGTCTCGTATGCTTAATGACTGGAAATAACTACATGGCGTGCACCATTGTGCACCAGTGACCATTACGTGCACTGAGGATAATAACCAGCAAAAGGTTCTGAATAACAAGATGGTCGACCTTTTTCCAGAAGAAACTGCACATTTAGAATCAACAAAGCTAAATTGAAAATAAATTCTAGAGAGATCCTAAGTATTGCATTCTATAATATTCCATCTCTGAACTTTCAATATCACGCGAATTCGTACCTACGATGCGAAGTTCCGGAGAAGACAGAAAGTTGGTCTTCCCTTTCGAGTCCTTCAAGGCCGTCATGGAGATCGCCGACATCTGACGAGCGCAACGGCATGCAATCCTGTAGCGCATTCTATTCACGTCACACATCACCTGGCTTCCATCTAGACGGCTTCGAAATCGCTCGGTTGGTGCTCTTTGATTTCAAAATAATTTCATACGTCAATATTGCTGCAATATTTCGATTATTGAGTGAAACTAAGTGAAAAACGTATATTCCTAAAAGTTGAGTGCTTTATTTGTTAATTATCTAGGGGGCTGTGCAAGCGCGCGACGTGAGTACGGGTTTCCAGTATTGATGCGACAAGTTTATATTTTTTGTAGCATTGTAGCATTTGTAGCCACGTAACATAGTGATAATTGTATTGAAAGTCATTGTAGTATGTATGTATGGATGTATGTACGTACTTGGCGCGACAGCGCTTGGCGTGAATGGGCTCAGGCCTAACGGCGACGTCCCTGCCTCGCGGCCATGGGTTAAAGGGGTACGTGTGGTTAGCACGTAGACATCCCCACGCCATATTCCGGTCTTCTCAACCTGAGAAGAGAATTTTCTCACGTCACACAGCAACATATACTGGGACATTGTAAGGAAAACGCATTATAATCTTAGCACGGGCCACATATTGGAAAGCGAGCATGCTGACCAGCCACGAGTCCCGAAAATCCTTTCCGAAATTGTAATACCTACAAAATCGACAATATATTTCAATCTTTGATCATGAAAGTGTTTCAGTATAAAATCCCCAATTCCAGTCATTTCATGTCTTATATCCATATGAGTCTGCTTACGAGCGAAGAGAACATGTCGCTTAAGGGCAGGGTATATGAGAGAGAGATATTACTGCGAATTTGAAGAGTAAAGGATTCTTGTGGTGCGACAGATAGTGAGGGACAGAAAGTATGAGCGGAAATTGAATAGGAAGAATTAAATGTTTAACTCTTATATTTCGTTAGGCACTCTTTTTTACCATAACATCATGGATATTATTTCTATTTACATTGAACTGTGAATATTCTATTTAGCTAAGAAATAACATACAAGAATCTTCATTTCCTTAATTGTCCTGAACAAAAACGGTCATATCTTGCAATATAAAAAAATCGAATGTGATTCGCTTAGAAATCGATTGGAATTTCTCTTCTTTATAAAACGGTCTTTCTATTGCACATACAGGTTTTTTCTTCATGATACTAAACTATGTAGTATTTCTGAATTAGCTGTTCAATTAGTATCACTAAAGGCTATATGGATTGTACTATGCCGTTAACGCAAATCGACAGATGGATGTTAAAGTTTTGGTTTTTGTTCTGAAACAAAAATGCAGTTGTAACTGCTTAAGTTAAAAAGTTACATTCATTCAAATGTTCTCGTTAACCAGTAACAATGAAATCGATTACAAACCAGATGAAATGAAGCATTTAACTCAAAAAGGATTAGTCTTCGCGCAATTAAAAAGTAATTTTAAAAAAATTAATCAACTCCCGTCAAAACCGATAAGAATCGTCAGTTTCAAATGAAAAATACACAAATCATCTCACTACTTCAAGAGACGGTATTTTTTGTGTCGAATAGATGCAAAGATGTGGAAAGCCAGATTGAAATGCCATTTGTCCCTTCGATATTTCCATGCGCCAAGAACATAAAGGAAAATTCTTAAACTGAATTATGAATTATGTATTGTAATTACCACCGTTAAAATTGATTGAACTGCAATGGTTTATAACCACGTTTAAATCTCTGTGTTGGAATCTTCATTTGCTAGTTCTAAAGCAGTATTTGATCAGGGTTGATTTAGTACCTCTCTGTATACCATTGTCCGCCGGTACCTAGGCGTCAGTTGATTTGAAATTCAAATGAATGTCGGCATCTTGCGTGGAAAACAGGAGGTGGTAAATGTCCTATCGATAGACCTGTAATTCTTACAAAATTAGTTTGTAATTTATATCGTTAAGTTTAAAGCGATTTCTGATTGGTGTTGAAATTGGGGCGGGCCCTTATGAATTAGGAGGTCACGCTTGTGCTTCTGATCTTTAGACCCGTCCGCTCTCTTCCTAAATTCACTTAATGCGTTTCGTTTAAAACCAATTTGGTTGGTCCTTCGATAATATCTTCGATGATTAAAGACTTTGCATACTAACAGCGTAACAAAAGAATTTCAGATTCTTCGTGTTACGAGGGTCATGGATCGTTATTAAATTCTTACTCAAAGTAGAATTTCTTACGAGACCATTTTCTTCTTGAATATATGAGTTGTAATTCAGGTTAACGATGTGTTTTCCATTACCTTACTGAACGCTTGCTGCTATAGGTACCTTCTTGGCTGTTCTGATAGGGGAAGATAGGCATTAAAGAAGTAGTTAGAAGTTGTAACGCATATGCAGATAGTTTCCTTATTCGTATTGTAAAAGGAATGTAAAAAGTTTTCGAGTATAAGAACGAAAGCGCGCCGGATTTCTAGGAATTTCAATTTTTGTTTTTGTTTTTTAGAAACACTTTATAAATTACTAAATTATAAAACAAGAACATGCCGATCAGATGGCCGAGATCGCTAAGACAGTAGTGCCGGAGTGGTTTCGGACCAGAAGATCGCGGGTTCGAGTCCCGCCTCGGGCATGGATGTATTTGTGTATGTCTGTATGTGCTGTCCTTTCACCCCCATTATCATCATATCATCATTTCATCTTCCATACCCCCAGGGCTAACAACCGTGGGGGATAATCGGATCCAGCTAAAAATGCTGGTCCCCCCAAAAAAGTTGTTGCAAGCACCTGCCACCGCGATAATAAATAAAAACTGAGCCACGGTAAATGCAGGATGCTTGCTTGCGTGGTCCTAGTCGGCCGATTAACGAAAAAAAAAAACAAAAAACAAAACAAGAACATAGTCAATCTTATATCTACGATTGCTGAAAAGGCTCTATAAAGAAAAGATCGTGCGTTATTTCTGCTATTCAGCAGTATAACTTCGAATTTTGTTAATGTATGTGGCTAAATAACATAATTCTGCGGTGAATAATTTAAAGAGACTTTTGAAGTCAGTGAAGATGCTGAGTATCACAAACTTCTGTGCAAGTTGGGACCAAAAAAAGGTGTCAAACATTTTTATCAGTACATAATCAGTAGCTCACGCTGGGTTTAGTAATTAATATTAATAATATCTTTAGATTTTACTATGAATTTATTAAATATTTTAATACAAAGAAGGTAGTCCAAATATTTTAATTTTTTAGAAATAAGTTTCAAAGTGTCACGATAGACCTGTAGAGAGACAATAGAACTTGTGTAACAAATAAATAAATATTAATTGTTTAATGTCATTTGATTCTCCCTCGAGGTCACAGAGGCAAAGCGTTGGTTCGTGCTTCAAGGGTTATGACTTCGAGTACCATCTGGGGGGTGTTTGCATCGCTGATGGTGTTTGTATCAGTCTGAGTCGGTGCAGAAAAGGTGGTCATTTTATATCTAATTTAAATCGTATCAAAATGGAGACAAAATTCCTCTAGAACTGTCAAAAGAACGACAAAATATACACAAACTTGAGCATTTATGTGTGATATTTTGACGGAATAACAATAAAAAGAAGATCTGTAATGTATTTTGTGAAGTTATATTCGTCCAGCAGCTCAGTAGCATTCATTACAGTCCCATGCTGTTCTCAACGTCAAATCCCGAAAGGCAGCCTGTTTTCCGTGACTCATTCTTCGGCTTCTCTCTCCCCATTCCATTGGCCCAGTTGACAGGCAGAACTCGCTCCAACATTTTGTCGCTATTTTCCGCTCCGCGAGCCCGGATCGTCGCCTCGTTACCTTCCCCCCTCCCCCGGCCTTTCTCCTCCAACGTCGCAACGAACACAACCCTCCGCCCAGCCCCGCTCCGCTCGGCACTGTCTCGCGGCACCGGCCCCGCCCCGATTCTCCCTCGCCTCTCTCGCCCCCCCCCCCCCGCCACTCCACTCCACTCCACGCCACGCTCCGCCACGCCATGCCATGCCATGTCATGCCACGCCACGCTACCCACCACGCCCCAACACACCCCACCTCGTCCCACCCCGCCCCACCCCGCCCCGATTCTCCCTGCCCGGCCTCTCGCCCCCCGCCACTCCACGCCACTCCACGCCACGCTCCGCCACGCCATGCCATGCCATGCCGTGCCACGCCACGCTACCCACCACGCCCCAACACACCCCACCTCGTCCCACCCCGCCCCACCCCACCCCACCCCACCCCAACCCACACCACCCAACTCTACCCCGCTTTGCTCCGTCACTCCCATCAATCCGTCCCTGTTGCTATCTCCCCGCTCTACCCTTCTCCGCCTCTCAGTCCCTTTCCCTTTCCCTTCCCCGTCCCGTCTCACTCGACTCTCGCTTCCCTCCTGTTCCCATTCCCATCTCCCTGCCATGCCACGACCATCTATGTCACTCCCTTGCCCGCCCTCACCGTGCCTCACACCTCTCCGGTCTTCCTCGCCTCGCCCCGCCTCGCACCACTCATCTCCGGCCCTCCCCGCCCTACCCCACCCCATCTCTCTCTCCACCTCCTGGTCCCGCCACAGCCCACCGTCACCCCTCCCCGCTCCTCATCGCCCCACTCCACCCATCCTCATCCCATCCCCTTGCCCAACTCCACCCCACCTCGCCCCACCCGGCCTCACCCCGCTCCAAGCCTACCACCTCGCTTCGCCTCCCTCCGTCTCGTCACGGTCCCCGTCTCCCCTCCCCACCCCTCCCCGCCCCCGCCCCGCGCCGCGGTGCCTCGCGCCGCCGCGGTTGAACGGCGAAGTTCGCTTGGGCGGCGCGGGGCGGCGCGGCGGGGCGGCAACCGCGGCTTAGTTAATGGAGTTGGAAAGTTTCGGATTTCGTTCTGTAATCCGGAGGTCGGATATCTTCCTTCGGACAAGACTCTCTCTCACGGCTGTTCCCAGGGAAAGGCAATTGAAAATTTAAATAAGTCCCGTAATTGGAATGATCTCGCTGGTTTACTGAGGGTGTCCTCCAGCCGCGACGGGGCGACCTCTGTGGGCGGAGGTCTCTCTTCGTCATTCCCGGCTGCTTAAGGCCGCGCCGCGCCGCGCCGCGCCGCGCCGCGCCGCCTCGCCCCGCGCCCTGGGAGGTCTCATTTGCATAAGGCGCCACGCCGCGCCGCCCAGTGCAACTGCGCCTCCCGGAGCTACATCTGTTGCTGTCGGAACGTACTAGCGGAAGCTTCTGGGCAATAACGTGCTTCAAGTTCATTATAATCGCGGCTGCGTTGTAGTTTACACGTGATAAGAATCAAGGATTCGTCGCTACCCGGTTGTGAGTTTTATTGCATGAAGTAGCATATGTCGTGGGGAGCGTGGAAACCAGCGTAATAGCGTAGACAGCGAATGAGGATAATAGCGTAAATAGCGTATGTAGAATAATAACGTAATAATGAGCGTTCAATGGCAGAATGCTCATTAAAATATTTGTTGTATTGTATTTTACCAGTAATTAGAATCAACAAATCATTGCTTCCCTTTGTGCGTCTTTTTGTTTGAAATAGCATATGTCATGGGTAGCGTGTTAACTATCGTAATAGCGTAAATAGCGCATGTAGTATAATAGCGTATGTATTGTGTAAACTACAATGCAACAAAATTATAATAAGTGTGCAGTTGAAGAATGCTCATTATAATCTTTGTTGTATTGTAGTTTACACGTGATAACAATCAAAGATTCATCGCTTCCCTGCTGTGAGTCTTCTTGAAATGAGTGAGTCTTGGGTGAAATAGCGTATGTAGTAGCAAATACATTTACACACAATGTACTGTTGATGCATTGACGCTTGAAATAATTCTGTTGAATACGTTGTATGAAAATTCTAACGAATTATCTAAGCTTATCGTTATTGTGTCATTTTGTATGTTGCAGTTCTTCTTATTCGTGACTGGAATAACAATAAAATTGTCGAAAATAACACGTAAGAGTTTAGGTCTTTAATACAAAGACTAAAATTTAGTATTAAAATTCATTTTTAAAGAATGTTTTTCAAAAATTGTACACGTATTTGTCTGCGTTTCTTTATCAGAACTTTGAATGACACAGTGTGCATAGTCAGACATTTTCCCAATAACATATAAGATGTTAAAGTGTGCATTGCAGTTTTCACTCAGCAATACAGCTTTTAGATATCGATCTCGATTCTTGTTACGATTAAAAATTGCCTTTATTATAATTTTTTTAAATATTGTTATTTTCAATGATCGAGTTTGTGCAGTTGCAATCAAAAGTTCGATTCTGATGAATGAATAGAAAAATCTCATTGGAATCTTTAATGTTGATGTTGCCGTGCCCTCCTTTTCAAGATCGTGGATTCCTGTACCGGCGATTTTGTCCGTCTGTACCTCCCCTGTCAGTTCCGCTTCCCCCTAGCAGTCTCAGCGCCGCGAAGCGAAGGCCACGTGCCCCAAAGACGGCTGCAAGGGCTACTATACGAAATGTTGTACATTTACTTTAACGTCACATGTCAGAAAATATAATTTATACTCAAATAAGTATCAAAACATTAACAAATGAAATGTCACTGTACTTCTCATTTAATCTCTCAATTACTTATGCAAAGTAAAGGTATAATTATACTTAAAAATTCAAAGATTAAATTCTCATAAATAAAAAAAAATCTTCAAGCAATATATCAACGGAATTTTACTTACCCAATGATTCCGCATTGTTGAGCGAAAACTTCATTTTCACCGTCTTCGTTGTAAACCGTTAAGACGTTATGGAGCACGGGTGGCCCGTAGATGATGGCAAACCCGGTATATTTAAATCGATAAGGGATTTCGCTTAGAAAGAAATTTCAGCTTCCTACTGCACCATTTTTTTCTTTAAATGAAACGTAAAGAACGTTAGATATGTTATCACTTTCTCTTATTAATTGTGTGTGTAGTTAAAACACTAAACTAAAAAACTACAATACTAAATTAATAAAATGTGGCTTATCTGGTCTTATTTGTTCTTTACGTCATTTTCAAGACCCTGCTACCATACGAGGATCATACTACAAGGATATCCGTGCATCGAGAGGTTTTAGTTGGCGAATGGTTACAAACCCACATTTAAAAAAACGCAATAATTAAAGACAACAACAACAAAACATCGCACTAGCAACATCGCTGTAGTTCTAGCAGCTGAACGATCTGCATAGAACTTAGCTTTTTTTTAGCCGACGAGAGCTGACATAGTTTTTAAGACGGGTGACGCGTCGCATCGAACTGATAGTATATAGAACCTCTTGTGGCAAGGATCGGAACTTTCAGATATAAATTTGTAAAGAGTACGATATTGAGTGATTACATTAGAAAAAAATAAGGAAATTCGCATGTTAATAAATATAAATTAGTTCGTGTAGTTTGATATTGTAATAAACGTTGCTAACTGGTAGGAAGGTTTTCGGGTTTAGGCATGAATCCGCGGTGATAATTAGGGAAAGTGTCGTGATAGAATAATTTTGGACAGCCTCGTCCAATATAATACTGGGATATTATTTAGGAGATATAGAAGAAAGAAGATTCATCGGGGCCTGAGAGCAGTCGATAAACAAGGAGCGCACGAAGATATTGTTGTAGGCTACGTAGTGTTTATTATTCATTTTTTAGTTCTAAAAAAAAGACCCACAATATATTTAAATAGTTATTGACAGACTAATCAATAAGTTTAATGCTTGAACAGTTTACGTAAAACGTTTTACATGAATTCATTTATTTCGCGTTATATAAATTAATATATTAAATGCTATATTTATGTTATTCTTTTTCTGAAAACAAGGCTGACTATTCAGTAGTAAGTTGGGGGCAATTCTAATATAATTGACAGGTAATAAATCTCCAGAAATTTGCCCCTTCGTATGAACGGCCTGTCAACGTTCAGCAATATTGGGGGTTAGTAAATTACGTGTTTGAACCCAAGAAAAAATAATTTCTATAATTTCTGAGGCAATAATAAAAGAAATTATAATTTATCTGGTATTAAAAGCTATCACAATGGTGTCACGTATAAATTATCAGTTATTATTAGAAGTTTACTAAAATATATCTCAGCTCACATCAGTTTCACCTTCACAAAAAAAATTTGACTCTGTGATCACAAAAAATAGTAATAGTATTATTCCAGAATTTGCAAACCTCCCTCATTTCATTAGGCTTAGAGAATAAGTAGTGAATAATATTATTCAGTATTATTTAGACCTAATATTTGTGAGGGCGTTCGTTTTTCCATATGATGCATATGTTGTACTTTTCTCTTTAACTAACATGCAATTCTTCCTTTTGTGCATTTAATCGCATAGATTCAGCTAGTCGTTCTTATTTATTCTATCGCACAACGAAAGAGATATTCGGAAAGCCGAGAAACAAGTCTCCGTGTGAAATATCCTATTGGTTTTTGCTGCTATATAAATAACCGTTTTCCATATATTTCGCAAGAAAAAAATCGTCTCTTTCTTTAATAAAGCAGTGTCACCGACATCATTTTTAGTGGTACACTCTAGCGTATCAAGACACATTAAATGGCAGGAATTCTAGAAGCTTGTGAACGCAGGAGAAGCGGTCGCTGCCCAGAATGGATGAGGCGGTTTGGAGTGTCGACAGCGACCACAGCCAGGCCCACCGATTAGGCGGTGTCCAACTTTAAAGCCGCCTGTACCGTAATGGATTTGTCGACGGATCCCGCCCTCCTGAAATACAGCTTGCCCTGTTCCCAGATAAATAGTCTCTGCGGTTAATCGAGAATGGGTTTGCCTAGTTCAAATGCGAACTGCTGTTTAACGATTGGTGCTGAGGGCCGGATAATCGCCGCGATGACCTACTGTGGCCGGATTCAGAATGTACTGGGAATGACTCGAGAAACGAAAGAGTATCATTTTTGATATGCCTTTCTTACAGAATGAGCGTTAAAGGAATGAAGTATATATAATGATAAAATCTTTGTAATTTGGTACTTAAAGGAATAAATTCATCCTGGATGATGCGTTTTCTGGTTTACCATTGGTTGTTGAATTGCGAAATATGAAAATTCCGTATAAATGCTCTGTATGTATATACGTATGTATTTATGTACTTGGCGCGACAGCCCGTGAACGGGCTCAGGCCTACCGGCGACGTCCCTGCCTGGGTTAAGGGGGTAGCAACATATTCTGAGAAATTGCAAGGAAAACGCATGCAATAATCATTCCTTACCGGGAATCGAAGCCGGGGCCACGTAGTGGAAAGCGAGCACGCTATTAGCTAGCCACGAGGACAAATGATTGGTTTACTATTCTAAATACTCATTGTGTGAACGTTGGCTGGAGCTACTGGTCAATATAAATATTTATATTCGAGACACATTCACAATGATTTCAGAAATTTACTGTTGCATTGTATTTTAAAAAAACAACGCTGCCTTGTGTTTGATGAAAAGATTATAGGTTTCACGAAAGTATGGGTGAGGTATATGTATGTAAAGAATACTTTAGAAGTAAAATTTTGTTTTGTGGTCGTAGGTTATTTCACAGCTTTTTTTTCAAATTTCTTGAATTATTGTCGTTCATTTGCATTTAATACACTTTATTGAGATTTTTTTCTTTTTGCAGGTGAGTGAAGTAACCATGATGCTGATTACTCGTGTGGTTATGTAAGTAGGAGTTTTCGTATTTATGTTTCATTAAATTTGTCTCCTCCGAGTATTCGATTTTATATTACTCATCGATACTTAATATTTATAGTAACAACTGGAAATTCTGCTGTATGTTAGAAGAGTTCATGGAACTATCCCATTGGTTTGTGAGAAAAGAAGTGTTACTTAAATTTAAACGTAAGCGTCTTTGGCGTTAAAGTTTATTTTTGTGAGGAAATTAGGGTTGTAAATGTGGAATCCTGACTTCTAGTTTCATGGAAATATAATGTAAGAAGTTAAATATTTTCATTTCATTTTGAAACTACACTTTCTTTATGTTTCATAATGTGACAACTCTTGAGTATGTGTACCAGTACGACTAATTTTATTTATACAATGCGATTCTGTGAAGTCAGTAGATATACGATTTATTTATGCACACAAATCACCATAAACATCCTAAAAATAAATAACATGCACACATATTACCTGCTCAAAACAATTTTTTCAGGCATCTGCATTGTTCAGTTTGGAAACAATAAATGTGTGAAGAAGAGCTTTATAATGGGCATGCTAACTGTCTACATTGAGTTATGTAGCTCTTTTATTCACAAAACATGTTATAGTAATCTACTGAATTGTTACATTCATCACAAAGGATACATTTAGAATGAAATTGGAATACCATTTAGAGCTATTATAATTCCTAAATCACCATTAAAATCGTAGGATCTTGAATTACGTCAAAAGGAACAACAGAAACTGATTCACTGCGTGGATCCACCCCCCACACAGCAATAACTTCGTCACTTTTCTCCGCGCTTCGAAACCTCTCACCGCTACTCCTGCAGCTTTTTGTACTCAAACACTCCTCAATATTCTTCCTCCCGCGAATTCTTTAGACGGATGACGGTCCTCGAGCGGAGGTTTTTCCTTTCGAACGCCTTTAATATCTTATCCAGTATTTTCGTCCGTCGCCGGAGTGCCAATCCGGGATCACTTGCGTTTCCTATGAATACATTTCGTGCCTCATTTCGCTGAGTCCTTGTGAGAGCATGGGCGATCGCGGCGTCCCGCACCGCTCCTCTCTTTAAGCCCCGAGATGAAATACTTCTGAAGGCGCCGTGCTTACTCTGTTTTCGTTACGCGAGGACTGAATAACGCCGTCCCTTGAGCCGATCCATAAATAACGCCGAGAATCCCTAAATCTCGTGCCCGAGAGTCTGACGGTGGCGGTGGAGGCGGAGGCGGCGGTTTGGTGGTAGTGGTTGTCGCAGCGGTGGAAGAAGCTCGGTGCGTTGGGGAAGGAAGCAATAGCGGCGACGCGGGTGACGATGGCGACGGTGACGACGACGACGACGACGACGACGGAGGTATTGCTGCTGTAAGTGACGGTGAACGCGGCGAAGGAGCTGTTGGTTGATATGAATATGACGGTGAAGGTGACGTGGAGGTGTGTTTGAGTGTGGTGTGCATGATGACTGCTGAGCTGACGGCAGAGAGTTGTGATGTTGAGAGAATGTGAAGATGAGGGACACAGGGAACTGAGGATACTGATGAAGGTGATAATGCCGGTGATGAGTGTGACGAGGATGGTGTGTGACGAAGATGAGTGTGGTGGTGGTGGTGGTGGTGAGTGTGACGGTGATGGCGAGTGTGACGGTGATGGCGAGTGTGACGGTGATGGCGAGTGTGACGGTGATGGCGAGTGTGACGGTGATGGCGAGTGTGACGGTGATGGCGAGTGTGACGGTGATGGCGAGTGTGACGGTGATGGCGAGTGTGACGGTGATGGCGAGTGTGACGGTGATGGCGAGTGTGACGGTGATGGCGAGTGTGACGGTGATGGCGAGTGGGACGGTAAAGATGGTGCGGTGATGAAGGGAGTACGACGATGATGAGTGAGACGGTCATGCTGTAGGTGACGAAGGTGACGATAAAGCTGACGAAGGTGGAGATAAAGATGACGAAGGTGAGGATGAAGGTGACTGGGGTGGAGATAAAGGTGACGAAGGCGAAGATGAACGTGAGGGTGAAAATGATGGAAAGGGTGATGAAGTGGGTGAATGTAACGCTGATGGTGAGAGGGTGACCTTTATAGTGAATGACGACTGCCCGAGGTTGGCGTAAACGCGTGATGACGAAGGAACCGCGTACCGGAGGTCCATCAGCGTGGCGGATTTCCACGAGCAGCGCCGGCGGCGGAGGTGTACCCCAAACGCGCCGCCCCCTCGCCGGCGCGGCGCGTCGATATGCTTCGCCAATCGATATGCAGCGCCCGTTCGAGGTGTCTCGTCGATTCGAGGTGTCGCCGGCGATATTGAATGCCGGGGCGCAGGCGAGGAAAGTGGTTTGATCTGGGGCCCGGGGGCCGCGTGAATGCGTGCGGGGGCGTGGCCGGGGAGCCGAGACGGCGCGGCGTGCGAAAGAGGAGCTGAAGATTGCGGGAGGGCGAGGCTTACCTCGCGCACGAAGGAGACGGCGGGAGGGAGAGACGGGAGAGGGGGGGGCAGCTGCGATCGGAGGGATGTGGACGGGGTGCGTTCTCGAACGAGTTCCCGCCGAGACGTGCTTGTTCTTCGGGCGCGGAGAATTATTGCGCGTTTCGCGGGCTGTGATTCTGCGCGTTTTTCTCTTCGCCCCGTCTGCGGCTCGCCCGGCGGGGACGCAGGGAACTGGCTGGGTGCGCGCTCAAGTACTGCAAACGAGAACGTTATTGAGTACAGTCAAGGACAAAATGCTTCTTACGTTTGTTCATTTCAAAATGCAATTATCAGAATTTGGGAATTGGAATAATATCGACGAAATTTGAATTACGAGGCAATACACCATTTTTTATATTGTTCGTATCTGTGAAATTTTTAATGTATTTCAAGACTATTCTGATATATTTTCCATTTTTTTCATGCGGGTTTAATTCTTTACAACATTCTGATAGAATATACAGAGATTTTTACGTGATAATTATTTATATCCAAGTGTGTAGCCAATTATTGAGCGACAAAAGGCGGACTTAGTACTTGTGCACTGAATGTAAAGCTTGGACTGGGATAGAAGAATGTTTCATTTATTAAGCTTTTCATTTAAAAATCTCACTTTATGAGCTTATTATAAAAAATAGTAATATTTCACTATTATTTATTTTCTAACTTATTTATTATTATTATTATTATTTCATTGTTATTAACATTGTCATTAACATTGTTTCTCTTTGCTACACAACTTCTGTACGTTCAAAACTATTACTTAAATTTACTCCATAAAGTCAAGGACAACATGCAGTTGACATTTATTCTTTAAAATAGTAATTTTAAGAATTTGAGAATTGAAATAATGTTCATGAATTCGAATAACGATTCATTGTACCATTTTTACCACAATGTCTCATCTGCGAAATTTTTAATGTATTTCATGACTAGTGTGATATATTTTCCATATCGTTCAGAGTGTATCTGAATTCTTATATTCCAGAAACATGGGAGATCCACTAATTACTAATTAATTATTGAGTGCATCATTCGCTTCCATTTTCATTTGCAAATGTGTTCGGCAAATGTTATCCCAGTTCAATGAAAAGACTATCACATCAATAATAATTCGTTTTATACGTAGAAGTTTCATGTATGTAACATGGAAAATGTGGAATAAAAAGCGGTGTCATTTCGTGTTTTTTCTAGACAATACATTATGAATTCGTGCATTAACAGAAATTCCGTAAAGTTCATTCTACTGGCGGGTACATGTTAATATATTTTGCTAACACTTCATCACAGGCATCAAGTACCTGCGATTAAACCTCGAAAGAAAGAACGGTGGTAAAAACTTTCGCACACGCGGTTGAGTTGCTTGTTGACATGGCCACCCGCAAAATAACGCAAAATACACAACACTCTCGGAGTTCCGTGCCAGTCAGTTTATTTTATTAATGCATCCACCGCGCACGTTGCGAAATCTCTCACGCGCTGCCAACACCAGTGATTAACGTCCAGGGTTCAATTCTGGGCGAGGGGGACGCGGCGGGAACGGAGCGGCTAGACAAGCGGTCGAAACGACGGAATGGTGCAATCCAACCTACTATACTTTTAAAGCGATCGCTTTTTTGCATTGCTTTTTTCCATTGAAAATAAATTATTAACGTTTATGAATAGAGAGAAAAAATGGGTTTATTTTTTTTTAAATTCGGATTCGGAAAATAAGCTGGCAGGAATTATAATTATTGTAAAGTAAATTAATTTTAATTATAGTACATATAATAATCAGTTCACATTTAAAATGGGACCGATTTGAAAGCATTACAGCGGTTTCTACCATACAGCACTGCACTAGCACTGGTGCAGTGTTCCGTACTGCACGACATTCACGGAAATAAGCGGCGCTATTCAAGAATAAACTTTACGCGATGCCGAACGTAATGTAATTATTTCATTACCGCCGAGTCCCGAAGGGCGTAGTGGTTAGGGCGGTCGCCGAGAGCTGCGGTATATGCGGGTTCGAATCCCGCCTCGGCATGGATGTTTGCTTTAGGGTTGTGACATATAGGGACTGACCCAAACCACTATGTATCGCCTTCAATACCTCGTTACTGCACAGACCTCTCCCTGTCTGAACGTTGAGAATGTGGCCGCCTGCGTACCAGGGGGAGAAAAACTTCGTAAAGGGCTGAAGGGCCGCAACTTGAGAGGCAGCTGTCCGTGCCTACTTGTAAAAGGGTTCAAGTACCGCCATGGACTTATGACTCACAAGCGTCAGGAAGTGCTCGGTCGCAACGTGCGTACGGGCCACGCCGGACGTAGGACGAAGAGTCTTCAGTCAATGGATTCTAGTGTCAGAAAGGGAGATGTATTAACCCAGAGCATGCAGCGTCAGCTGTTAACCTACAGGTTAGTTGACGTAAAAAAACCGATGATACAAATATTTTATTATTTTTTTTATTTCTAAATTATTTATATATCATTAAACCAAACCTAAATAATGTCTCTTGCTTATAAGGAAGAATTTTGGTACTAACTGTAGGCAAACAGTTTCAATGCCTAGTCTGTCATAACAAGTGAACATTTTCTCACGTCTGTATTCCTTCTTCCACGCTGCATTAATTATAACGTATTAAAATCAAATAATGAAGATTTTCATCTCTTAGTTTTAAATCCTCAGTAAATAGCTAATTGTCTATTTGTATTTTTCAAATGAACCAATTGCGCCAGGGGAAGAGTGGTATGTTTTATCGAGACTTTGAATTTCTCCCCCCTCCTCCTCCACGAATTTTGAACTAATCTGTGTATTTTGATGGTAAAAAAACAAACCATCTTCTACATTTTCCCTTTTCCCTTCCCCATTTTCGTCTGATCGGTTTTCAACCTATTGCGCCTAGCGTGCCGACCGGCGCTGCGCGGTCACAGCGTCCTGGGGAGATTTCGTAATCCGTGGGTTTCAATGGCCTTTTTTCCGCGTTGCGGCGATGTGTATGTGAGGGTGGAGTGTGTGTATGTGTGGAGGGGGCTGCGGTGCCAGCGACACGTGCTTGTTCAGGGTCTCGTTGGCGTGCGAACGTCATTTGTCAGCCACCGGACGCCGCCGCGCTTTTCACCGCTAGAGCGCACCCACATCGGAACTTTTGTTTTGGATGTAGCGAGGGAACAGTCGCTTTGTAGATTAAACGCTGTTCTGAGGTTGTATTAAACTCTGCGGTGAACCATCGGTTAGTTTGCAATTTTGGCTAGTTTTCTACAATAGATTGTGAAGATTGTAAAAGAATCCTCCATTAAATTACATTCGCGAAATGACGTTTTGCATCGTGTTCACATATTGTTGGGCAAACATTTATACTGATTAGATTGCAATGGACATAATTTGACTTCATGTCTTGGAATTTCTTCTGACAATTTCGAATTAGCCGATTTGCAGATATGAATTGCATATACAAATAGCATCTATAATGGCTTGACACATGATTCTGCATGTGTGTTGACGCGCTGAATCCGAATCCAAACCCAGAGTTGCGCCACAATCTTCCAATGTTTTTAATTCGCGAAATAACACCGTGAAAGTTATAATATACGTGGATTTTTGCAATTTAAAAATCTGGAGGGTTATGGCGCAATTCTGGCTACACAATCGAGTTCAGTGCGTCGACTTCAAGCCTTTGGGTCTGACAACTTCTTTTTATTTTGTGTGCCCCTGTTAGATGGTAATGGTAGAAACACATTGATAAGAACTAGTTGGAATATTCTATACAAGTATAATAATATTTCTGATTAAAATAGCGTGTAGTCCTGTATTTGACGTTAGACATAAAATACGTAATCAGTGTATGTTGTTATCATTTCTCTAACAACTTATCTGAACAGTTAATGTGGGCGAGTAGAAGAAATTGGAATGATCTGTCATCCCGATTTACAAACTTTACATTGCTTAGAAATATGTGCATTGTTTAACACGTTAAATCTCTCACCTTACCAAGTTTATTCTTCGTTTTATAAAATTTATAAATTGAGATCCTTTACTCAACTACGTTCTCCTTTGACGATAATAATTTACCGCCTGCTGATTTTACTTCATTACTAAACATTTTTCTTTGACTACTTACCAGCTATGATGATGAGAAGTGCATGATGATATTCTCTTCTCTTTGTTTGTAAGTTTGTTAACAGAACCTGGTCACTTCGTTCATACGTATTTCAACGTATCTGTCGTGCGATCACCTCTCGTTTCACCTTTTGCTTCGTTGAATGCTCCAATGATGAGAAACGCATGCTGTTATTCTGTTCTCTGTGTTCGTATGTTTGTTAAGAGAACCAGCCCACTTCGTTCAGTTTTAAGTTTTTCCACGTATCAGTCGTGTGACCACCTCTCGTTTCACCTTTTGTTTCTTTGAATGCTGCAATGATGAGAAACGCATAATGTTATTCTCTTCTCTGTGTTCGTATGTTTGTTAAGAGAACCAGTCCACTTCGTTCATAGGTATTTCAGCGTATCAGTCGTGCGATCCCTGCCGCTTGACACACCTCACCTGTCCGACGCGACCGCAGGGCGCCGTCTAAGCTCGCCCCCGGGCTTCCGTCACGCGTGCGTCGCGCAGAAACGAAGGCCGGGGGCCGCCGGGGGGCTCGCGTGCGGCCGCAGGTGTTCCGCAGGGCCGCCCGCAGGGTCCTCGTGCCCTTGCGTGCGCGTGCGCGTGGCTCATGCCCGCCAGGCCGCGCGGCGGCGCTCGCGGCGGCTTCAGGCCTGGCGAAGCACGCCTGCCTTTGATGCGCTGCTGCGGCGGCTGCTGCTGCTGCCGGCGGTGGCTGGCGGTGCTGGCAGGGCTTGCGATGCAAAGCGGAGGTGATCAAGAAGGTTTTCCTCGTGAAAAATTAGGGTTTTGGGTGACTCAGGTGAAGCTAGTAGTCTGGATGTTGTCGTGAAAAAAATAAGGTCACGGCGAACCAGTTGGTCAGGCGGAAAGCATTTCACGAAGTATTTAGGGAATGGTATTATTACGGTTCAGATAAATATTCCTCTCCCAATAAATATTTTTGTAATTACATTTTAATAAAGTTCTTTGTTATCTCTCAATGAAAAAAGTATATATTTATTTTCGAAGTATTGCTTGGGTTGTCATGCGATCAATATGCAGTATTTTTTTTTAATTACTCGAGAACAAATACAAAATGTTGGTTTTAGCAGGCCAATGCCTTTTGGGTCATTCCTCCTCCGTGTTTGTGCCGGTTATCTGCCGACTGCCTCATCAGTGATATGTAAAAATATGTAAACATTTACCTCTACACACTGTAGTGAGATAATTGACCAGAAGCATTGACCGCATAGCGGCGCCTTACGAGATGAATGCCAACAGATGGGGATCAAAGATGTGAACCTGTGTAGTTTTTCCACAGGGCGGAAACGTGTCAGGCCCTGCTCCTGGTTCGAGTCCCGATGGTACCGAATTTACGGCACTTGCTACATTGCGGGATCGAGTTCAAACACGCGCAAGAAAAGAGTTTTATAAGTTGGCTACCCTGATCAATAGTTTTCCATGGTTTGCGGATCAATGCCGGATCAATACCAATACTTTCAATTATAAATGCCGGAGAAGAACGTTAACAAAAGGGCACCGGACCGTGCGAGACTTCCTTTCGAGTACTTACCTTTTCGTTGTCCTACCATCTCTCCTTAAAATCGCTATCCTAATAATGAGTTTAATTGACGGCCCCGGAAACAAAATAATCAATCATTCGATTATGTGTCTAATATTTGTGTGTATTTTGACCTTTCATGCGTTCTTGATTGGTGCTTGTTGATAGAGTACTTAATAAATTGTTCCTAGACTAAAAAAAGCGTCTGCGATTTTTTTTGTTGGCGCTTTATTGTTACTGGCGTATTGTGCAAAATCCTCTCACAACAATTTGTACGTGATATTTTAGGGATACTATGTAATTCGACGTAGGAATACTATGTAATAGTACGGTCCAAGATTTTAATCCAAGCACTGAAATTTCAAATACTGATATCCTGAACACAAAATTATGAATGCCAATGATACATGTGTAGTTTATTCTTTTTGTACTACTCTGTAGGTTATTTTATCTAGTTAATACATGTATCAAAATAGCGTACAAAAACCCTATTTCACTTTTATGCGGCAAAGAAATAAGTCTGCGCGACCAAGTTTAGTTCCCGCAGTACGAGTACAAAAATTAAATTTGCCTCTTAGTTTGGAATCGTCTACAGCTGTTTTGACTGTGGTAAACGTAATAAATAGCTTCATATCTAGTTTTGTAGAAGACACTACATAATTTTGTTAATACACTTTTGTTATAAAATTATGATGCAATAAATTGATATGAGCACGATTTTGTAGAGCAATTCCAATATTTGAGCAATGACTTTTGCTTGAGCAAGACCTTTATTTCTCCTTGCTCGGTATGCATTATTAGTTGAATCCGAATTTCATGAACGCATTTCTGCACTTGAAGTACGCCGAACTCTTATTTGAAGACGTTTTCATACGTAATCGATTCGGTCGTTTGCATGAAGATGATATACTCTCTCAGTGATCGGTTAATCACGAGAGAACGTCAATGACATATTCATCGTGCAGCTCACAGGTCAAAAATTCCATGTTTAAGACATGGCAGAGTCATCAACTGCACGCACAGAATTGCCTACCTTTGAAGCGCGCTTAAAAAATATCGCAGTCTTTGCGTCTCTTGTTTGTCTTGTCATTTCTGTGCTCTCGGAAGCTAGGCATTACGTCTGGAGAGTTTTTTTTGATTTAACCCTGCCCTATAATTACAAGAGAGTCCGCCGGTAACTGAGCAGTTTTCCAAGTAAAAGTTGCGAGTTCAGTGTAGCCCATGAAGAATTACAGGTACTTCTGATTCGTTGACCTTCTGTTTGTCGTTCGTTCACATACTCAAAAAGGCATCTTTCTCCTTTCCCACGCGTGTAGCCCAACTGCGGCTTTTTGTCTTAACCATTTTCTCCCGGCGTAATCCAAAAACTTTAAATATAACCTAATTCATGGAGAGCTTTGTTTCTGTTGAGCATGAATAAGAGAAAAGGACTGGCATTGTGTTTTATTCTCATTTGCATTTTAATAAAGCTGGGCATAATAAAAATAAAACTTTTCTCATGTAAGATATTAACATCTTTCGTAGTTGAAGAGAAATCAGGTTGTTTTGTTGAACAATATAAACATTTTTGTAATCAATAACAGGTTGTAATTGTTAATATGTTGATCGATACCCTTTGATATTATTCGTGGAACATTGAAACTTTTGTTCTTTAAAACTCTAAACCACATACTTCATAATTATCCATTCTTTTAGATACATCAGTTGTCAAAGGTCTAGAGAAGCTATTTGACATTTTGGAAGAACTAGAAGTAAAACAAATGTGGCGGCGGTGGTGTAACGGTTAGAGTGTCGGACAGTTACACCCACGTTCGCGGTTTTAAACGTCATCGAAGTCGTGGATTTTTCGAGCGAATAAAATCCTTCGTATGCCTTCCTTCGGAGGGGAAGTGAAGCCGGCTGTCCCATGTTAGTAGATTTACTTGCATTCAAAGATTCTCAAGCCTAAATGACGCCTCTGAGCTAAATTTAAATCGTCTGTTTCGTCAACCAAGAAATGCCTCCTTTCTTCGATAGTTGGTGAAAGGAGCGTAGCGAAATTTGCGTGGTCAGGAGGAAAAGCGGGCCTGATGGTCCGAGTCTCCCCACGTAAAATATGACATCAATTCAATTCAACAAATAACTGAAGAAAATTAATTAAGTACGTATGTATTTATGTATAATGTTTAATTATACCATGAAGATATGAATACGTAAATACGTAGTTGTGTAATACATATTTGTATTTTTTTGGAATAGGTGTTTCCAAATTTGGATATTAATTAACTGTTTGTATAAGTAGAATTGACACTTTTCTTCATAAGTAGATATGGCTACTGTGCAAAACATTTCAAACTCGCATAACAGTATCAACTTAAAAGATTTTAAATCAATTTTTTTTAAACTTAAAATATTATCGGAATAATAACGTAATTCTGTTCCGTTGGATTTATTATTATTATAAACAACAATATTACTATCATAAATCAGATCTCTTTGTATATTTAATGTCATCGCTGTAATCTGTTCATTGGACATTGTGAACAAAACATAGTAAATAAGAAACGAATCTTCATGACAAGCAGTAAATTGATAACAAAGGCACAAGAAAACGTAGCATTGGAGACACGAGATGTATTTTGTGAAGACTGCTTCCGTTCTCAGGGAACGGTTGTCTTTCGGAAAGATATTCCGGAAACGGTGAATCAAGTTTGTTGACAGGTTGACAGGCGTTGACTACAACTCCCTGTATCGGGAGACACTGGTCTCCCCACAGCCGTTTTTCTCTCGGAGAAAAAGATGTTACTAAAACTGTCGATTGTGGAAGCAGAGCTGAAACATTTCAAGAGTCAGTTCTTATGAAAATGTGGCTAAACTGTTTGAAGTGTATTAAGAGTTTTTTTTGTAAGCTTTTTACAAATTTTATTTGAAATAATTTTGTGAGAATGCCATTCACAAGTACAGATACAAAATTTCTATTTTACACTTCGTCCCTCATTAATCATGTTTTCCGCATACTTTCTTCATTCCAAATTGTGAAGACAGGAATACTAGATTTAAGTGCTCATTCCATTCTCGTTCTAGGATGCACAAATGACTATTGCGTGAAATTATGGCGCTTATCCTATTTAGCATTGGATGAAAAATCGTCTTAAAAGTAAGAAAATAGACATCTTTCTTTGAAATGTGCTCATAAGTTTACTTGTTTTAATTGATTTAGAGTTGTAGGCACCTTAATAATTATTTTATGTTTTCAAATACTTTCCTATTTCGGTTTAAATGAATAAAATTCTAAATAAGTTAAGAGGAGTGCTTATAGCTATAACTTATCTTTGTACTACTAGTTGGCGTAACAGTGCTAATTTTTGTTATTTTGTTCGTCGTAATAGATTCTTTCGCGTGCAGAAAACTTAGTTTAGTCTGAAATTAGAATAATTGTTCACAGTGTGTTGAAAGTTGACACGTTTCATATGAATTGTTTTTGAAAAGCATTGTTCTTACATTAATAAGGTGTAAATTATTTGTGAATATCTTCTTTACAACATATAATCGCAACTACCTATTAAAGTTGTCACTACAAACGTTATTTTAAAAGCGCACTTCTTAACCATAACGGAGCGAAATGACACTATGGAAATGGTTTGGTTCGTGATGTAGAGGAAAGATATAAGAAGTGGCGACTCTTAGTCGGAACCAATTGGAAGACACAATTTGAAAAATAAAAATTGGAAGCTTCCCATTTGCTTCAAATAATCCGAACGAGAAGTTCATGCATTCGTGAGATGTAAAACGAAGGTATTTTTTTCTTTAACCTTCTTTTACTCATAAATAATAACAATAATAATAATAATAATAATAATAATAATAATATGAAAAAATCTCATTACTATTTACATTGCAATAATGTAACAGTAACTGGTACTAGTAAGGAATTAACGTGTCTCAAACACATTCAGGGAGTGAACTGTCGGGAACCTTTTACTGAGCCAACTTACCAAAACTTTGCAATTTTTAAGTTGCCACTATTAGATCAATATCGGGTATTGACAATACATTTCTTAAACCTATAATAAATGGAGAATTGGCCATTTTTAGGCAAGGTATGTCAGTCGTCCATAGTTTCACTTAAAGAATTTAACACTACAGCCCAAGAATTTTAAGAAAACTACAATCATGTTAACTCTGTCCAACTACTAGTGTTTTTACCGTATTCACACTCTAGAACCAAGGTGGGAAACGCCAGCCAATTGGAGCTATGATCTCCCACTTGAAGCGGCCAGAAAACCGAGTAGTGCCCTCCGACGTAACTTCCACTCCTCCGCTCGCCGGTGCCAGGCTGCCAGGGCGCAAACTCTGCGGAGACTCTCCCGGGGGGGGGGGCGGCTCCCCCTCCCCTTCCCCTCCCCCTCTCGTCGGGAGCAAAGAGGCCGCTCGGCTGGAGATAGAAGGAGCCGCCGCGAAGCCGACAAAGTGCGCGTTAACGTGAAAACGACGTCGGGCTCCCGGCTCGCCCCTCCCCTACGCCTTCTCCCCCGCCCCCTCCACCACCCCGCCACTTCCGCCGGCTTCCAACCCCCACCCCCCACCCCCGCCAGCGCCACCGTCGAGGAGACGGGCAGGGCGGGGGCGACGGCAGATGCGACCGAGAGAGGATGCAGAAGGGATTCTGGGTGCTGACGGCGACAAAATGGTGTATATACTGCAGGTCCGACGGAGGTGGAAGTGGTGGAAAATGTGACGGGTGCCTGCAAGTACCTGAGAGAACGAAGTTGTGTCAAGACGGTGAAGAAAATGTGGTTGAGGTTTGGGGAGAAAGGTTTGTGATCATACAGGTAGTAATTCGCCAACAAACCACACATTAGGCGTGTTGAGAAAGGGCCGTTCGCATATGTAATAGCATGAGTAAAGATGAGGCAAATTAGTTGCTCAATTCTAGTGAAAGAGAAATGTGCCTACTCTAGGATTCCATATTGCTATATTTTGATGTATTATCATCGTAGACACGTTTCAGCAAAATGCCAGCTTCGAATTATGAATATTAAAGTTTAGGTTTTCTTCATGACGCACTACACTAATAAGAAAAATATTGTAAATTTACCAGTAATACAGTTTAAACGAGATAATACTGTGATGATCGGGATGATGCATTGATGAATGGATTGTGAAGACGAGAAATTGAACACATCAAGGCGAAGAAGTTGATTTATAGATGATACAAATTTGTTTGAGTGAGAAAAGAACGAGAGAGAGAGAGAGAGAGAGAGAGAGAGAGACCGAGAAAGAGAGAGAGAGAGAGTTAGCGCAAACATTTGTTTTTGTATTCAAGCCTCCACAGATCTTAAGGAATTACTGATGATAACTAAATTTTTACAAACGACTAAGGTTCTATGAGATAAAGTCTAGAAAATTCTAACAATCCAGCTTGTTTCCCGATTTGCAATGGATGACAAAATGTATAAAAACTTTCCTGTCGTAAACGACGCAGGTAATGCTGATGATAGACTCCCGAGCCCAATCAGGAGCCACCGAAAATCGGGCGCCGAGTGACGGTGTCGAAGGCTCCTTGAAGGCCGGGGCGGAGGCCGTGAAACGCTGCTCCCAAAAGTGGAGATGACAGCTAGACGTTTTCGTGGGGGGGGGGACATGGGCTTCGAAAAGTCAGCGCGGGCGACGAAGACACTTGGGAGACGAGGGCCAATACACTGGGCCTAAAAGGACCGAGGCACTCGTAGAAGAAAAATATTAAGTTTCGACCTTAAGGGATTGGGTAATAATGTGCGAATATAATGATTATGAACACGGAAGCTTCTTTGTTACGTCTTTCTTCTCTGGCTTGTCCACTTTTCAAAAAATGCGTTCCCGTTTCGGTTAGTAGAGCGATACAGAAAGTGGGTATCTTGGTGTGGCAACACCATAAACTCGGCCGCATAATTGTCTGGGATGTTCTAACCCCGATTGTGGTAGATTTCATACGCTGTTAAGCTAAGTCAATCATTGTCTGGCGGAAGACGTAGCCGGCTGCTCTTATAGGTACACAACCGTTGGCTCCCTAATTAACATCAAGAGAATGCCCAAGCATTATCTAAAAATTTGTCACAAACCTAGCGCGGTTTTTCTTTCTTCATCCGTGTCCCCTTCTTCGCTTACACGCACACACACAAACTTCACTACCATACATGTCGGGAGACCAGTTGGAAACATAGAACTTGTCGCGGCTGGGGCGGTGCCCCGAATTGGAGATACTTTGCTGGGGAACACCCAGCAAGCACACAGGAAGGCCAGCGCCGGATGTCACCAAGCTGCGGGAAACATCGCCACCTTCCGTTATAAAAAACATGTGTTACACTTACGGGATAAATGACCGGAGCAGTTGATTCGCCGAAACCGGAACTAATCAACAAATTCCTCTTCTCCCGGTAGGCTAATGCCCTCTTTAGTTGTTGCGATCGGAAGAATGACTCACGCACTCACTCACTGACACCGTGCCTCCTCTTGAGAAAAGCTTGTGCTCGTTCGGGCGCACTGTGACCCGCGAGGGCGTGGGTGTGGGCGTGGGCGGGGGCCCGGGGGAGCTCTCAGGTAGTGGAGCGAGTTCCCCCATTATCCTGCGTTCGACGACGGTTCTCCTCCGGGCGGAAGGCAGCGGCCGCCGCCGCCGGCGATTTCTCTTCATGGCGGGGACTTTTATGGCGGCGGCGGAGGCGCCCGCGATGCCTCCGGGCCTCGCCACCCGCCCCGCCCCGCGCCCGCCACGCCCCGCCCCGCCCCGCCCCGCCCCGCCGTGCGCCGGATTTACAGCTTCGCCCCGCGGTTAACTGAAAATGAAGAAGGGATTTTCATTTGTTGCTGCGAGGACGAGACGTGTATCGGCGCTGTGTAACTCGTGCCTGCCTGATCCGTTTTGCAAAGTAGGAATACAGCGTTTTACTGCGTTTTAAACTGGCTTATTTGAAAGTGCTAGCGATGCAGTCTTCGAGCCATGGCCTTCTTTCCCTCGCATACGTCCCTGCCTCGCACCACCTCGTCGTGCATCTCCCTGCGTAGCCCCAAACCTTACGGCCAACCACGACCCCTCACAACTCTTCAGGGCAGTGCACGACAGTTCATGACCATTCACGTCTCCTCACGATCTCTTTAGCCGTTGCCGAATCACCAGACATTCCTTTCTCGCTCTCCGCAGTACAATTTCATCCCATTACCTTACAACATATCTACACTGTTGTCTTACCTAACTCCATCTTCCTATAAGATATCTCGCTATCCTCTGTTTCACTTTGCGATGTAACACGAAACCAAAAAGTATCCCAATGACGCACGATCACTCTACGCGTTGTCGGTTTGCCTTGTCTGCCCTAGGGGCAATAGCGCATCTAGTTTACAACATTCCGACTGCACTGCTCTTCTATTTTCAGATACGCATCATTTCATCATTTTCATCTCATTCATTGCGTTATCTCATTTCATACCTTCTCATTCTGCACATTTAAGCATCTCATTACTCTGTTTTAGCTCTTCTTTAATATCTTATTTCATTCCTGTTCCATTTTCATCCTCGTAGCATCTTCTTACACTATTTTCATCTTCATTTTCTCGGATGTAGGCCGCCGTCAGAAGACAGATATTATCTCAAACGCCACCGCCGTCACTCATCTCTGAATATTTCCACCTGTCGCAGCCACCGTCAGCAGCACTACCTTCAACTTCAATGTCATATCAACCTGTATCGCCTAAACTACTTCTCCCATCACCTCCTTCCCCATCTCCGATAACTCCGCTTGTATCGCCGCCATCGCCGCCATGGCCGTCGTTGCCTCCATCGCCGCCGCCACCGCAGTCACCGCTGCTTCCACCGCCGCTGCTGCCGCCGCTGCCCACGCCCACGCCGCCACCGCCGCCACCGCCGCCGCCGCCGCCGCCGCCGTCGCCACCGTATCCTCCGTCTCCTATTTGCTCTTCACGCTGCGTACTCTGCCTTCTTCGCCTTCTTCTTTCGCCTCCACGTTTTCTATGAAGCCTTCTTGTCTGTTTCGGTCCTCTCGGCCGATATCTTTCATTGCCAACCACTGACACCATGGCTGTAGCAGCTACCATCGATCTCGGCACAACCTCGCCCCACCCCCTCCACGCTCTATGCTCCTCCCCCCCCCCCTCCGCCATCACCATCTTCGCTGCCGACGCGACCTTCGCCTCCGTCGCGGACTGCTGCCGCAAGCCGCCACCGGCGCCCCGGCTTCGTGGCCGCCTCCCGTTTCCGCCACCTCTGCCTCCCCCCCCCCCCGCCGTCGTCCGCCGAGCAGACAGCCGTCCAGACGCTGCTCTCCGCCCCATTGTTAGCGCCGCCTGACTCGCAGTCACGCGCGGCATACGGGCAGCGGCGGGGGCGGCGGCGGGGGCGGCGGCGTTGGCGCGGCGCGATGCAGTAGGGTGGTGGTGGCCGTGGAGGTAGGTGGTGTGTGTGGGGGGCGTGGCGTGTGGAGTTGCTTAGAGTGACGTGAGGTAGGGTGGTTGGCGTGGTGTGGAGGGGGGGATTGTGGCGGGTGGGAAGTGGCGGAGTGGGCTGGAGGGGGTTGGCGGGGCGGAGAGGGCGGCGCGAGACGGGCCATGGCGAGAAGAGATGTGGCGATATGAGTCTTGGCGCGGAGTGGCGGGCTTAGAGTGGCAAGGGTAGCGTGGCGAGCGTGGCGTGGTGATCGTAGCGTGGCGAGCGTAGCGTGGCGACCGTGGCGACCGTGGCGTGGTGGGCGAGGCGTGGCGAGGCATGGCATGGCGTGGCGAGACGTGGCGAGGCGTGGCGAGGCGTGGCGAGGCGTGGCGAGGCGTGGCGAGGCGTGGCGAGGCGTGGCGAGGCGTGGCGAGGCGAGACGTGGCGTGGCGAGGCGTGGCGAGGCGTGGCGAGGCGTGGTGAGGCGAGGCGTGGTGAGGCGAGGCGTGGTGAGGCGAGGCGTGGTGAGGCGAGGCGTGGTGAGGCGAGGCGTGGTGAGGCGAGGCGTGGCGAGGCGTGGTGAGGCGAGGCGTGGCGAGGCGTGGCGAGGCGAGGCGAGGCGTGGTGAGGCGTGGTGAGGCGTGGCGAGGCGTGGCGAGGCGTGGCGAGGCGTGGCGAGGCGTGGCGTGGTGAGGCGAGGCGTGGCGAGGCGTGGCGAGGCGAGGCGTGGCGAGGCGTGGCGAGGCGTGGCGAGGCGTGGCGGGGCGTGGCGGGGCGTGGCGGGGAAGGTCGGGGCGCGGAGGGACAAGGAGCTGCGGGCAGCGTTGGCGCGCATGGCCGTTGTGGAGGCAAGTGCGCAGCGTCCTTGTGCGATGCGGTGCGGCGCTGGCCGGGTCGGGTTGGGGAGGTGCGGGGCGGAGGTCGAGGGAGGGAGGGGCAGAAGGGTCAGTCGCCGCGGCCGCCCGAGGACAGATGCTGAGCGGTGGGCGCTCTCCATTGCCCCGGGCTGCGGGCCCCGCGCCGGCTCCGGCTGCGCTGTTGTTCCCCTTAAGGCCCGTTTACGCGATTCACTTCACTTGGTCAACACGAACGCCGCGCCGCGCCTCCAGTGGATGTGGAGCCAACTATGCAAACAATGCTTCGTCGTCCGTGAAGAGGGGCAGTAATTGGGGGTAAACTTGAAAGGTACTGTGCAGTGGATGAGCGAGCTGGCATTGGCACCTCTGCTGTACTCTTTTTATCTTCGTTTCGCATTCTAGTAGAGTGGAAGTATGAATTTTGAGTGATAGGAATTGCTGAAAGGAACAAAAAATTCACACGCTTGTCGTGTTGAAAAAGTTGTGTTGGGAAAGAAAAAAATCTGGTTCACGTTGCAATTTGATTTTTTTGTGAATCAGCGTTCCCTTTTAAGTTACAACTTTAGAATCAATTTGACAAAAAGTTATCAGGTACTGTGTGATAATTATGAAAGTGTTGATAGGAATATCTAACGCTAATAAGAGATAGGAATATACTGTAGAGTTGTACTGTGTCGATTATGATTTTTTTAAATTCAGAATATCACTTAACAAATCCTAATGATATACAATACCTCTGTTGATGGTTGGACAGAAGTCCAGTCCTGGGCTTCCTCCGTCTTCGCTATTTACATGAAGTAACCTTCCTTTTGCGCAAAGCATAGTTTCCAACGCATTTTTGTATAAAAATACTTCATACGAACACACCCAACCTCGTATTCAAACATTCAACCTAATATTAGCGAGCGTACTTTCCGAAATTAAGATGCGGATGCCCGATTTGGCCCGGTCATCGTCATTTACTCATCTTCAGCCACGCTGTCTGGCAAATGTGTGAATTCACCGGCTAAATCGCCGGTTAGCCAGATACGGACATTATCCATCAGATATTGAAAACATGACTCGAAAGATTTGTGTTGCTTCTAAGAGCGGAGTTCTGCTAGAAAAACAAGGCATCTGCCTGGGAGCTCAACCTCAGAGGGATCCCTGATGGTAGTAACAAAATACAAAAGAGGCCCATTTTTAGTTTATAAAAATGGAAAATAAAATTTTACTGTTATGTACACTGGTTATTAACCATAATTATGTAATTCAGATTTTAAAGAACGGGAGTTACTGGATTAGTAGCCATAAGTGTGTCAAAATTATAACACTGAATTATAATTGTTACATAACAATTGCATATTATGTTAAATCTAAATATGTTTCCATTTGTTGTTGTTGTTCAATTTCCAAAATGTGGGACCCTTATTCTTGAAGTCCGTTCCTGGTTGCTTCCGCCAACAGGATGGACACCTGACACGACGCGACCCGGCATCTGACTTGCCCCAAACCGCCAAGACCAGGCGCGCCCCGCCCCGCCCCGCGTGGCCCGCCCCGTATCTCTAGCGACGTCCGACCGCGTGACAGAGGACTATCGATGTCCGTCCGCGGCTGACGGCCGGAGCCCTAATTGATCCCTTAATCCCTCCGTCAACAGTGGCGCCCCCTGCGCGGACGCTCGTCCAACTTCCCCGCCCGCTCCCCGCTCCCCGCTCCCCCTTCCCCGCTGCAGCCGGGGCCGAACGAGCTCCCCAGGCGAGCGGCGTCTCGCGGTCACAGGTTCGCGGTAGAGATAAGACATTGACCACAAAACATCGATGATTTGGAATATTCAAACAGAATAATATATAAAAAATATCCACATTTTTATAACGTCCATTCTAATTATTAGTTTTTACCGATGTTTTAACATCGATGTTTTTAAAGTAAAGTTTGCGAGGGCAGATTTTAATTTAACAGTGATCTTGTGTATTCATTTAAAATCAGGATGCATTAGGTTAAAACAATGATAAATAATGGCCGTCCTGGGTACGCGAAGTTGTTAAGACTGGACTCGGCTGGGCCGTGACTCGAAGGGTCGCGGTTTAGAATCCCGACCCGGGCATGGGTGTTTGTGGGTGATCGTGTTGTTCTTGTGTGTTCCTCGTACAGCTACCCCAGTGTTAAAAATATTCACAATGGTCGCTATATGATCAAGCAGTTAAAAACTGAACTGAAATGTTTAAAAAAATATCAAATAATATTAATTAACAATCAAAGCTTGAGTGCTCATGGTCATCTACAAAGGTGAGAGCTTCCTCAGTTCATCGTAGAAGGATGTAGGAAGAAAGAGGCCCTATATGCGTTGACCGCCCCTCCGCGTGGAGAAGAACGAGGAAAGGCTTAGGAAGTACGTGGGAATCGCAGACATCTTTCGAGGGAGAGATAGACTTCCTTGATGATGATAATATGAAAGAATTAGCTTCGTTCAAACTCGTGCCTTGTCGGTGGTATCTTCAGTTGTAATATATTTTAACTTTCACCGAATGCTTTTAAGGGACTTATTTACTCACGCACAAAAGATCTATGTGAAAAAAATTAGATTTATAACATCACTGTTTTGAAATCATCGACATAGATTTCGAATCCCTAGTTCCCGAGAACGGGCTTTGGATATTCTCATTCGCGAAATGCGTAGCTGCAAAGAGCAAGTGGAAAAAGAGGGACGGAAGAATCTTAGTGCTTTGTTACAAATAAATTAATTCTCTCATTACCATGGAAGTGAACGATTTTGGAAAAAATATATTATTTATTACTTTTTTCAATTCGTCAATCAGTTGATATATGGATTTTTATAGTGACGGCAGTGTATATTATTATAGTGTGGTAGTATGGTAGGGTTGTGTGAGGTAGCAACGAATAAAGAGAATTCAAGTCTCACTATAGTGAAATGGTGTCAGTGCGGCCCGGTAGGTTAAAGAGACAGCTCGGTTGTAGAGTTTCTTAAATAAATCCAATCTAAAGATCTGCGTTTCTCCGTCCGTCCGTCTGTCCGTCCGTCCATCCATCCACTCACGGTTAGACCCTTTCCTGTTCACCTTTTGGGGAAAGCAATTTGACACTGGGCCCGTCTCAGTCTGCTGGAGGGAACTGTCAATTACTTTCCGTACGCGTAGTCAAATAAAAGTAATAAATATGAAATACTTTTAAAACTATTTAAAGAGTCGGAAACGCTACACTAAGTTAGAAATACATATATCACTTATTTTAACTTTGCATTCAATTATATTTTACTAAACGCATTACTGTTATTTTTGTAATAATATAACCAGTATTATAATTATTATTGTAATATTATTACTACTTTTATTTGTATTATTAATATTTGCATTCGTGTATTTTTGTTTTGTAGGCTATTTAATTTTCATTTTTAACCATTGTAATTAATTACCTGCCATTTGCACATATCAAACACAGAATCCTTTTACAATACCACCTCCCTCTCTCTGTCTCTCAAAGACACTTTTTTGCACAACCTGTTTGAATTTTCACTTCATTTGTCAATGTTGTTAGGTGCGCTATGGTCTGTTGCAAGGTTGTTGCTCCGCACGAAGCTTAAGATCACAAAGGTTTTGGTACCATCGCTAATTGTGAACTCATTAAACCATCACAGTGTTGGTAGTTTAAAATAATTGTTTAATTTCAAAGATTTTTACATTAATTAAATTATTTCTCTAATTATCAATATTAATAATACTAATAATTAAGGTGGACGCGATTTCGAGCCGAATTGTATTACGAGCTACTAACACATTTTCGTGTGTCACCAAAGAAATTTAATGATATTTCATTTAATGGCATTACTTCAATAAATGTATCATCTTTCGATCAAATTTCAAGTTGATTGTCATTATTTCATTTATTAAAAATTGAACAGATGAACAATGTTCTATATTATTGTTCACAACGTTTCAAGTCTAGGATGTGGTTTGTTTCAGATGTGTACTAAATAAAGATAAATACGAAATAAAAGTAACTATTATAAGTAACTTTTGTAAATGGCTATTTTATTTCATGATTATCATTATAGGGTACACATCTGAAGAAAATTCCACCCTACGGTTTAAACGTTGTGGGCAAATACAATAAAATATTGACTGTTCATCTGGCCATTCTGCAATACATGCTTTTATTTTAACGGCCATAACTAATACCATTTGGTTGCAATTAATTTGCTACTATGTCGATCTCTACGAATTTGTCTTTGAATTTCGAATCTTTTTTGTTGATGATCCCTAAATATTGTAATCGCTGACTAGGTTTTGACTGTGAGAATGAAGCAATCGCGCTTAGAGAATGAAGTCAATATGTTATAGAATTTGAATATATTTCTCCTTGAGTGATTGTAAATATTCAATATTCGTATTTACATGTCACTGTTGTTAGAAAACAATTATAAACAGAGATAACATTAATTTTGCATTTTGATCATTTAATTTTTAAACACTTTTCACTTGTTAAGTGTTTATTGCTTTAATTTCATGATTGATGATTTCATGATAATGAAGGTAATAATCTTTGAACTGGAAATATGTCCGGGAATATTGGAATAGGCATTCAGTTTGAACATTTTCAATTCAGGCGACCACTGGATCCAAAACAAGAGAACATGGATTTTCATGTCTTGTATAAATGGCAGGTGGAATTGACAATCTGTCGCGCTACGTTTGTGGTATTATGTAGCGACAGTGACATTGACAATAAGCTACCATTTTTATGTGCGAGGGAGGTGAGTGTCTTGAGATTTATCGACTGAATTTCTTCTTTCTTTTTATTTTACCGAAATATTATTATTGAAAGGTAATTTAATTTTGTCAAAAACATGAATCAGAATAAGTAGACTATTTAATCAGTATTGTAGAATACAAGAAAGAGGTCAGTAGGTTGGTAATATACTTAATTATTATACTATATTACAAATTTTAATTTTATTTTATTGGGTCATTAAAAATGGAGCTTAACCAATACATATAATGAGTCTAGAAATGAGAAATTAAGAGGTACGCTGCATTGCGCATAAACCCTATTCAATGAACATACTGATTCACCATTTACATTAATATCGGAGATTAATGAGGGAATCTAACTTAATAGAAAGGGTATTAGTACTTTTATTTAGCAATATCAGAAGTTGAGTTCCACAAAAAAATAAAAACATTAATGTTAAGACAATAAATGCATAAATGGCATTATGTGCATTCATTTTATCATCCGCGCTCAATTTTTTAAATGGTTCTTTCATTAAGTGTTGATGAAATGCTAATATTCCTGTAAAAGTGATATTTCGTTCTTTTCACCGATCGCTAGCAAGCGCAGTTACGTATTGTACGTTAGTAAAATACAATCTGAACACCACTTCAATTTCTTCGCATTACTT
This sequence comes from Gryllus longicercus, assembly GCA_038098605.1. NCBI lineage: Eukaryota > Metazoa > Arthropoda > Insecta > Orthoptera > Gryllidae > Gryllus > Gryllus longicercus. The sequence continues at coordinate 633,615 of JAZDUA010000247.1, forward strand.
ACTAGCGTGTAATTACATTTTGACTTTTCTATTTCCGGCCAGGTATCGTTGAATCCTTGCCAGTCGGTAGTACCATTATCTGCCAAGTAAATTACTCGCTAGTGAATATGAGGTGCGTTTTGTTGGAACGTTTAATTTGCGGTCCGTCAACCAAGTACCTGCTTAGTGCAGCTCATGCGTCATAACCCCTGAAGGTTTGAACAGCAATCTAACTTAAATTTGATCCCCTAGGGACACTGCCGGTGGGTATCTTTCGTGTAAATTTTACCCGAGGAGTTGTGGCGAGATACTTTCGTTTTATCCGGACGGATAAAAGTATGAATTAATCCCGCACGTGTACGGGTTCTTGTAGAAACCTGTTAGCTAACCGCCTTTACCCGATCGGGTAAAATTATCAATTACCCCATACATGTACTGGTCCTTTTTAGAACATTCACGTTAATCGCTTTACCCGTCCGGGTAAAGCTCTCAATTACCCCATACACGTACTGATCCTTTTTAAAACATGCACGTTTACCGCTTTACCCGGCCGGGTAGAACTATGATTTATCTCGTGCGTTTACGAGTCCTATTAGAAACCTGCAAGCTATCCGTTCCCTCTTTAAGGACGGCTCAGCATTTGATTGGTGTCCGTCAGGCAAACAACTCGCATTTTTCAGGTTTTATCTTCCACCGCTCTCAGGAGAATTTTTTTCAAGAGCAATTATATCCGCAGTGTATGTTGTTGGCGTCCTCGAAGGGACATAGAAGAGTCCCCTCAAAAGTCTCTCCCTCGCCAGGTCTCGTCTTCCTGGGTGACGAGGGGGGGGGAAGTCGCTTCCCCGAAAACCTTCCCCTTATTCACGGAACCTGCCAGGAGATTTCACATTAATTTATAATGCGTTTTTGTCTGCTGCCCCTGCTGCCTAGTCGTGCGTACGCACCCTCTCCGTGGAGAAACCTCGGGGAGGTTTCCCGCCGTTTTTATTGTGATAATCGGTTTTATGAGACGTAAAGTTGGAATTTTTCTGCTCGATGAAGCACGCGACTTTTTTGCAAAGAAATATTTGTACTTTGTCGATTAATACCTTTTTGCAACGTGGTCTTCCGAAGTACAGACATTTATTACTTTCTCGACGAAATTTATGTAAATTTTGCAGCTCTTTTTCGTGGGATAGAACATCAATTACGTGGGTGATGCATGAATCATCTTCAATAAGGGATATTTTGTAACAAAATTGTCTTTCAATAGAAATCAAATATTGTAAAAAGTAAACAATAGTCAAAGTGTAATTGATGCATTTATGGTACCAATGTTTTCTTGAAATAAAAGTTTATATTTTTCTTCAGTGTATTTCGATGTCGGTTTCCACATTTAAAGACTCTCCGTAAGGCGAATTGTTTTAGATTTTCATAAAACTATTAATATTTAGAAGGTGGCTTGTTTTGATGGTTGGTAGACAATACAGACCTTCTTAAAAATATTACAAATGTACATTGTTTTTTGTAAACAATACTACCTTAAAAGTATTAGTTCAGAAATAATAATTTCGGGATAAACATTCAGTAAGGACCAAAATAACTATGTGTAACAACGGCCTGGAAAAAGTGTGTCTATTCAAGTAGTATCCGGACTGAGATATCTGTTAATAAATTCATGACACGGGAGAAAATCTTGCAAACTTTGCAAGTATTTGTGGAATGGATCTTAAATAATTGAGAAACCGAACCAGACAAGAGATGTGTCTGCACACAAGTATTGCAGACATAGGTATCGCATAGGGTTACTGGCTGTCGCCACGAAAAAGACTAACAATAAAATCCAAGTGATGGAAATTAAATTGTGCTCTCGTGGCTCAACGGCGAAGTCACTTGCGTTTTACCTCTGAGGTTCCGGGCTCGATTTGTGCAATGTGAAATGTGTTACGACAAAACGAGTTTGCCTGCTTCAGGGGGGGGGAGCTAGTTCGTTCTGGCCGATTGGTAGATGACTACCCAGCTACCCCTGACTACCCAGCGGCCCCTAGAGCGTGCTGGGTGTTTAGTAACGGAGGATTACTTTACAGTGCGTTCAACGCTCCTTAAGAAGTTAGGAGACGCGTTGCGTCTATGTGTAAATGCAACAAATTAAAAAAAAAATATGCGAAGTACATTAGGATGCTCTCTACTTCGCAAGGAACGAAATTCTGGATCTAGGGTGGATGAAAGTGGTTGGATGGTTTAAGATTTTTTTGAAAACATTATTTGTAATATAACTATTGATATGTTAATGCCTGATTATGAAAGTGGAATTATCTTTTTATATGTGTTAAAATTCTGGGTGCCCATTGATCGTGCTAAAATACCTCCGAATCACTGAAATAATGTTACTTTTATATCTAATATCATTGATTAGTGGAATACGAGTATTCGTGTTGAAGGTTTATAAAAATATTGTTTCTAAAGGAACTAAGGAAGAAACGAATGATAGTTTCCTTTTCTGTCAATCAATACAATAATTTAAACTGCATTGACTAAACGGAATTCGGAGACAAAAACTCCGTTCGTGTTTAGAAAATTAATTAGTATGTAAATTAGTATGTAAAAAAGAGTATGAAATACATTTGTAGATACAAGAGTTTAATGTGACAACTGAAACCAACCAGTTTTCATTAGCCTGAGCAGCATTTAAAAACGTAACTGGAATATGAATCCACGCAAATATTCAAAATGTTTCAAATATTTAGTGCGGAATAATAGTCATGCGGCAGGAATTCGTACAACTATTTAAAAACTTTTTAAACCCTTCAAAACAAAATAGAAATAAAAAAAATATTTCCCATAAACAGTTCATATGATAACATGAACAGAAAAATAGTTCAACGTATCACGCTGCGAATTAAGATACTGTTATGGGCGTATATATGTACTAATGTATGTGTTTGGCATTTAAAGATCGGATTAATCCGACATTTTCCCCCTAGTGGAGTTGCCAGGGATGGCCGCTGTTCTTATGTGTTATCCACGCCTGGGAGACAGGAAGACCATTGGCGAGCACGCACCGCGTCTAGCTTATTCGACCTGCCAGAGCTACTTTTCGTCATACAGCGTTAGAAGCTGAGACGATTGTATTAGAAAGCCACAGCTCTGTTTTTGCTCCACCGGCAATCGAACCCGGGATCGCGCCACGGAAACCCAGGGCGCAGTCCATACGCCACCCGCTGGCCACACTTTTCCGGAACAAAGCTCAAATAAAAAGTTTCCAATACGTTCTCCACAGACCTGTACAAAAAGAACGTGCACAATATCCAAAGGCTTTATCCTTGCCACAAGGAAGGACGGCAATTAGTGGAAAAATTCGGATCACAACCGAGAGATTTGGGACAATCCGAAATCAGCGGGATCCCCCCCCCCCGCCCGTGCACATAACCTCGGGCCGGGCGCGTGACTTGCCTTCGTCGCTAAGGGCGCCGTCTGCGGTGACGGCACCGGGCGACTGCGCGGGGGTGTGGGCGGCGGGGGGGGGAGACGGAGGGGAGGAGACCTGCTAGGGGCGTGGCGAAGGGCGAGCCTCCTCGGGCGGGGCAATTTTACGGAGGTTATCTGTATTACTTATTTGTAGGGAGCAGATTTCGATGACCTAAAACATCGTAAAAATTGTCAATAAAAGGCTCGTAAAATGTTTTTAAAATTACATAAAAGCAAAGAAAAATACCGCAAAAGCTTTGATCAAAACCGGTTCAGATTAACAATTCTAGCCAAGGATTAGCCACTAACTTTTAGCCAAAAATTCTATTCACTTCGGCCGCAGAAGTCTACGTTTTCAATATTGTTTTATTCACAACAGATGAATTTTTAGAATTAGAATGGTAATAATTAAAATGAACTTTCAACATTTGAAATGAAGAAATATCCAGCAAATATACACTCAATAGGTGGTTTGAATTTCCAATTTTAAGTAGCCATGCAAGATGAATTTTATCCTCATTCTGTAACATTGTCCATACTACTATTTCATAAAAAGCTTCACATCCCAATTATTGCTCCGTATAGACGCTGCAGTAAATTTGAAATTCATGTAGTGCAATAAATGTGACCGATCGGGTTACAGAGATAAATGTAACGCAAGATTGGTTCCTTTAACTCCTGACTGCCTGTATGGGTACCGAGGAGACAGTTTGTAGATTCGTCGCTCGGTGCCGAATATGGAGTGGGTGTACGGTTTTTTCCGTGCATTAATTGATTCATTACACTATTCATTTCTTTTCCCACATGTGGGACGAAATGTGTGTACGGCCTAATGTATTGAAACGCAGTTCTTATATTCTGAAAAAAATGACCTTCAAAACGGTGCATTTACCAAAATATTATTTGTTAAGAATGATCGTAGACCTCATGGTAATACCTGAATTTGAAATATTACTCATAAAAGTTCGTAATAATTCTGATTAAATTTCTTTAGTAAAATAAACAATACCTTAAAGGTTATTCTTTAAAATGTGCTAAAGGTCTAAAGCCGGAGGATGCAACAAGTAAGGCAAGCAAACAAGAAATTGTGACGGGAAATCTTTATGAGAAATTGCAGATGTACTTTCCATCATCTTTGAAATATCTGATCCGAGTCATGTTAGCTGGAGTTATTCATTTTATCTGATTATATACAACTGTAGAGAAACATGAGGAAAATCCAGTAGAATACTTTTATCATTTTCAGTAAAAAATGACCTATGTGCATATTCACCGAGATGAAAGAAATGTCGCAGTGAGAAGGGATTTATAATTTTACTCAGTGAACAAAAGAACATGAAAGTAATAGACATAAAAGGAATAGTTTAATGAGAGAAAAAAGTGACTGATAAAATCACAAATGAAGAGGAATGCATGTTATAATGGCGAGTCATGGTTAGGACTGGCTTCCTCTCAGGATCATCTCAGGGCAGTTGTTGCATGAAGCATATAACAAACGGCGTGGCAACGATGAATACTCAATGAACACTTTAAATGTGATGTAGGCTTTGTTTTATAAGTAAACATACCAGATATTACATAATTTTTTAGTTAAACCTGCTGTTAAACATGATTAGATCAGCATCACAGTTATTATTACTATTATTTTTATGCTACACAGTTCTCCTTTAGTTTCAACACTACCTCCGTACTGCTCTCGTCGGAAAAAGAAGTTCTTGCCCTCCCTCCGTGTCGTGGAGAGCTCCAGAGAGCGCGGTGAGGGTGAGGGGCGAGCGCCAGGCGCAGGCAGCGTGACAGAGAACACGCGTAGGAGGCCGTCGCGCCGGGGCAAGCGGAGTGCTTTTCGCTCGTTTGTTCCTCCGGCAGAGGGAGGTCACGTGGCCAGGACGATGCGGAACGGGAGGATCCGGTGTGGGCACGGAAAGACGAGGCGGGATGGGACTGGATGCACAGGACTTACTTGGGCTGGTCTAGACAGGGCAGGACTAGACTGAACGGATCGAGACGGGACGGGTCTAGACTGGACGGGTCTAGACTGGACGGGTCTAGACTGGACGAGTCTAGACTGGACGGGTCTAGACTGGACGGGTCTAGACTGGACGGGTCTAGACTGGGCGGGACTAGACTGGACGGGACTAGACTGGGCGGGACTAGACTGGACGGGACTAGACTGGACGGGACTAGACTGGGCGGGACTAGACTGGGCGGGTCTAGACTGGGCGGGTCTAGACTGGGCGGGTCTAGACTGGGCGGGTCTAGACTGGGCGGGTCTAGACTGGGCGGGACTAGACTGGACGGGACTAGACTGGGCGGGACTAGACTGGGCGGGACTAGACTGGGCGGGACTAGACTGGGCGGGACTAGACTGGGCGGGACTAGACTGGGCGGGACTAGAGTGGGCGGAACTAGACTGGGCGGGACTAGACTGGGCGGGACTAGACTGGGCGGGGCTAGACTGGGCGGGACTAGACTGGGCGGGTCTAGACTGGGCGGGACTAGACTGGGCGGGACTAGACTGGGCGGGACTAGACTGGGCGGGGCTAGACTGGGCGGGACTAGACTGGGCGGGGCTAGACTGGGCGGGACTAGACTGGACGGGTCTAGACTGGGCGGGTCTAGACTGCGCGGGTCTAGACTGGGCGGGACTAGACTGGGCGGGTCTAGACTGGGCGGGACTAGACTGGGCGGGACTAGACTGGACGGGACTAGACTGGGCGGGACTAGACTGGGCGGGGCTAGACTGGGCGGGACTAGACTGGGCGGGTCTAGACTGGGCGGGACTAGACTGGGCGGGACTAGACTGGGCGGGACTAGACTGGGCGGGGCTAGACTGGGCGGGACTAGACTGGGCAGGACTAGACTGGGCGGGTCTAGACTGGGCGGGACTAGACTGGGCGGGGCTAGACTGGGCGGGGCTAGACTGGGCGGGACTAGACTGGGCGGGACTAGACTGGGCGGGACTAGACTGGGCGGGGCTAGACTGGGCGGGACTAGACTGGGCGGGACTAGACTGGGCGGGTCTAGACTGGGCGGGACTAGACTGGGCGGGACTAGACTGGGCGGGGCTAGACTGGGCGGGACTAGACTGGGCGGGACTAGACTGGGCGGGACTAGACTGGGCGGGACTAGACTGGGCGGGACTAGACTGGGCGGGACTAGACTGGGCGGGACTAGACTGGGCGGGACTAGACTGGGCGGGTCTAGACTGGGCGGGTCTAGACTGGGCGGGTCTAGACTGGGCGGGACTAGACTGGGCGGGACTAGACTGGGCGGGACTAGACTGGGCGGGACTAGACTGGGCGGGGCTAGACTGGGCGGGACTAGACTGGGCGGGTCTAGACTGGGCGGGACTAGACTGGGCGGGACTAGACTGGGCGGGACTAGACTGGGCGGGTCTAGACTGGGCGGGACTAGACTGGGCGGGACTATACTGGGCGGGACTAGACTGGGCGGGGCTAGACTGGGCGGGTCTAGACTGGGCGGGTCTAGACTGGGCGGGACTAGACTGGGCGGGACTAGACTGGGCGGGACTAGACTGGGCGGGGCTAGACTGGGCGGGACTAGACTGGGCGGGTCTAGACTGGGCGGGACTAGACTGGGCGGGTCTAGACTGGGCGGGTCTAGACTGGGCGGGACTAGACTGGGCGGGACTAGACTGGGCGGGTCTAGACTGGGCGGGACTAGACTGGGCGGGTCTAGACTGGGCGGGACTAGACTGGGCGGGACTAGACTGGGCGGGTCTAGACTGGGCGGGTCTAGACTGGGCGGGACTAGACTGGGCGGGTCTAGACTGGGCGGGTCTAGACTGGGCGGGACTAGACTGGGCGGGACTAGACTGGGCGGGACTGGAACGGACGGAACTGGGCGAGACTTGGCGGGATAGGACTGGACGGGATATAACGAATCGTTTTGCCCTGGCACAAGGAGAAATGTATTTTCCAACAATCAGATCATGTGAGACGTTGTGGGCTCAGATGCTTTTTTAAGTGATTAGAAAATGTACCATGAATGGGTTAGTACTTCCGCCCTACGGAACTTATTACTTTATAAGAAAAACAACTGCCCTGAGCTATGCCTGCTAAAAGCTGGTTGTTTATTAATCATTATAGAACTGGCTTCTACAAGATCTCATCAACACGGAAGCAAGCCTACGTTGAAGTAAGTTATAAACTAAGTGTGTGTCAATTTAATCAAATACCGTAAACACGGTTTAAAGTCTGAAGGTCATAATTTTACACAAGGATTTTTGTATGGATTCGTTGTGTTTTGTTAGGACCACTGTTTAACTCTTTGAATCGGAATTCAATTATATCATTGTTTACGTCGAATTAATCGCGGTCCAATTGTTGCATTATTTTCTTAAAGGACATACAAAGATTGTTTTTAAAGAATGTTTAACTTTTTTGTTAAATTTATTCTAAATAGCGATTATTACAAAATAATTAATATTTTTACCTATTCTTTATGTGGAAATTATATAATACTAGAGTTCCTTCTAGAACTTTAATATTCTTTGAAAATCTTCAAAAGCAAATAATTAATATAGTCGAGTTGAATATATTGTTTTACTGCACAGTAATGAAGAGCGTAAGCATAGTAATGCAGTGTTAAAAGACAAATCGTTGAGATTTCCCTTCGCTGTTTGGGCTAGAATAAGAGAACGAAAACGTTAAGCAGCATTCGAATCCGCATTCTGGCAATGGTGCTATTTCGATCAGATTTGAACAGTAACCAATGAGAGATCTACAGTAAACAAATCCTTTTATTTAATATTTAAAATATGCAGTTGTGTGCTTGGACCTTGGGAAAGGTGACCGATGCACTCTACGTGAGCGAGGAATGAAGTGCGTGATGGTTTCCATACGATTTTTCCACGGAAAGTTCCCCTTAAATAAACAACGTGGGGTCAGGCGGGCGACGTCACGAATTACTGTTTGACAGGGAATTTCCTGTGCGGGTAAATTCTATTGACTGCGGAGTATTTTTCCTTTTAACGGCCGCTTCACGTAACTCTCCATTGACACGCGATGAGAAGGGAAGCTTGCATGCGAGTAATGAGCTCACTTCGTCCTACGAAATAGCTGCCTTGAACTTTATATTATTCGAACTTGCCCGCATCACTGGAGCTGTCATCGAAAAATTTAGGCCGGTGATTATCTTTCCGACACCTTTCATGGTACTCGGGCTTCTGGTGGTATAACACTTAACCACAGAGTAGGGGAAAAGTGTACAAAACTCAAGTGGATCGGTAATCTTTTGAAACGTGATGAAATTGACCAGATTAAAGAGAAAGAGATTCCAGAGCTTATTTTTGAAACACTGTGTGCCTTTTGTCAGCTAGGGGTGTTCTCAGATCTGGGCCTTGTTTTTATTAATTTTCCACGCCTGGGAATAAGGGAGACATGGGGCAAGAATATTCCGATCATTGTATCTAGCAAACTTGGCATGCACGAGCCTTTCTTTCATCACAGAGCTATAGAAACTGAGACGATTGCAATGAAAATGTAGCAGCTCTCCGTAACGATATTGTACAGTTTATAAGACAGCATGAGCAGAAAATGCCGTAAGTGCGCTGCAGATTGATAAACACAATTGTCCGTGGTCTTGCAAAACACAGATTTAATAGGAAAATAATAATAAAAGCTTGCAGATTATGATGCAGGAAAAAGAGCTTGCCCACATGCAAACTCTAACACTCAGTACTCTCTAACACGATGCGTTTTGACCTTTAAATAATCTAAGTATGAATATACTTCCACTTTTTGAACAAAGATTTAGCAAATGTGGTTAATCTTATAAACACAACAGTAATTGTAATAATAATAATAATAATAATAATAATAATAATAATAATAATAATAATAATAATAATAATAATAATAATAATAATAATAATAGCCGAGATTGCTAAGGCAGTTGTGCCATAGCGATCTGGAACGTGTTCGAGTCCCTCCTCGGGCATGTGTTTGTGTATGTCTGTATGTGTGTGTGCCGCCCATTCATACTTCATTATCATCATCATCATTCCATCTTCCATCTCCCCAGAAGTAACAACGCTGCGCATAAATACCGGATTCAGCATAATTCTGATCGCCCCAAAAAGGAGTGACATGCACTTGCCACGGGATGAACGACACTGAGCGTCGGTAAGTGCAAGTGCATGTCCACGTGGCCGAAACGTCCAATTCGCGACCAAACAAATGGGACAATAACAGATCCACCAACATGAAACTGAACTTTATGCGAACTGAGGTTGAATCTATCACCACAAATCCCTCGTGGGTTGAGCCATTCTCACCTCATGAGTGACGGAACCGCCTGACGTTTCTACGAAGCAACCCTTACCCCCGTGTATAATAATAATAATAATAATAATAATAATAATAATAATAATAATAATAATAATAATAATAAATGGGACAATAATAGAAACAGAACTTTCTGCAAAGTGTCGGAGGTTGAATCTTCCGCCGATGCGCTCCGCGAATCTACCACCCCAAATCCATCGTAGATTGACCGTTTCTCACCTGACGTGTGACGTCCCAAGAAGCAACCCTTCCCGCGCCCAGACGTCGCGTCGGCTGTCGCGGGGCGCCACTCAGCACCCGTCGAGGGCGAGGAAAGAGGCGGTGAGCCCGCTCGCACGCTCTCTCGCTGGCTGGCGGGCGGGCGCGCGCAGGTATTCAGCCTGGGCCGGGCCTCCTCCGCCTCCCTGGGGCGAGATGGATGGGGCGATTAATCTCCCGGGCCCTCCCCCTCCCCCCAGCCCCCTCCCGCCCCCCAGGCGCCGCGCCATCCCTCGTTGTCTCCTTCGCTGACGCCGCCGACACCCCCCCCCCATCCTTGTACTGTTCCCCAGGCTCCGTGTAATTGTCCTGTATCGCGCGCTAACAAGATCGCTGTTTATTCCTGCAATTTAGTGGTATTTCCTCAGGGAACAAGATAAGCGGTTTATTATGATACAGTGCGCATTCGAGTCGTATCGTCTTGCGTTTTACTGCGGTGTTTACTTCGCAGGTGTCGCTATGTTGCGCTCTTGTAACTGGTCTTCATTGTAAAAGGCACGATCTGATAAGAAGAAATGTTTTTCTTCGTTTTCGCGAAATGATGCCAGTTTAAAGGGTAAATAATAAAACAATATCGCGTGGGTAATAGCAACTGGATGACAAAAACATTTTTTATTTGTTTTCTTAATTGTTTTGAATACACAGTCATTCTGCAGTTCATCATTATGAATGGATTGACAAAAAAATCTTATGTGCGGCAGTTTGCATGAATGAAAACTACAAGTGAAAATATTCTAACACTCGTTACCAAAAGAACAAACTCAAGTCCATGAAAATTCATGAACGCAACAAATATGTACTTGTTATTATAGCGTGTAATATAATTCTTAAATCTTATGTAGTAATGTGCTAAGTTTTTGTTGGCATTTCCAATGAAATAATTATATGCGTCGCCAACAATATTATACAGTAATATTGTTGGCAATGACGACGCATATAATTATTTCATTCTTAAATCTTATTTATGCCCTTAACCGCCGTGGAATATTGCTTCTGGAAGGATTTTGAAATGTTAAGTTTAAATATAGCATTTCTTTTTTTGGTCTTCAACCGATTTTCGCAATACTAAAAATAACATTTCAGAAGGTATGTGAAGACAAATTCTACTTGTAAAAAGTATTTTTGTACTCGTTACCGATTACGAAATGATTTAATTTCTGAAAAACCGCTGAAAAACAACAAATCAGGAAGCACTTGTGCGGTAGAGGAAAGAGCACTATTAAGAGTTCAAGGTTTGAGATTTTTACACTAGACTCGCAAACAATACAGAAATATAATAATTTTCAGATGGCACTATGAGTTAAAGTGCAAAAAATAAATATTTGGTTACTGAAGATCCTGATGGATAATTTAGTTATTGAAGGAATAAGAAGCTTTCACCACACTTAAAATGGTTTTTAAAAAAAAGGATTGGTTTATTATCGCCATGGTTTACTTTATCTTAACTTGGCCGGCGTAGCAGATGGTTTCACGAAATACGTATTAAAAGAGCATAGGGAGCTTAGCTGCAACTATGAATATGCTTTAGCGGGAACAAGGATTCAGGTGATCTTTCCATAAAACTATCGTAATCAAACCTGTTAGTATCCGAGGTATCTTCTGGATGTGTTTATTGGTGCCAGGAAATAGCCCTGGAACTGAAACACAATAGCGAAGTGAAAGAGGAAAATAATTCGTCTTCAGCACGTTTTCGCTTTAAACGAAATTTCCCCGTAACACGGATAAAATTTGCGTCCAGGCAAGGTAACATAGTAATGCGGATCGGATAACAATAATTCTTATAACACAGACACCGATTATTTCAGCCTCTTTGAATTTGTGTTGAAGAGATTTTACTGCATATGCTAATGCATATACATATGCTGCAATGCAGCTTTTGAAATGTAGGTGAAATTGTTTTTATTGCCGACTTTGGAGTACACTCTTGTAAATTTGAAAAATTATTTCTATCTGACATTGAAGTGCTAAATTTGAAGTTTGGAGTTATTATACTTCGAAATTTTTTTCTCCCTCATAACTTTTAAAGAGGCGTCTAAACTAATTTTGTAATAAACAGCAACAACAAAAAAATGTGTGTTTAGCGGAGAAGTTGTACTGTAAGTTTGTAAAGTTATTACAGTTCACATAAACGAGGTCGAAAACCAATCCATTTGGCATCCGTAACCTTTGAATGGGACAATGGCGTTTTTTATAGTTTAAAACGGAACATATCTGCACTCGTCGTTCGGGCGCATCTGCGTAAATGACGTCATAATAAAAGCAATATCGCGAACGCGAATTGCCATTTTATTTTGTGCTCAAAAATATTTATTCCACAACCTAAACGTTTTATTGATGTATTGTTAGATAAGCCTTGATCTCTTACACGATTCATGGCATTTTATCCGTTATATGAAATTCACTATGACAATCGGAAACAGTTTCAGCGACTGATGGATTTACTACGCTGGATTAGATTGATTATATTTTTGTAAGCGCAATTAAATCTATCTTTGAGTCAGAAATAGTATGTAATTAATCGTATGATGATGTTTTTATACATTGGAACTTAGATTAATAACTTTATTCCGAATTGCTCCCCCCAGCCTTATTCATTGCTTTTGCAGCATTTCACTGCTCACCATTTCAATTCATTACACCGCACTAAACTACCAACTGCCATTTAAATTCAAAGTTTTAATTCGTATACTTCTTGAAAGTCTCCCTCCATTAACACTAAACATTTTCTCCCAAAAGCATGTAGCACTCGTATGGTAACGCTTAAGTTGACGCTCTGGTTGATAATGATTTATGTTCGCAAAAGGAGGCAACCCGACTTCCGCGTGCCTACGCGCAATACGTGCAGCTTAGTTCTCGGAAGACTAGGTTTATACGGGAGTGCGGGCCACTAGCCTTGGGAAAATGGATGGAGAGAAGGGAGTAAGTGTCCCCGGGCATTCCCCTGGCAATTTAGAGGTCTGCAGTGGTTCTTGCTGAATGCAGCTTGTTGGTCAGGTGTGACGTAAGCGATAACGCAGTGACAATGTGAAGCTTGTCTCTTGATGGCGGAGGAAATAAGGGTCCGTCTGCAAGCAAGGGGATACATAAATGTGTTTATTTTTTACTGACACCTTGTAGCTTGTTATTGCCTTAGTTACGGAGCTCCATATACGGTGCGTAACCTACCTGGATCGAAAGGATCGTGGTTACGAGGGAAATGTGAAAACAGTTGAATGATGCTACATGTTCCCTTCGGAGGGAATTGTGAGACGGAAATATGAAACGACAAACCGAGTCACGTTAATCTCTTTTTGATTAGTAAATAAGTAAATATGAATCAATAGAATTAGGTGAAAAATAAAATTATGTATGCACCTCGGGCGTTAACTGCTTCTAATGATCGAGCGTCGCCAAAATGTCCGAGAAGCTTTTGAACGGCTCGATCATTAGAACACCTATATTGCCTTTGGTGCACAAAAAACTATTATTAACGTTGTCTCAACTTACAAAGATCTGAAGCGCCGGTTGAGCCACAACTAGCCAGGAGGATTGATGGTCTTTCGCACCTATACGAATCCACCGAGTCGCTCGACAGACCCATGCTCTCTTAATATTTCCTAACTTCACCTGGAACATATATAGTTACAGTTAATTGCAGTTCGGTGTGTTTGTTCCTAGGGAATTTATATTTTTACTGTAAATACTATTTCTCTAACTTCCATGACTAACCTTCCAATTGAGAATAAACCTAACATATATTTTCAAATATTTTGACAGAGATTGAGAATACATTTGAAAAGTTCGAGTCAATGTCTGTTGTTTTATTTACAGTTAACAGTTAATCAATATTTAAAATTCTTCAAATGTTCACGCCTTTTCTTACAAACTCTCACCGTTTTCATCGGAGTCCAGGAGCGTCCATCTTCTTGTTTCTTTTTAACGAACCGCCTGCCATAAGTGCAGTATGTGTGCAAGTGTATGTTGAACCTACAACCTACCCCCTCATCACCTTGTGAGGAGACCGGCCCGACTGTTTCCGACACACGATAATTTCGAATTGCCCCACGTGAAGCCGGTTGGGATATCGCGATAGTACGTCGAGGGAGAGTTGTGTGTTAACAACTCTTGTAGCAAGAAGGGTTAATGCAGTGTAGTGCCTGGGGACTGACGCACGAGTAGCCAGCGGCCTAGGGTGAATTTGGGCTGGGACGTCCCACATCGGCGCACCAGGCCCGCGTGGGCGGTGCCGCCGGTAGCAGAGCGCAGGGGTGTTGGGGTCAGCCGCCGCTTGGGGCGTGCGTGTCGTCGCTCGGAGATTAATGGTGCCATCTATCGGCTCGACGCCGCAACAGGCGCTAACCGGGGCCACCTACGCCGCCTTCGACACCTGCAGGTGCGGAAAGGATCAAATCACGTTCAATGCGTGATATTCACTGACGTCAATAACAACAGTGCCTGTATCCTTGCCTAAATAGAAATATAGACTGTAGTTAATGACACGTTTTCCAAGAGCGCCCACTAGATACCGCAATGAAAGAAGGCAAATTTACATTATAAATATGACATCCTCCAAAACTCTGTCTCGTGTTATTAATTTCTCGTTACAAAAAATTTTAGGTACCCATTTCTGTGTGACGAAACCAATTACAATTGGACAAATATCTTGAGATATTGTAGGCTAGTTATGGAAATGTAAAACAATTTGGGGCGTTCGGGTGTAATAACGGTATTTATGTGGAATTATTTGGTCTCCAAGCTTTTAAAATCTATATCTGACATATGGGTGAGATGTATAATGTGCATCTGACATTTCTAACTGAATCGCGAGTATTGATGATATTGAAGAAGAATAAATATGTATTCCAAGCGATTTTAAGAACGTGCTACAAACAGCACTGATAATTCGCTCCTACGTTGCGTCTATTGACTGTCGTGCCTTGACAAACCGTTGCATTGCGTTTCTCCAAAAAGCGTGAAATTCTCGGGGCTATTATTGTCGCTTGAACTATTCAATTTAAAAAACAACTCATGTTTGGCTTTTTAATGCTTGTCTATCAAACAAAAATTATAAAAAAACATCAAACGCTATGGACATTTTTTTCTCAATTAACATCACATAGTATATTTGAAATAAAATCGTTGAAACTCGAAATGTTTATGTATATGAAATATTTAATAAATATAAATAACATTCTGCAAAAAGAAAGATATTCCGGTACACTTTTTCTAAATCGTCTAGTAATTACTTTAAATATTTTTTTCTGAACCAAGGGGCACCAACGTCATCTTCCTATTTTCTGTAGAATCGATCTTCGTGATTCAATAAGTGTTCCAGGAAACAATTTCGTTGTTCAGGGACATACAAAGTTACTTGCTTACTGGTCAAGAGTGTATTTTCTACAAACTATCTATTGTCCAGCGGCTCGGAACGTCGCAACAATACACCCACTGCAGAGTCCGTAGCTTTTGGAGAGCGCGAACATAGCGGTGATGTGCAACAAAGAAACGCAAGTCTTTCCGGAGAAGGCGCATTTCCTCGCGGGCTTAATGTGCCACCAAGCGGCGGCGAGCCCCAGGGTTATGACGCCGGACGTCGCCCAGTGGCTCATAGAGGGCGTCAAGGCCTCGGGGACAGGGAGCAAAAGGGATTTGCGAAAGTCGGAGGGGGAGAGGGAGAGAAAGGAAAAAGAAGACGGGAACGAATGGGTCGTAGACGCCGTCCACCAGACCTGCAGAGAGGGAGAGGAGGAAACAAGAGAAGACAAACGAGTGATAGAAATCAAGGAAATGTATGTTTCCGGAGTGAGAACAGAGGAAGCAATAGGAATATTGGAGGGTGATGAGGGCAGTGCTGTTCATTGGGTCATAGAGGTGCATTCTAATAAAAGAGGGAATGATCAGAGGGCACAGAGAGAGGGACGGAGGTGAGAGAGGGACGGAGGTGAGAGAGGGACGGAGGGCGAGATACCGAGGGCGAGAGGGACGGAGGGGCGGAGGGCGAGAGGGACGGAGGGCGAGAGGGACGGAGGGCGAGAGGGACGGAGTGCGAGAGGGACGGAGGGCGAGAGGGACGGAGGGCGAGAGGGACGGAGGGCGAGAGGGACGGAGGGCGAGAGGGACGGAGGGCGAGAGGGACGGAGGGCGAGAGGGGCGGAGGGCGAGAGGGGCGGAGGGCGAGAGGGGCGGAGGGCGAGAGGGACGGAGGGCGAGAGGGACGGAGGGCGAGAGGGACGGAGGGCGAGAGGGGCGGAGGGCGAGAGGGATAAAATTAGAATGGAGCGAAGAGAGAGTTGACAGCGCCGAGGGCGGGGATGCCACCCGAAGGAACCCGTGTCTATCGCCGGGGGAAGACGGATGGCAGGGCGGCGAGGAGCGTCCGATGGCTCGTAGAGGCCCGCGCGTGGCAAGCGAGAGGGCGAGAGAGCGAGGGAGAGAGGAAGGCGATGGGTCGCGCCCGCCGCCATCCGCCGCGCGCTATCGCTTCGCGCAGGCCGCGCGGGCCCTTGGCGTTGTTCATCTTGTGACGTCATCGCCCGGCGCCGGCACCGGAGCGCGCGCGCGGCGGTGACATGATGGGAAGGGAGCCGACGGCTCCCCTCGCCTGATGAGCTTTTCCGGGCGTATGTGCCCGCGGGGCTGTATGCCCGGGCACGCTTCTGCCTCGTAAAAAGTCCGTTGTGCGTGTGTGAGGATTGGCCGTGCTTTTTCTGGTGTTTTTGTTTCTTTTTCTTTCTGTGCGAATCACTTGTGTTCAGGTGGTTGGTACTTTTCTGCTTGGGAGAGGAAATATGGCTGCTGACTGTCTGTTGCACGAATCCCAACGCATCACATACCGTAACGGCATTCGTGTCTCTAAATACTGCCTCGCAATTAGCTAGTGTAGAAACGAAAATTTGGTACAAATTTAAGAAAAATATTTGGTTAAAATTCGTTGAATAAGTGAAGATCTGTTAATGTCCTATAAAACGTACAGATACACAATTCACACACTTAGTAATCTAGAACTATAGGAAGCTTTCAAAGTAACTTTATCAGTTTCTGAATTATATAAAGTACGATACTTAACATTACACTGATTTTTTACGCACGCACTAATGTGCGGCCAGATAAGTTTGCCTAGGGAGATTTTTCGATTTATAAAGATTTATTTCTATTAAATATGCGTGTATGTAAATATCTATATACTTATAACACAAATGTCTCTCATTTGGAAATACATTTCAGCGCTGATGTAGTTAACAAAATCACAATTATCATAACCAGAGAAAATAGTGATTTTTTTCAGAAATTGTAGAGATTAGTCATTTCATTTTTCTTGAGGAATAAGTACAAAATTACAGTAAGCAATATATTTGAGGTTGTTCCATTTCCATTTAATTCAAATGGTGTATTTCTGTTTTAACTTTTCCACAGCTCTTCCTTTTGTGAGATGTATATACTTAGAAATCTGACAAGTATTTATGATCCATCCACAATCTCTGTTAGACAATCATTCACAAATTCAGTACTCAGATAGTAAGTAGATTGATTTTTGTGAGAAAAATGGTGATAGTATTACGTAATAAAAGTGATGAATTCCCTTGCAACGACCTTCCAAGCAAGAATTTTTACATTGCAACTGCAATGCTAATGAAGTGCAAGATAAGCGGCACGGCAGCAATTAAAGTAGTGGAGAAATGAGTCGTATGCACTCTACGAGAACGAATGTTGGAAGGGTTGAAATAGACTTTCCAGTTGTTCTACATTGAATTGTCACATCTGAAAGTACGCGTTCATGAAATCCTGAAATTTCATTTTTATAGCTACAAATATTTTCCTGGTATATAAAACATATTATGCAAGTATACTTTTGTACTAAATTTATTTGATTTCATTAGGGGATTTTATTATAAAGGGATTATCAATATTATCTCAGTACAATTATTCATATCTGAAGATATTTGAAATATTTATTCATAATTGTTTAATAACATTTATAATGCACAAATATAATCCCTTAAAATGATGAATTTTTAAATTTATAAAATTCTATAACGCAATGAGAGAAGAGTGAAACTCCCTCCCACCATTTATAAGATAAGGTAATTTTCTTTTGCACTTTTCCAAAAACTTTCTTGATATTGGCCCTTTATGGAACGCTTGCTTAATTTCTAACTTTCTGTTTTCCTTGTAACATTTGCCAGTGACCTAATGTTAGCTATGTGTTATTATTAGCAATTATTAGCAAGCTTGTTAGAAACACCATGTCTAGCTTCGGGTGATGAAGCAAACACGCTGAAAGAGACACGCGTAATTTGAATTACGTAACGGCAATGTTTCAATGGATTTGCTTGAAAACAGTAGTCACTATTCAATAGATCTGTTAATTAACACTTCCAATGCGCACATTGATTTCATTATGGTTCGGCGGCGTGGGAAGTGACAGAGCATGTACACACAAAATGGACTCACATGCTGCCTGTTTCCCTTTCCTCCCCTTCTTGAAATAAACAGCCTTTCGTACGACAACTCTGTAACGAAAAGGCCTCTTGAATCACATGAGTTACCAGCACTCAGTTTTTTTGCGTTCGCAATTCTGTGTAGTAGTACTAGTAGTGGTAGTCGTGGTTGTCTCTTTCATCGCAATGTGATGGGATGATTTGATGCCCTTTGATTCAACATGTTTAGTGAGTTTATTTGCTCTTGCTCAACATTTCGTGTCGTTTGTGTGGAAGTCCACTCACGCTGCTTCGGTGTACATGTTAAAGTTTCAATCACGCCACTTACAATGTACAACTCGAAACTAAATGTAGTTTTTGTAATTGAGATATTGGATACTTATACAATAACTGTTACTTCTTCCAGAAAACAAGTTTTGTACTAGAATTTCTTTTTACTCATTACTGCGAATTGATGTGATGTAGAAAGCTACTTTGATATAGTCATTCTTCCGACGGCTGACAAAACGCGTGTACTGAAATGTTTGCATATCCCTCGCGTTTATGACGTAACCACAAGCGGCAAACAAGGCCGCTTGCGCGGAGAGAAGTATTACACGAGTACAAAATGGCAGCGCCAGTTCGAAATGAAAGGAATGAACGACAAAACAACGCAAACTAATTTGACTCGTGCTTCACTCTCGTGTTACGAGTATCTGCTGTGATCTGCAACTACAACGCTCCCAGCGTTACCACCCCTCGTTTTACCCCTCCACTTCCCCTCCACTCCGCCGCCTCCGATGTACACGCGTATTCAACAGCTTACACTGCCATACCCATAGTTCTCCCACCGCCCCAATGCTCCCACAGCTCTGTTCTCAGACCTCTCACTACCCCAATGCTGTTACTGCTTCCATATCTCCCAACATTCCCACCGCTCTAAAGCTCCCACAGCTCTCACCGTCCTACGGCTTTCAGGGGTACCTCCACTTCGAAGGTTCCCGCTGCCCCCAACGCTCCCACCGCCCCAACGCTCCCAACGCCCAACGCTCCCACCCACCACCCCTAACGCTCTCACCGCTCCAACCGCCCCGACGCTCCCAGCGCCCCAGTGCTCCTACCGCCCCCACTCTCACACCGCCCCCACTCTCCCACCGCCCTCACTCCCCCACTGCCCCCACTCTCCCACCGTCCCCGCTCTCTCACCGCCCCCACGCTCCCACCGCCTCCACGCTCCCACTGCCCCCACACTCCCACTGCCCCCACACTCCCACCGCCCCCACGTCCCCACTGCCCCTACGCTCCCACTGCCCCCACGCTCCCACCGCCCCAAGTTCTTTCTCTGTGCTAATTTGAATTTTGCTCAATGATTTCCGATAAGCTAGAGGATCTTTTACATGCAATGGGACAACAGGGACAGCAGGCTTTACTCCCCCCTCCAAAGGAAGTCATGCAAAGGATTTTTTCGCTCTTAAAATTTCACGGTTTCGATCCGGATTGAACTCGCAAACGTGGATACAACTGCCCAATTCCACCGTCATACCAGAGAAGCCGCCTTGTTACCTCAGAAGCCACAATCAATAAGTTAATTGAAGTTAACCCATCTTAAAAAGGCAACCATTGTTGCCACTGCCTCCGACCATGAGGTCCTCCTATTGGAGTTCCGACGGGAACAAATTTTTTACTCTGGCTAGATTGTTCAAATTCAGCTTTAGAGCTTTCAGCTTCTCCATATGGGACGGTGTTTCACTGTGAGAGGTACCTCCGCAAATAGCTGTTTAGGTGGACCCAGATAATACGTACCAGTGAATGTGGAATTCTGCCACTTGCAGAGAGATACGCCATGCATTCCACCTACGAGACTAATGACCACAGGAGTTGACGCGCCGTCAAAGACAAAACAATCAATCATTACTGAAACTTGATAGTATCTACGAAGCTTCGTGGTGTCTCTTAGGAGACGTTGACGCGGAGAGCTGGCAACCTCCGGTGGAGACGCATCGCATCAGCCGCGGGCGGCCGCTCGCCCATGCGCCGATCGCCTGCGCGCCGCAGCCGTCAGGCCAGGCTCAGGGCGCGGGGTGGGGGCGTGGCGCGAGGCCGAGGGAATTAGGCGCAGCGCGCATGGCAGCATGGAAGAGGCATCGAAGCGCGCGACTCGCGGCGCGTGAGACGCAGCGCCAGTAGGGTAGAGCGGCGAGTCGGGGCACTAGGCGGCAGCGAGGGCGGCGAATATTTTTTTTGAAGTGTTAAATCTTAGGGCCGAACGGAACAGTGTGGAAAGCGAGTATTTAATTAACAAAAAATATATTAGTATGTATGCAAAAGAAGTGAGTCACGGCATTCCGACTGTTATTTAAGTATAAAGTGCGTTGCGTGAGTTGGTGTGTTGTTATGTTAATTCCAGAGACGGGAGGATCGTTTTCGACCTGAAAATTTGCGATTGAAGTAAGCGAAAGTGCATGTATCATGTAGGGTAATTTTTTTCAGCTGAACCGAACTACTTCCCTCTACATCCCTCCTAGCACAAAGCGAGATAGAGTTATGGGTTCATGGCGCGGTGCGCGGAGTGCGGAGTATTGAATGAGTCGGTGGCACTTGGCGACTAGAACAGCGAACAGGATGCTCGAAGAGAGCGAAAGAGGAAGAGAGCTTTGTGGCGAGTGAAGAGACTAGCGGACTAAACTAGGGCACTAAACTCGGGAGATATGCCTATAACATGAAGCTGGGGTGGAAGCAACAGAGAGAACGGTCAAAGATTATCCTGACGAACGTAGCGCCGGGAGAGCGCAGAGCTAAGAGAGCAACGCGTGGAGATCGTACAGCACAAAAAGCGGACGAAGCGGAAACAACCGAGAGTACGGAGAGATCGAAGACAGCAGAGAGCGAGGAGACGATAGAGAGCGCTGAGAGAGCAAAGGCAGTGGGGATCGCGGAGAAAGCGAAGAGAATGGATGGGGCGGAGAAAACGGTGAGCGGGGAGAGAGGAGAAAGAACTGAGGAGCGGAGAGTGCGGATTGAACAGAGTGATAAGAGATTGGAGAGAGGTGATCGTGAAGAGAGCGGAGAGATCTGAGTGTGAAGTGGGCGAAGAGAGCAGAAAAAACTGAGCGCGAAGGGAGCAAACAGAACTGAATGCGAAGAGAGCGTTAAGAGCTGAGAGTGGAGAGAGCGAAAAGAGCTGAACTTGAAGAGAGCGAAGGGAAGGAAGCGCTAAAAAAGGCAGTGGAGCTGAGGAAATGGAGAGAGCGGAGTGCAAAGCGGACAGAGAGCGCAGCGCGAATAGAGCGGACGGCGCAGAGAGCATGGCACGGGGCGAGGGGCGGGGGCGGGGGCGGAGAGCAAAGGGCGGAACGGGCGTGGGTGGGCGGGCTGTCCGTGCGGGCGCTGC
Organism: Gryllus longicercus; assembly: GCA_038098605.1. Lineage (NCBI taxonomy): Eukaryota > Metazoa > Arthropoda > Insecta > Orthoptera > Gryllidae > Gryllus > Gryllus longicercus. The sequence continues at coordinate 655,394 of JAZDUA010000247.1, forward strand.
GCTGAGCCCGGGCATCGCGCGCCACGTCAAACGTCAGGTCGTGACGCGCAAGGCCCCGGGGACCGACGCCACGGGCACTCACGCTGAGAGCGCCAGGCAGCTCGAGCACCAGACGGCGCGGCGCCAGGGCACGAGGAAGCCCAGGACGGAGCGTCGAACATACAATTCCATTCCAGTCCTCGCCGTCGTTGTGTCCGTTCACGTCCTCAACTTCGTCCTCGTCACGACACTGTCCTCTTCCCCGACCTCGCCTTCCCTCGTCCTCGTCCCCGTCCCCGTCCTCCTCCCCGCTCTCGTCCCCGCTCTCGTCCCCGTTCTCGTCCCCGCTCTCGTCCCCGCTCTCGTCCCCGCTCTCGTCCCCGCTCTCGTCCCCGCTCTCGTCCCCGCTCTCGTCCCTGCTCTCGTCTTCGCTCTCGTCCCCGTTCCCCGCCCCATCCTCGTCCTCGTCCATGTTAGCATTTTACTTTAACTCTTTATCCCCTACTACTACGTAGTATGTAGAAAGTTCTGTAATGCTGTGAAAATACACCATCAACTTAAGCTTTCGGTTATACGCTGGCGCTACCTGTCCTCAGTTAATACGTATTCCTCTTTAGACCCGTCACTCTAACTGTAACTCCGCAGTGGCTTGTTAAGTCCACTGGGGCCGAGCACCTACTTCTGCCGCTTGTGGTTCATAAGCCCTGGGCGCCGCCTGAACCCTTTTGCAAGCAGGGAGAGGGGAGTTGGTGGCGATCAGGTGGTGCTCACGTTGTGGCCCTTAAGCCCCCATTACTGAGGTTTCTCCCTCAGGCAGGTAGGCAGTTACAGTCACCATTTACTTTCGTAGACCTACAGGGAGAGGTCTACGAAGGAATGGGGTATGGATGGTGATGCGTGGTGATTAGGATAAATCTCACTATGTATTACAACAATAAATCAAACATCTACACCCAAAGTGGGTTTCGAACCGGCTGTCTCTGATTTTTTTTTTGCCAATATCACCCTAACAAGTACATTATAGAGACCGGCTATTGATATTTACTCTTTCTATAATGTATAAAGTCTTGGGTGCGAAACCATCACATGAAATAAAATTATTAGGTAGTAGACAGTCTGCGAATTCGTTAATTTTTCTTCTCATGGCGACAAGATACAAAATTCGTGATTTTATGAGCAGTTTGAGGGGGGGTGCAATACAAAGCAAATCGTAGACTAACTTTTTCTTTAACATTGTATAAAATAATATTCAGTACGCATCGTCAAGTGCAGAGGAACAAATCAAGCACTGAAAAGCGATCCTTAGTATATTAAACTGCGCTGTAGCCACTCACCACTAATGAGCGAGGTTCAAAAACCGATTACTAGATTCGAACTCTTGCGAGCTGAGAGGGCACTAGACAGATTTTCTTGAGCTTCCTTGACTTGCATTTCACTAATTATCAATTGCTAATAGTACCAATACTAATAAATTGATTGGCGGACATACCCTTTTTGTTGAAAGACAAATAATCGAGTCCTCGCCAACCTACGCTCTCCGAGCACGGGCGCTCGCCGGCAGCTCGCGAGCGAGGCCGCTGGCCCGAAGAGGGAAGAGGAAATAACGAAGGGGCCGTGGCAGCCCCTCCTGCCGAAGGCGCCGACGAGGGAAGGAGTAGGCTGCGCGCCGTAAATGCTGCATTATTATTTAGTACTTGTCTGTGCTGAACTCGTGCATTCATTGAGACTTCCTTTCCGTAATGAACCCGAATGAAAACAGACTCAGTGCTTGTCTCTGATATTTCATTAAAATCAGACTTTTCTGCAGCAGCCAACAACTTTAGTGGTATTAATTATTATTATTATTATTATTATTATTATTATTATTATTATTATTATTATTATTATTATTATTATTATTATTATTATTATTATTATTAATACAATCAAATTAATAATAAAACTAATAATTGTATATTGTAAAATTGTGTTACGTAAAAATATTCTGCACACAGTTGGTGTACAAAACATCATGTGAAGCTGATGAGGCTGGGTCGAAGTTCATATTTCATAATGACAGTCAATACAAATTCCACCTAAGACATGGATGTTCCAGATGTGTTGTAGCACGATGTGCATTCCGTCTACTTTTGTTAATACATTAGTCGTTGATGATAAACAATCTTCTATATGAAAAACAACAAAATTTTACAGCAAGAAGGAAAACACTTCTCGATGTTGGCTATGTTTCACGTTCTATAATATTATTCAATATTTATTTATTGTAATATTTTTCTGAAAGCACATTACGAAAATCTCCTATGTGGTTCCTGCCACATACGAGATATACTATAATCAATAAATTGTAAAGGTCACATAGGAGGTTTTTATTTTCTATTTTAAGATCACAAGTTCTAGTTTTCTTTGGGAATTGTCTTATCCAAGTATTTTAAGCAAATTCTGAATCATTGGTAATAAAATGTAAAAATCGCTAATTCCGTCACATTGGAGGTTCTCCATCATCTACGACAGTTTGCTAAAAGTGATACGTGGATACGTAATTCTGCACATAATTCACCGATAATCATAATTATTCTTTATAAACGGACGATATGAAGACTCCGTCCATCGTCCCAGCCACGACTCGCGAGAATGCTCTCCTGTTCCCGCCTCTCCCCAGTTAGGCGTGGAGCGCGTTGGCCCCCCGGGACGCCTTAGGCCTAGGGCGCGGAGTGCTCGCCGCGGGGGCGGGCGACGGTCGCTCGCAGCGCTCGCGTGGCGATGGGCGGCGTTACGGAAGACGTCGCGCTCGGAAGGAGCACGACGTGGCCGGGGCTGTGAAAGCGAATGGGGGAAATTGATAGAGAGTGATGGGACGAGGCAGGGCAAATGTGGCGGGTGACGTCGGAGGAAAGTGCACAGAAATGCGCGCGATGCGAGAAAAACGCCAGTGATGGGGAAAAAGTCTAGAGGGTTGCGGGTAGTAAAATAATATAGGCTTATACATATACCATAATATGTGTGAAGTATGTCCTTACTTTCCAACGCAGTATCTATACTACTTCAATTTCTTCAATATGCGCAGAAATTGCAACAAAAAACACTTATGTCGCTACTTTTTCTTAATAACCCTGGCACTCGAAAAAGTACAAAAACATCTACATTCCTAATTTCCAAAGAGCGCAGAAATTGAAACAAAACTACAAATCCTCCGTCCATATGAGAGATGCCTAACGTTGTGCTAGATACCTAGGATATTGGTATTGTGGTGAGTTATCGTTGGCTTTTACAATGAAATAACTTTACGATTCGTCATTGCCAACAGTATTTTAGGCACCCAGATACCTGGGAACTCACAAACTTTGCTTATTATCTTGATATGTGTACCCTTATATACTATGTTATTGTAGTATTTATGAAGATTGTTTTTATTAAAATATTCAATTTATTATTGTATTATATGAGAGTATGTTATTTATTGCTCTTTATCAGTGCAAGTTCTACATATTCGATAATAACTTTTTATATTTCTTGCATTTATGTTTTTGCTGCTTAAGGCCACTGGTTTTTTGTAATTCAAATTGTTCATTGTTAATATTTGTTTTCAATATCTTAGATGGCCAGTTAACATTTTGATTGATTGGGATTTCTTTATCGTAATTCTGCAGAATATATAATGCAAGAAATCAATATCACTTGAAAAAAACATTTGAAATGATTTGCACATAAAAGATAAAAACTTTATTTATATAATAAGGAAATTAATGAGAGAAAACGTATTTACATTTTACATGATATTTGTTACAAAGCTGCGATTTGATGTTAGCATATATCGGTGAAAGATCAAGAGCGCGCGACGCGGAAACCTAAGGTTTGAGATTCAAAGTGTTATTGCGAACTGTTGGTACATGATGACCAATAAATGTGATGAAAACAGAAATATTAACTCATGAAATTACTTAAAAATTAAATTAACTGTTCATGTCACTTGTGAGTAAATGTACAATAGAGACGGTTTCAAGTTCTCCTATTGGGTGTGAATATTTGCTTGTGCGCTATGACTCGTTGACGCGTTCTCAATCAACACAAATGATGAACCTGCTACCTTCCCGCTCCTTTCTTAATTCATCTTCATTCGCATCTTTGGCGTTTATGAGTTTTGGAATGATTGACGATTACCCAAGTTCGCGTTAGATATTGTGGGATCAAATCAGACTTAAATTACGGATGTTGTGTTGTGCCATGGTAAGTGATGTGTAGTGATGTTGGCTTTATTTGAATTATGATGAAACAATGGTACAATTATCGCCCACGGAAACAACATGGTTGCCTTTTCACTTGTGTTGTGACACTCCGGCTATTCATGCTCACACTTTTGCTAGAAATAACACGTAATAAAGGTATAATACGGTACGTATTATAGGTTAGGGTATCAACTAATTAAGGCAAAACCTTTTTTCGGAAGCGCACGTGTTGATTAATTTACATTTTGGACGATCACACAATTTTTTTGCGCTTTCCCCAAATGTAAAAAGTTCCAGTGTTTATTGGACGCATTCAAATGCGCGTGCCGCGTGCCTCACGCGTGCTGCTGGGCCGCCGCGGTCGCCCGGCGCCGGCCAAACGCGCACGCGCGGGCGCGTGCCTGCCCCTGCGAGATATGCACGCCCGCATAACTTCGTGGCGGGTTGCAGGCCGGGTCACCAGGGGACCACATTTCAAGCCGGCCGGGCCAGGCGGAGGCGGCTGCGGCGGCGGCGGCCCGCTGAGATGCATGGCCCGAGCCCCTGCACGGGTTGCGCTGCGATTGTCTTGCGCGGTTGAGGACGCTGCCATGAACCAGATTTTTTTAAAATTTTCATTTTTACATTCCTTTTTACAGTCCGCGGAAAAATGGTACGCGCGTCGAGTAACCTTTGTAGTGGCTAGTGATTCAAAGCGTTGAACCTGTAAAGATACATGGGTAGTGGTAGCTTAGCAAACACATCAATTTGATTCGGTTGGTCGAGGATTTCCAAGTTGACCGCAAACTCCGCGATTCTCTTAACGATTAACATAAATTCTCATGGAGACTAGCAATTAAAATTTCAAACTAATTTTTCTGCAAAGTGCGTTGAACTTATCTTGACTCGCTTCTCTCACGTAGAGTCTGCCCATGATTTTCTGAATTAAATGTAAGCATTCCGCAAATGTTCCATTTATCCATATGTTTAGCTCTTTGTGAAAAAAGTACGTGTCAACTGAGCACGCGCGTATGATCCCAAATGCATTGGAAACCATTTTCGTAAACCTGCCACCTTCCACTGTATCATGAAGGGAGCTCAGCAGACGCACAGCGCTAGATTTTTACCTTCGGTGTAATAGTAGATTTGTGGGAAAACCCAAGAAATTCGTAGACACATTATAGACAATAAATGGAGAAAGAATAAAATTCCTTGCTATGCCAGCTGGTTGCAAGCATTTCTAGTCGGAAAATATGTTGTAATGAGATATGCAGATGTACGCAACAAGATGTAGAGAAACAAGGGAACTCATTTTAAAATATCCGTGTATTCCCAATATATTCAACATGTAGAAATTTGCCTTATTATTATTATTATTATTATTATTATTATTATTATTATTATTATTAAAGTTAAAAATACTATGGAAGAGACAATATATTTTGGAATGAAACTTTCTGAAGAAGACAGATTTTGGGGTGATTTTTAGGACAAACCAAAATACATATTTTCATATTTTGTATATACTGTTCAAGTAAAGTACCTGTTTTGTATATTTTTTAGCTTACATGTTTTAGAGTTTGTCACTCTTCTTAAATTAAGACATATTGCAATGTTTCTCAAATGATTTTTGTAATTTTATTTAAATATCTACGGAAATTGTTTCTAGATTTTTTGGATAATCTTGACAGATAAATTAAAAAAACAGTTGCAGCGGATTCTAAACACGGCACTAAAAAATGTTTCTATATCTATCTCTCTATATTTACTTCCGTCTCGAAAACAAGTCATGTTATATCTGATAGAAAAAGAAATCGTAGCACGTGCATACCCGTCACACGGCGATCTCTCATTCTTGCACAGCCGATAAACAGGTTTCCCACGTGTGGTACCATACTGTGCTGTATCGTGCAATTAAAACAACTCCCAGGAAGGTGAAAGAACCTAATGCGACTCGGTCACAGCGTTGCAGCTGTGCGAGACGGGCGCCGGAATACACCAACTCGGTGAGCAATGAAACATTGACGCGTTTTCTCTCTCTCCTGACTCTTAATAATGGAGGAGCTCGTAAATGCAAACCTGTGGCTGACAAGGGCGCGAATCCTCCATTCTCAGGCGCGTTGCTCGATTCCGCTGGGCCGGTGCGCTCGCGCTGGGCTGGGGCGAAACACATCGACACCACTGCAAGGGTGAGCTTGCTGCGATATATTTTTCAACCTCCGTCATTTTTTAACTTTACAGTATTGCTTATCGAACATTTGATTCGTTATAATGTAATTTAAAATTCTGTGTATTAAGATTATGCAGTTTTTATTAATGATACCATATGAGGTAGGGCTGTACTAGATTGGTTAGCCACGTAGAAGATTTGTTCGCCAATAGTTTGGTTATGGTATTGTGACATTCTTCAGAGTGAAAGCTTCGCATTTTTAGTCCCGACGAAGGCCACTGCGATGTGGTCAAAAGAGAGAGAAAACATGAATCTTGTTGCTAAATTTAAGATTTTAACGAATTTGCATGTATTTTCAGTGAATTAAAACTATTTTTGTCAATCACATAATTTACTGCGGTTTTAGATATAATATTAACAGTTGTATTCCAACGTCTTTACGATGTCCAAAGAACATCGAGAGATGTCAATGACGGACCCTAGAATAAATTGCAGTATAATTGAAGGGTTTCTTACAAGAACCAAACTAGTGCGAGTTCGATATTTTTCTGGAGGCACTGGAAACTTCGTAGCGTCGACGTGCGTTGCAATTAATTTATGATTTTCCCCGCCTTATTTATTTAAATTGTGTGTGGCACTTGGCCAAAAGAAATGCCCCAGCAGCTAACGCCAATTGTGAGATATAACTTGATGAAATATCTCAAATTAGGAATTTTGGACTTGTTTGCTTCTTATAGGAGATCTCGAATTGAAGGAAAATTGTATATATTAAAAAACTCAGGTTTCATATATTTATTAATTATTACAATATTTTCTTGCAGTTTGTGTGTAAATATTTTCGGCTTGTTTGGTATGCTTTAAAAATTGTGAACATTTTCTATTCTTGCGATCCTTTCCACTGAACTGCAAATGATTACGTTCGTTTTTCAAAGAACTAGTTCAAATTTGTAATGTTATTCCAATTGCACAACTGTTCTATATACCATCAGATACTGACATTCGATAGCATCGTGATTAGGCCTGGCTGTTAGATAAGGCTTAGCTTCCATGAAACAACGCTTTCCAATTATTTTGTAAACATTCATAAAATTTGAAAGAACATACTATCACTTAAAATAAATGTTCACTTTAAATAAACAGGTTCTAAAAATAAATGACTATCAAAAGATGAAACATTATTTCCTTGCCTAAACAATGGTAGAGCGACCCAACTGAGCTCAAGTTTATCGTTGTCGTTGACACTCTCATTGTTGCTGTTAATGCTTGAAGCTGAGGGCTGTAAAATTGGATCTATTCTGTGCGAGGTTGAATATCATTTGATTAAACTCTTTCAATTTATTTTTTCCCCACAAAATAGACAAATTAGTCCAAAAATATATTCTCCAAAAATGCAGCAGCACTTGCTGCCAACCATCACTTACTACGTGATGAAATTTGACGTCTGTGGCTGGGGAAAATGAGGAGGAAAAACCACGGCGACTCCCTCTTTCACGTCACTCCCGTCCGGGCTGCAGACAGACCGCCACAGCGGTTTGAGCGCGCGCGGAGCGGAGAACAAAACGGCGTGCGTCCGGCGGCCGGCGCCGCCCGCCCAAAAGGCGAGCGAAACCCCCAGAGGCGCAAAGCGACCGGGGCGGCTCCCCTAAGCAGCTCTTGGAGCACGATCGAGGGGGCGGGCGTAGCACAGGGCGAGGGTCGGGCAGTGGAGGGTGGACGTGAAACGGGAGGAGGAAGGAGACAGCGGCCAGAGACGAATTTAAAGGCGGTGATGAGAGCACGACAGAGGGGCGGTGGGCGGGTTGGGTGCAAGGGTATAGCCTAGTGGCCAGGAAGGGGCGCGGGGGCGTACGCGGAAGCGGTTGCGGAGACGGGGACGAGCGCGGGGTGCAGAAGTGGGGATAGACGAGGAGGCAGTCGCCAGGAGGAGGGGATGGCGTGATTGTGGGGACGGGCACGAGGGGCGGGCATAGGGCCAGCGCGCGAGAGGCCCCGGGTCAGTCTGCGCTTAAGGAGGGACGACAGGAGCTGAGGTAAGGAATGGAGCGGTGACACGCACGGGGCCGAGGCGGGGCGGGGAGCGGCGCGGAGTGGAGGAGAGGCAGCGGGGGCGGGGGCGGGTGCAAGCGAGTTCCGGCAGTCTCGGGTGCGGGCGGGGGGGGGCAGAGGGGGTCCGGGCACACAGCTGGGGACGGGCGCCGGACACGAGGGTGCGGGCCGGCTCTGCGGGCGGGCACGGGGGGAGACAGACATCAAAGGGGCGTGGCGGGCGATGCGGGGGACGCGGGGCGGGGGCGGGGGCGTCGAGATTGAAAGGTGTGACCGGAGCGGCGTGGCGTGGCGTGGCGGCGAGTGGCTGACGGGCGAGGGGCGAGCAGCTCATAAAGGAAAACGGGAGCGAAAAAGACCCTCGGATGCCCCGGGCAGGGGCGGGGCGGGCCGCTCGTGGAAGGCCTGGGGGAGTCTAATGGGATTCGAGGGCGGCGTTCGTGGCGAGACTTCCGAACCTGGTTTGTCTACCGACGTAACGCCGCGCTGCGCCGCGCCTTATTAATTTGCGTTCATTGCGTTTGTGTGCTCTGTGTCATGGCGAGGGAGTTGGTGGTTGCGAGCTAGAGCAGCGCCTTCATTAAATTCATATATGACGGGATTTGTTCTTTGCTGCAAGTAGCTCTCGGGGTTTCTGAATCGTTTCTGGGAGAATTTCCGAGAATTTTGTGATATGAAATGCAGCGAGGTAGGTAAAAATCACCAGGTAGTAAATCTAAATTCTATGAAAATTTCACTGGCACGTGGTGGTATGTGGGTTTATTTATTTTTAGTTTCCCGTCGAAGCGAAAATCTGAGCGTAAGTTTTCTAAAATTATTTCTTTAATAAGTAAGGTCGATGAAATGATAATTTTAAATTTGTTGGTAACCTGAAAGTTTTTAATAATTTATGTTTTCATGGAGTTTCAGTGTTCACATAACGTACTCACGTTACAACTGGGAGAATGTAACACAATGTTCATAGTGATAAAAAAGTGATGAAATTATTACAAATATGTGTAATTTCCTTCCAACTTCCTTTACGAAGTGTATATATATTTTTTAGTAGCATTTGCGTTTGCCTTTTTCGTGTCTTTTATTTGTTACCAACCCACGAGAAGTCGCTGATAAAAACACTATGAATTTACAAAATATCGAGAAGTTAAGGTTATTTCGGGAATTTGAACTGTGAATCAAAAAATATTTAACATACATAATAAAGCAGGTGACTTCTTGAAATTCTCTTTCGTATTTAACTCGCTGGTCGTTATTACTGTATGTGTTTCTCAGCTAAACTAAGACGTTGTTCATCACTTTAAATCCTGTGAATCATTCCATAGCACCTGCAAATTATTTCAAACCTTTTTCCTGATATCATTGCTAGTTAAATTGACCCATTTTGTTCTTTTCTGTGGCATTACTTATCAAACATAACTCACATTTTAAACGATAAATTACGGTTATAGTGTGACATTTACAAAGACAAATTGTAGGGTAAAACATAGCTTCAATAAAAGCTCTCAACTCAGTATTATCATTCTGGAATGTCAGTCTCCAAATTTTAAATACGAGAGGGAACAGAAATTGATATTTATAAAATATGCAAGACTTAATGGCTACAGAATTTGATGGCGTCGAAAATGACTCGCTCGCTTAATATAAAAATGTGTATTAGATCGTGATAGACTGGCACGATCGATACATGGAAAGTAAGATATTTGCAATTGAAAGCGGCACATGCCGAGCTGTGTACAGTGTGAACACAAAGTTACGAACACCACTGTAGTTTTCCTCTTTTTTTCCCATATTTTCCAATTATCTTCAATTGATGTTTGGAAAGGTAGTCGCTTCTAAGGAGACAGAAGATTACCTGCAAAAGTAATTGTGTAAGTACTGCAGTCATTGTATATTGATTTAAGTAATTTGAGATATTTGTAGAACATTTGCAATTTATAACAAGGTCCTTTGAAAACCCGTCATACCAGAACATCCTGCACACCTATTCATGCGGTGATAATATGTCATTTAAAAAACATTTTTGTTTAGGGAACAAACAATGTAAGATTCCGGACTGTACTACTTTGACTTGGATGCGATAGCAGTCGGCCGTTGTCTTGAGAGAAACTCTGGCGGCCGGCTGCTGTGATTGAGAGTTTTTCGTTATTTCTGCTATCAATATCTTCGTTTCTCCAATTAATGTAATGAAGTCATCAATTAATTTGTAAAGCAATAATTGTGTACAAACAAAAACATTAGCTATATTAACTTCAAAAACTCTGTTAATTAGATTGATAAATTTAAATATTTCATGAGTAGGTATTTAATGTACTATCTTTAGTTATCTGCCACTTCTTATATTTCAGCTTTAAAATAATATTATGTGGAAAGTATGTTCGAGAGGGAATGCATACAAAAAAGCTATTCCACTAAAACGTATTTTGCATTTTGCACCTTTTTTCATTTACACAATGTTTAAACAAATAACGAGGGGCATTGTTAAGCCACAGCACGACTTCCCTTCTACGTCACGCACAGAAACGGTACAAACTGCTGCAACACGCAGATAATCCGGAATGATTGTCCCGATACTACACACGAAAGTACATACTTGTAGGAGTGCACGAAAAATATGCGGTGGAGCATGACCATGCTTCATTGCGTAGATAAGATTGAAATATGCGTACTAATATATCCGCATTCAGGTATCATACTGCCTGTTTATCGTAACTTTCATTCCAGTAATAAAGAGTTGAAGAATTCATATGTAGAGAAAACGGTTACCCTTGAGAAAGAAAACGAAAGAAGTCAATAAAAACGCCCTGAACTATTTCCTCCACGCATGCGTTACGAAGGAAAATAAATTTCAAGCTTGGAAAAGTTGAACTCATAACGCGAAGGTCTCAATGACTTAATCATCAATCATGAGTTATGCGTGTGTGAGAAATTAAATACCGCGCGTGCGGTGAAGCGGCGACGCGCAAACTGCGTAAATGCAGCAAGTAGTGAACAAGAAAAAAGAGCTCCAATAGGGGAGTTAGCTACGGCGGGCGAATCGTTAGCTAAATGAATGAGTCTTTACCTGGGGAGGGATACATAAGAGCTCTCGGGTGGCTCGTTGGTTAGCGTGCTCGCTTTCCATGGCGCAACTCCGAGTTCGATTCCCGGATGGGGCACAATTGTAACTGTTCGCTTTCCTTACGACTGTCCCAGTATGTATTGCTGTAAGACAATGCGAAATCCCACCCTAAGGTTATCAAGACCAGTATATGCGATGGAGAAATGTCTTCGTGCTAACCACACGAACCCCTTATCCTATGGTCAAGAGGCTGGGTCACTGCTGGTCAGCCAAAGCCCGAATCGGGCTGTCGAGCCAAAGGACAGGGCAGGGATACATAAGATGAGGGAACAGCACAACAATCAGTCAAAGAGATTGCATCGCAAGAGTTAATATCTGAGTCACATTGTCTACTGTCTACGTCGAATGAGGCTTGGCAATATTGATCTTTTGGAGGTTAGTGAACAGTACTGCGATTCGGGATATTTACTGGTTTCAAGGGCTGTGATTCGGACTTAGTACTTTCTCCTGTTGAAATGAACTGGCCTGTTTCTGCTTGGGTTGTGATTAGTGTAAACCTTTACCAAATAAACTTTTCTTATCAGTTAATTCCTTTTATTTTGTGAACTTAATACAATGCAATGACAGGAGTAGATCATAAACATCAATCCGAAATCTACCTATCCCGGTGCATTGAAAAAGGCCTCAGCATAATGAGCTGCACTTCTGGCAGCCATCTAACCTGGCGCCAGGAGCTGGGCACTAAGCCGTAAAAACTGTCGTTTCAACCCCATTGTGGTAAAATTTGCGGACACATACTTTTAATGACCAATTACTTTTAGCTTTAACACAGTGAAACGTGTCTTAACCGGTCGTTGGTGATCACGGAGAAAAAATTACAAGTATTAGAGCAAGTGATTAGCTAGTGGAAGTTTTGAGAATATTGGAAACGGATATACCCCAAAATTTTGCTAATTATTGTAAAGTTAAGAACGCATTGCCTTTAATTACACGTAATATTTATCTTTTAAATCTGCGTACTCTCGTATGATTTCATTCAATTTACATTGTTATTCCTTTTCTCATTAATAGGCGTTTCTTCCCATTTGTGAACTTCATTTCTTACTCAACTTAAAGTTGCAATTCACACTCTGAAGAAACTTCAGAGCATGCATAAAATCATGGTAATTATCTCTTACAACATATTAATCAGCTCGTAGTAGACCTATAAGACACTCTAACTACATTATTATCCTTAATCTGACATTTCATCCCGATGGACGAAGATTCTGTATCAACTGGTCTTCAGTTTCTTATAGTCTTGCGGATAAAAACTTTAAATTCATCAGATCATTTTGGTCATCTAATATGAGCTAATCTATGAAATGTGTCTGACCGCAGAGGCAGGTGACCGCTTAAAAGTGAGCTTACTTACGAGCCTTGTAGGGAAATCAATCTATCTACGAGGGATTTGTTCGTAAGGGTAGGTGATCGCTTATATTACAAGGATACGTGAACGTTTAATCAGATTTTATTGTAGTTTTACACACATGACTGCTGAAAGATAAACACTAGTATTCACTCTTAATTTAATCTCATTAAAACTTGGTACTTAGTTTTTTAGAAGATTAATATTTAATGCATCGTTTGAAAAACATGCTTCTTGTGCTTGTTTTCCGAGCATATAATAGTGTGCGAAACATCGCGAATCGTGAAGCGGTTTCGCACACGGCATGCTACAAAATAGTCACGCAACACTTGCGCGAGGCGATTCCGGCGGTCGTCTTTTGTCGCTATTTACTTGGCTGTCCGGGTGACGCCGCGTCCACGACGAAGGTGCCGACGTTTCGATCGCCATTCTGCGACCTTCCTCAGGGCGCAATGCCCAACGCAGAATGGCGACCGAAACGTCGGCACCTTCGCCATGGACGCGGCGTCACCCGGGCAGCCAAGTAAATACCGACTCCGGCCGCGGAAGCCTACGCTCTCGTCTTTTGTCGCCCTCGGATTCGCTCAGGCGACAAACTCGAGACGTGCGCGAATCAGCTGTTTCGCGCACTTGTTTCGTCACTTACTGTTTTTAGTTAATCCAACTGTTGGGTTTCCCAAATTTTCCCCCCGGGTTCCCCTTCGAGAGCCCACCGAAGTACTCACGTGCACGTTCACTCATTTCCACGATTTATCATCGCGCGTTTCGCTTCGGGTGCCTTCTCTCATTCTCCGCCCCCGAATCGTAAACCGTTACGGACGCGCCGCCAGCGCGGGCCACCCTTGACAAAGAACAACGGATTTTCGGGAGGACGGTATCGCTTCCGCGGCCCGCGAATCAAGTGATCCGCTCGCAGCGCTCGCTCATTTGAATTTCAAATCCTCCAAACAGTCATAACCATCACGTGTATTGTGCGAGCAGTATAAAGGTGTGGGGATAAGGAGAATATTCGGGTGCGGGACAGAGGCTGCCGGGATTGAATGCGCGGGTGGAATTGACGGCGCCGGTGGGCGGGGAGGGGTGGGGGAATGCTGATGGGAGGAGGGGAGCGAAGGAAAATATGGAAGGGTCGGGGGGCGGTGGGGTGGGGAGCGCGGAGAAAAGTTGGACGGCGTGGAATGGTGTGAGTCAGCGACGGCGCGACAGAGGCTCTGTCCTGGAGGTCCTAGGGTTCGAGTCCCAATGATGGCTGGCTTTCCAAAGAAGCTGGATAGTTTGAGGTGAATTCTAGTGCTCTGATTTGTAGGTTTTTGTAGTCTCTTCAATCAACTCGAGGTGAATTTCAGAGCAGTACCATCACAGAGACCGCACGCGATATTTTTCGCATCATCATTCTCCTTTGCACTCCCCTTACACACACACACACACACACACACACGCACACGTGCACACACGCGCATACACTTTGACATACACGTACATGCAGGGCTCTACCTCATATAGCTGGAGACCAGAAGAGAGCTTAGGGCTTATCATGACTGAGACGGAGCTTCTATAGAGGAGATACCTGGAGATGAAAAAGCCTGCAAGCTGACATAGTTCTGCGCCGAATCACACGTCCTAATAGGTGACGAACCTTGCCAGATGCCGAGTAAGAGTTTAACGACTGACTTAGTTCACTCGCTCGCAAATCCGGAATAATGACTCTCTCATACTCACTTTAGCCTCACGGGTGGATTTGATAGTGAGACACGATGGGAAACAGGTGAGTTCAGGCATAGAGGGACGGTGCGTGGCAAAGGAGACAGGAAGGGCGGGACGTAAAGGGACAGAATACTCCTCTGTGGTCGGCTTCTTGATCGATTCGTTGATGTTCCCTTGTGCGTCAACTCCTATAGCCATTAGTCCCGTTCGTGTAGTCATTATACTTCCCTTAGCCCTGGAGGTGGCGGTGTCCACCCGCTGGATGGTGAGATCTGGTGCCGAATTACTCGACTTGCGGGAGATTTCCTTTTCCAGGTATCTCTACTCAAGTGGCGCCTCGCCCCAGTGACAAGCTCTTGTCTGGTGCCTGATGTATGATAGTACAGTTTATGTAATTAAAGTGTCTGTGAAGAGAAGAGGTTCGGACAAGGAAGAAGTGGTAGTAGTAGTAGAAGAAGAAGAAGGAAAAGCACAGATCGCACGAGGTACATAGCCTAATTGGTCGGGAACTGCTCCGGCATTCGCCTATTATTAATCATTGCAACCCGAAAAACTACCGAGAAGAGGCCCACAAGAGTTCTTATCCAGACAGCGTCTGAATTCCACCGAGCTGTCCAGCTAGTGTCGAAAATCCGTTTTCGACAGGACTCGAACTTTACAACTTCACAACCAGAGTCGCTGCTCTACGCCACCGTTGGGATCTTTGGAGGCTGAACTGGGACGTGCGTATGGAAGCGAGGTGAGGCAGCCCAGGAAGAGTCTGTCTGACGCCAGATACCAAAGGAAAGCTACGATCTCAATGCAGCAGAAATAGGAGTCGTTCGCTACCGAGCGACTGCAGCGAAATCGCGCGGCCTATTTCATCTGAAAAACTGGAATGTTGCACCCGAGCACGTCTGAATATTCCATAACACATTCTTTTTTACTTTCTGGCCCCCACGAAGGTAATTCGTAAGAAGAGAAAGTATGCCAACTTCAACCTGAAAACAGCGAATTTTCGGCAGGATAATTTTTATTTAAAATTGCGAGAAATACGCTCATGATCATGCACATATATCACAGATGGCCTTGACTCTCAAGCTGATTTCGTGCGAATGCAACCGACAGAATCAAACAAAACATAACTTCATTGACAGCCCCTGTTTCCGAACGCCGTGGGAAGAGGTAGTGGCGGTTGGCTACGACCACTTCCGTTTACCAGCACGTGTTTGAAGAAATCGGGCGCACGGGCCGAAAACGTCCGACGTTGGCCGCCCGAAATTTCGGCCAAAAATCGGCTCCAGTGCGCCCTCCGCCGGAGGTGTGGGGGTGGGGGCGGGGGCGGGGGCGGAACGAGCGAGGGCGATCCGTTGGCCGCATGCCACGCTTCCTGCTGCCCGCGCCCGCGCCCACGCACGGCGCGCGGTGAGCGAGGGCGGACGAGGGCGGGCGAGGGTGCGTGAGGGCGATGTGTGGGGCGCGCGAGGGGCGTGTCGTGGCGGCGATCCAAAAAGTTTGGCTGCCGGCGGACGGGGCTACGCCGGATGGGACGGGACGCGACGGGACGGGTCGGGACGGGACGCGATGGGACCGGAGAGGAGGGCGGGGCTGAAGAAGCGAAGGGCTGAAAGGGCTGCGAGGGCGGCGCCCGCTTTCACTTGCAGTGTTTCACTGCAGTTCCCTTCGCCCGCGCGGGAAGGTTTATAGAACTCGTCTGTTGGAACGCAGCGCTCGCTTGAGGATACAGAAAGTTGCCGAGAGGAAAATCAGAAATTCGTTGATACTGAAGAACAGGAGGCTAGCTGCGAACATGATACGGGTTCCTCAAAATAATGTAATATTCTTATCGGTTTGCTTGATTTATTATCATTGCGTTATTTATGAAAATAGAGATTGTTTCATTATTATAAAAATGAATTGTTTTTCAGAAAGCTCACGGAGTAATGTTTTTCAGATGAAATGCATCCACCCAAATGCAACTTAAAGGTTTTTATTTAGGATGTGTGAGTTATTTTCTATGGAGTGATAAGAGGAAACATTGTCTTGAGAACAACTTTTGAATACCAGTTAAAGGAGAAGAGAAAAGTTTTCTAATTATCGATTTCTACTTGTCCATGAGTAGTCTACCTGAGGATATAACTTCCCTGAAAGTGTTACCATGATTCCTAATAATTTTATCTCAAATGTTTTCGAAAATAAATGTGATTATTTGCTTGCTATAAAAGCATTTAATTTGAGATAGAGTTCTATAATTACATTTTGTAATTCTATTGTTTAGGTCGGTTAAAATTTCTTATGTCATAGTTCGTGTGTCAATAAACGTTAAGTAAAAAATGAAAATGATGTGATCCGTTTCAATTTTTTCTTATATAGTCATAAATGAACCACAGTCTGTGATACATTTTTTTAAGTACTTTAAAACAATTACACAAGTAAGGTTTCCACCGAATCATTACTAAAGGGACAATATTGATTTGTGATTCACTCTCAGAAAGAGGGCAACAATTTTCATTTGACCAGTGTCGTTTATAACGTTTATATTTGTCTGATTAAGTATCTGCTCGAATGAATCTCTTTCAAGAACTAACGACATTGTGTTCCATTAGTTACATACAATTGAATCGATAACAGAGGAGTTAGTGGTTCGAAGAGTAGAAAATCAATACCAGATGTCGCAATACAAATTTCGTAGTTCTCACAAACACAGACCAAACATCATGGAAACAGGAAGCATTGTTTTTATATTTCATTCCAGGTGTTCACCTCCAAATTTCAACTTGAAAAGTTTGTTTCATTTATGTGAAGAAAATATTTGTAAACTCATCAATTTCTGTAGTTTTTCATATAGTAATCTCCAGAGTTAATGATTTTGTTATTTTATTTGACTGGGGTTACCAGATCGTCAAGGTAAAAGAATAGTCAAAGAGAGTCCAGCTATTAAAGACTCTAAATATAGTGGTGCGAAATTTGAACCGCGCATGCACAGATGGTCAATAGTGCTATCGATTGCTAAATCGCTTCGCCGTGCCTTTTTTTAGTCATGTTTTTAGAAAATCGTGTTAAACTGTTTTTAATTACCCTCTTTAGATCAGCTGTAAAATCAAGATGTCCTATTACCACTAAATCCTCTTCAGAAATCTGTTGAACTTAAAAGGAGACGATGTTACTGAATTGAAAATAACCCGCCTTGCACTATTTCTGGGCAGTTGAAAAATTTGAATATTTTGGATTACTTCTACGTTTCCAAGATTTTTTTTGATATTACCAATATTTAATAGATTGTAGACAGGTCATTCTGCGACGGTGCCATGAGAACCTCACTCTCAGGGGTGGTCTTAAAAGGGATTATTCCCATCGCACTGCTTAATCACAGTTTTCTAAAGTGTAGCGGTAACAAATAGGTTAAATGAAAGATCGAGGGGTTCCTTGCTCCAGTAAACACCGGCGTTTATCCTACTTATAAAAATTCTAATATAAAAATATGTAATTACCTTAAAATTAACATTATAATTTCCAACCATTTGTATATAAATTATATACATTACACCAATTCTATTCAGAAGTGCACCTTCTGTACAACTTATACTGATCACGTTTTGTAAACTGAAGAACAGATAACATATATTATTGATGTTCTAATCACTACAATATACAAATAAATTGAATAATGTCCTAATGAGATTAATAATACAGTCAGAAACTCCTTTACTATTGCTGAAAACATTGAAGATATAAATCAAAGCCAAATTAGTTATGTTGCCGGCGAAAGTGCCCACTTTGCTGCAGAAGCAACTACACTGTCCAATGTTTATCAGAAACGGTGATCTCACCGATAAATCATGAGCGGTAGTAGGAGCGCTGGCCTTCACACAAGCGTAACGCAACCTCGTCACTGCTGCATGAAATGGCTGCCGCGATCTCTGGCTCAAATGCGTCGTCTTCGACACACTTCTGGTTGTACTCCACTTCATTAGGACCAAATTGCCTACGTAACTTTTATAAGTAGTGGAGAATGCGATATGCTAAGTTGCTTTAGAGCCACTTAGCTCACTGGCGGACGATACGTACAGAGATTCGTGGCTCTTAGAACAAGGCCTCACTATGAATCGTCTCGTACGGGTTCGGGCGAACCACCCCTTTAATGCACACTGGTTAAGATCTGAACATCAGAGCGACCCAAACGATTCAGATCCGGGAATAGACAGAAGGGAGAGAGACACGAGAACCGTGCGCAAACGATTGCCACGTCACCCTCTTCACCTGGTGATTCGGGAACGATTAAGTCATGGCGTTCCTGCTTTCTCCCGTTCTATTCGATCGAGTTGACACAACTGGATTGACAAAATTTATTAAATAGATAACTTTATTCAAACTACTAAAGTTTAATTGAAAACAAGTTTTAATAATTAAATTGAAAATATAAATTTTAAAAAATGATTTGAAACAGTTATTTATGTCCGAGGGCCTTTGGCCTGAGATCACCAGAGATCATTAGAACCAGTTGACGCCCGTGGTACATGTATAATTTTATTGTTTACCGAATTGTATTGATTCAGATTTACATATTTTCTAATGAACTGGATGTTTACTTGATGTTAACTAATTAACTTGATATTAACTGACTGGGTTTGTCTTTTCATATTTCCCTCCCACAATTCTCTTTCATAAATCTCTCTCATAGTTCCTTTCATAAGAGAACGTGTAGCATCATTCAACTGTTTTCATATTCCTCGTAACCACGGTCCTCTCGATCCAGGTACGTTAGCCTATATCGAGCTCCATATCGAAGGCAATAAGAAGCTGTAACGTATCTGTAAAACATAAGTATTATATTGAGAAATTTAAACAATTACGTACTTTAGTTGTTAATTGAAAATACTACCTTCCACGAGATTTATGCTGGGAGGTGAGGAGAGAGGGCGTGGCGGGGAGCGTGGGGCGAAGTGGGTCGCGTCCACCGGTGCGTGGAGCGCTGCCCGGGCGGGCGCGCGGCGATGCCGCGTCGGGTCGGGTCGGGTCGGGTCGGCCGTCGGCACGCCAACGCTCCGGCGGCGCCGGCGCCGGCCAGGAGGCCCCTGGGAGCCATCGCGGGTGCGGACACGCGACGCGCCGACCTCAATTAGCTGCCCAGCCCGCGCCGCGCCGCACTGCACCGCCTCGCCTCGCCTAGCGCTGCTCCCTCCCGCCCGTCCCCGGCTAATCCCGCTTCGCCCGCCGCCGACCCCTTCAGAGTCCCCCCCTCCACCCAGCTCCATGCTGGCCCAGCTTTCCTCCGACTTCACCCGCCCTGTTGCCTTCAAGCCCACTTAGTTCTGCCCCTCTCGGGCTCCACCAGCATCTTCCCGCCCAGCTCCGTCCCACCTTGCTTCGTCCCGCACTGAATCACCCCGCCTATTTGGTCCCCCATAGTTCCGCTCCTCTCAGCCGCCGCGCTTGCCACCGCCCTGTCCCGTTCGGCGCACTCACCCTACCCCCTGCCCCACCCAGCTCGCCACGTCCCGCCTCCTCCTTCCTCCACCCTCCCATCACCGCTCCTTCTTTCTCTGCCCCCTTCTGTGCCCCTCCCACATCTTATCTTCCTACTCTTCCCCTCCCACCATTAGCCCTTTCGCCATTGCCGCTCCTAGCTCCGCTAACTCTGTTGTGCCTCGCCCCTGTCCGTTGCACCCAACACGATTTCCTGCGTCTTTCCCCTTACTGAGCACTCACAAGCGCTAACAAGCCACCGCACCGACCGTATTGACTTTGCTTTGCCCACAACCGCCCTGATGCCCATCGAACCGCCCTGCACCGCTCCGGCCGGTCCCAGCCGCACCGCTCTTCCTCGATCCGTCCCGTCCCGACGCGGTCTGCCCCTAACCTCCCGACTCGGCTCGATTCGCACTGAACCGCTCGCTTCCGCCTCTAGCTACGACTCAGCTGACCATTTCGTAGCCACTATCACTTGTCGCATCTACTGACGCACTCTTCCCGCCCCGCCACCATTCCACCGCATCCCCTCCACCTTATTGATTTCTTCAACCCCACACCATCATTCCCTCTCACCCTGCCTCACTTGTATGAGTGACCGGTCTAGTTCTCGGTAGTTCTTCAAGCATTAGTCGACGAGTAGGAACTCGATCCGAGCTGACCTTTCACTTTCCGATCATCACCATGTCCGTCACCATCCCCACTTCCCCGGCCGAGTCAATTCAGGGCCAGTAATGCTGCTGTCTATGGAGCGACCCTTATCGGGAGGCCCTAGATTTGAGTCGCGATAGTGCGTGATAAGAATTTAATAAATTGCTGGGTCGAATTTACCTGCTGTCTGTAGAATTCTGGCGCTCAGCTACTCGTGTCGATAGTTTTCCATGCTTTCTACTATTAATACTAGACGAATGGAGCAGTGCCCTGACAAACGGTACACGGACTCCCCGCGATTTTTCCTTCCTCTTCCTTGTCCTACCCTCCCCTTACAATCTTAACACTTGAAATAAACTGGCACATATGTGGGGAGTCCAGTGTGGAGCAGAGAGTTTGACCCGTCTGGGGCGGTGGACCGCTGGGGGAAGATAGCAGGAGGGAGAAATCTCGCTACTCTACGACATGTAGGTTAGCGCCAGATCTCTCCATCCATCGTGGGAAGGCAACGGCCACCTCCTGGGATAAAATAATTACTACAGTAAAGGGTCTAATGCACATAGCAGTCATCCTGTTTCAGATCTGGGACATCAAAGAATCAGTCCATTTCTATCTCCGCC
The DNA here is from genome assembly GCA_038098605.1 of Gryllus longicercus. Lineage (NCBI taxonomy): Eukaryota > Metazoa > Arthropoda > Insecta > Orthoptera > Gryllidae > Gryllus > Gryllus longicercus. Next base: position 676,677 of record JAZDUA010000247.1, read on the forward strand.
TTGAACACCAGCTCCATATCCTTCCACATCTCCTTTCCCGTGCCCACTTCCACCTCCATTCTCATCCTCACTTTCATCCTCACCTTTATCCCCATCTTTTATATCACCGTCCACTCTGCCTCCATCCCTACCTCGTTCCTCACATTCATCCCTACATTCCATCTCCACAGCATCTTATATTTCCTTAGAATTGCATTGCTCCGCCCACTTCCGACCCCTTCTCTGAATTTCCATTCTTCATTGAGGCGCTGTTTCCTTCGCGCCGTTGTCAGTCATCGCATTCATTCGTGCTATTCCATCCAGTTTTCCAGATCGCGCATACGGCATATCATTTCCTTTACGGGCCAATAACCCTAAAATGTCTCTTTCCGTGAACTCTACCCACCGTTCTTCGTTTCCGGAGTTTTAAGCGTGCTCTTTATGTATCGAGCAAATATACTCTTCTCACGGTTTTCTATTGTTCTATTAACTAGTTTCTGTTCTATATGCAGACATGCATTAGTGAAGAAAAGAAAATAATTACCGGTTTAAATGTCTCGTTCCTTCCTGCATATAAAATGCATATAAAACTCTCGTATTAGCCTCGCACAGCTGTTACATATTGCACTAAAATAGTTTCTGAAATTAAATATTATTTTCCCCATCTCTAACATCTGTGGATAAGATAATTTTTTTGTGATTATTAATTATTGCAGTGGTACTTTTTATTTCATTTTTGTATAATATTTCTCTTTTTCCACTCTTCTATGTCGTTTGTAACTTTATAGTATTGCGGTTTATAGAACGCGGTGTATATTTGCATCATCTACTATTATTTTCAAAACTGGAGATCAGAGGAAAAGTTATTTGGTCTAGATATTTGATATTTTTTTGTTCATATGCGCTCCTGTAAATCACATGGTATTCATTTCCCTCGACTGGAAAGCAAACTCATTCGTTGATTCGCTTTTATTATGAATAGACCGTTTCTCGTGACCTTTCTAGAACGCTCTTGCAGCGATACTGTAACGCAACGTCATGAAGCAGTTATGTCCTGATTGTTCTTTCCACTGCGCTGCTATTCATTCAAAGAATAGGAAATGTCATTACTGCTGCTGTCAACTGGAGCGTTCCGTGGCGCGGGTGTGCATGTGGCCACCACGCGAACATAAAACACCGACAAACATCTCATTAGCAACAGTCACTAGCGTCCGCGGTCGCTTTTTTGCGGTCTGCGCCCAAGGACACTAGATCCTCCCAAGGACTTGTAGTTCGCAGGTAGCTTAGCAATGACTTGTGTCCGGATGTAGCCCACAATTTGTAATCTTCAGATCTCCTTATGAAATTAGAGCAATTGCTCTTGTAATTGTTTTTAAATTGAATGGGTGAAAACCAGAATGGTATACGCGGCAGTTCATGAATACTGAGAAGTGTTTATTTTAATCTATATATCAGTGGCATTGTATTTTCGTGGTTTTCACGAAGAATTGATGCGTTGTGCTTTTAATGATGAAACAAAGCATCACGACTTTACAGTAGTATTGACTTAAATAAACAGATTTCTCAGAATTTATAAAATGTCACTTATACCGTTCTGGTTTTCATCCATTCAATGAATACATTCATACATACTATTATTATTTGGCAATGCAGTGCAATACATGCGCAGTATCTGCTCCATTAAAAGAGCACTAGTTTATCATGTTTTGCAACATTTAGGCAATGTTATATTTATCTTATGCAATGTTATCCATCCAATGTTATATGCATGTTAATATTGTACTTGTCTCCATATCGATTAAAAACTGACCTATGACCGCGCTCAAAAATGTTGCTACGAGAAACTTCGTCTGCGCTAACATTTCTAATAATAAAACTAAAACACTTTCTCACTGCTTTATAATAAATTATTTCGCCAAAGTAGAAGTTTTTACTTTCGCTTGAGCACATAGTGATAATTGTTCCTCTACTCTACCTGCATATTATTTCGTATGAGATTCATTGCCAATCACCTCAAAATTCCACTTCATTTACCAAACAAGAAACAAACGTGCGCAAATTACTTCTACTCAAACGAACGTTGATTAGTGCATTAGTAGCAAGACGTTGATCTGTGCATTATCAGCAAGACCTCCTGACATTTGCTTGAAAAACTAAAATGTTCGCCTCCCGTGGCCCTACTTGAGATGCAGTTATTCCTGGCGACGGTGGCGGCCCGCAGCGGGCCGTCGGAGTACTAATGCGCCCGCGGCATGCGAAGGACCCATTGTGCCAGCGGGCGCCGCGGCCTTTTTGCGAAGATGTCCATCACTGCCGCACACTGGCCCGAAATGTGCGGAAAAGGACGCCTGCTTCTCCTTCTTCTTCTTTTCTCCCTCTTTTCTTCTTTTTCTTGTTTTTTCTTCTTCTTTTCTCCCTCTTTTCTTCTTTTTCTTGTTTTTTCTTCTGTATTCTTTCTTTCTTTATTTATGCTGATGTGACCTTTGTTTTCACACGTAGGTATTAAAATGTTTCTATTCAATTTCATACTTTGACTTTTGATTTTGTTTATTCTATATTTGTTCTTTATCGTGATAGAAGGGAGAAATTATGTCATGTATTGTACTCTCTCTCTTGAAAATATTCAAATATTACTTAATAAATATTTGACAATCCATAAATAAAAGCATTTTCTAGTTATAAAATTTGTTAATGTGTTCATTTGATATATTTGTATACCATCTTACTAATTTGTTCAGCTGGTATTTCAACAACCATCGTCCGCAGCAGTCCAGCAATCAAATAAATTAAGTCGCTTGACTGCAGTGCCTTAACTAAATTTTTGTCACAATATTTTAAGGTTTATTTATAGTGGACAGTATAGCATTTACATGCATTTACAGAATACAGTATAGTATTTACATGCATCCTTGGTACTCAGCACTTCTTAAATCATAGCTTGAAACCATGTTGATGACAACCGGAGTGAAAGTGGCAAGATTAGACTGTATAGACTAGAGCTTAAGTAACTGTTTTCAAGCAAAAATCACTTGTAACATAGCAATGAGAATCTTGAACCCGAGCTGTAAACCCTCTGAGATGTCTCAGGACATCAACTGATGTCTTTACCGTGCCTCTGACGTTCGATTCGACTCCAGGATTTTTGATTTTACCTAGATAGCGAGGTAAAATTCAGCCGTTGTCTGGAGGAGATTTCTAGCGACCGCATGCTGTGCCATGTACTTTTCCGTGGGTTCCCTCATGAACACCAGGAGAATGCCGGAGCAATACCTACCCTATTAAACACACCATGAACCGCGTGCGATCTCTCCTTCCTCTTCCTTGTCCTATCCTTACCAATACACACTTACATGCACTACACTACCACACATGTGAGTTTAGAGTTTGCCCCGGCTCGGGCGATGTCCCGTGGGTGCAAACTACCTAGATGGGGAAAACGGCGCTAGCTGACGGAAAGGTCTGATCCGGAACTCGCCATCCAGCAGGGAAACAGCCACCTCCTGTTCACTGTCCCCATGAAAACATCAAAATATATATCAGCACGTCCAAACGACTTTACAATCATAAAATTATTGTAATATTCTCAAAAATAAAAATATTTTTTCTGTACGTTCCGATGTATTTTAAAATTCTATGACCGTCCTCGCAAGTACAAACCAAAATTCGTGCACTTACGTCTCGTTCCATAGGCTGTTTGCCATAGACGTTGGAAACGTTGGAAGCAGTGGACAATATACGAGGTTTGGGGTTGAATGTGTCTTATAAATTGAACAAAATGTTTTTTAGCGTAATGCACGAAGAGGGGATTTATTATTATTATTATTATTATTATTATTATTATTATTATTATTATTATTATTATTATTATTATTATTATTATTATTATTATTATTATTATTATTTGTCTCTGACGATTCCCTAGGCAACCTCCACAACAATCCTGTTGCGCAGGTTGTATTTAAGGGGCCTGCTTTTTCTTTGCAGACTATTATTGTTGTTAACAATATCTTTTATTTTCTGGAATATTTCTAAAAATTTGGAAAACATGACCCCCAGCCATTCAAACTTTTGAAAAGGAATATTGTTCAAATCTCTCTTATTCTCACCTAAAATATGATACGAACATTCTATTTCATTTATAACAAACTGTATGTGGATGCTGGAAAACGTTTTGTTCAGTAAACTTTTACAGTGCTGGTAATCACACAAAATACTATTTTTAAATCGTTCTTATTGGTTTACAGATTCTGTTTACAGAGCCGCATTATTTTCATACATTGGTTTAAGCAATTTAAACTTAATTTTCAGTGAAATATGTGTACTGTTTTGTTAATTTCCATTCAACACAACATTATTTTAGTACTAATAGTGCATCTGAATTTTTAAGTAGTTAATTAAATTCCATTTTCTGGATTCGTGCTGTAACATCCTTCACAGTTTGAATCAAAATAAACGCATAAAATACTACCTTAAATTATAATAAATATAATAGCGGTAAGCACCAACATATACCTGTTATTACTACTTAAGTTTTTATTTGGTACTTATCATTTATGAAGTGTTTCAAAAAAACAATAAGCTCATAAATCTTTACCATGCGTTTTTTTAATAAACTAATACCCATTTCGTGTGTTAATATTCCCACGAATTTGGAATCAATTTAGTATAGTAGAAATACCTCTATAAGCCCCTTCATTTGACCCGCTTATCTCCAGAGCAACGCAGGTGTGGTAGGCTGTTGCATTCTCCATCAACAGAGGTCTCTCGCGAGTCAATAGTACTCGCACGCAAACACGCTACCTTGTCCCATTTCCAGTCCCTGTCGTTAAGCCAACCCCCTGAGGAAAAGAAAACTCTCTCTCTTTCTGTGTGTGTCTGTCTTCTTTCACTTCCCCTCTGCCACCTCTTGTTTTCTGAGTATACAGACGAAGCCATTTACGTTGCAGATCCATGGTATCTAACGCCCGACAGGTGCGAGGATTGAGCCAAACCTCTTCACCTTTAGACAAAGTGTCGTTGACCTGATCAAAAAATTGTCGAAACGGCATGATAGAAAGGAAACTATTTAAATACATAGTTATTAACGTGACGAGGCAGAGCAAATAAAAAATCAAATGTGATATCGGCGGTGTGTCTCTCATTGCTTTTGGTACGGTGCTATAAGCTTTGCAAGCCGTGAAAAAGTTCAAACTTTTCTCACAGTTTTGTAAGAAAATAATGGGAATCCAGGGCAAACCAAAATGATTAAGACGATGAAATAGTTGTTCGAAAAAAATATAAGCGAATGAACCGTCTCATTTGTAAATCAATATTTTGAATGGTGTTCTGTGATACATCTAATAAAAATTCATATTGACTGAAAGAGGTGATAAAAATTGTAATGAATAATCGCTTACTCATTTATTTAAGAATGAAGATAAACGATGCTTTTCAAAAAATTTTCAAACGAATTTGACTCATGCAGAGAGTTCTTCCGGAAAATTACTGTCATGATAATGGTCACTCAATGTTTGCTACTTAAAACTGGCGCTGCGTTTACAACTCACTATGGATGCATTTCAACGAGTTGATGAGATAAGAAAGCCACTGCGCAGAAAGATACCAGAAAAGTCATCAATACAATGTATTAGGTGATAGATAAATACTAGTGTGCCAGTGGAATATACGAATAAATCTACTTTATCTGTACGTTTTTTTACTTTTAAACCCATTTTCATATAAACTGTTCCCAACCTCCTTGGCTCCATGCCTTATTTGAACTCATTTTATTTATTCCTCTCCCATTCGTCTTGATTTCTTCTGAATATGATCTTTATATAAAATATAGTGTGAGGTAAGATACAAATACTTGAGTAATATTGATGACTGACACTGTGTCTTTTAGAGTATACTAATAACTCACTGAAAACAATGCTGTGCATTTTGTTTTGATTTATTATGTAAGTGAAATGCTTGTTTACTGAGAAAACGATTGAATGCGTCGGATGTTTGCATTAAAATGCACTATGACGTTCATTTTTGAGATTGATTTTTTCGCGCAAAAAATATTATTCACCATCAAAATATTTAAAATATTAAGTATACAATATTGAGCCTTTAAAACATATATGGCAGTAACTGCGTGTCAGAAAGGGAAGATCATATTAAGACAGTGAAGTTAACAATATTACAGTTGTGTTCTGCCAACAAAAATCACCTTTGCCACGTGCTTGACAGCCGTTACACAGAATAAAATTATGCCGTCTCTGCTCTTAGCTTTCTGATCATTCTCAAATATCGACATGTATGTAACTTTCAGTAACTTTTCTAATCAATTCACTTATGTTAACACTCATGCAATTAATACGGGGATATATTTTATTCAGTATGCCCGTCACAAAACACATCTCGCCCAAAAGTGCTCTTCAGTTATGTTATATCAGTTCCACTAGGCCCAGAAGAGAGGTGAGTGCCACGGGCATCATTTGATTTGTTGGCATGACTTGAATTGACATTTTGATTGAACGTAATGCTATATTCTCTGAAACTTATTTTGTCGGCTAAAACTCTCTTCCATCACAGAAACTTAATGGCATCTTACTGAATCGTACGTTACAGAACAATAAATTATGTATTAATGCTATACACATATTAAATAAATATGTTTATTTATAACATTGTCAGCAATTACCAGATTCGATACATTACGTTGTTACGTAACTACAATCCTTACTTGTAGAGCATAACATTCTTGATTTTAATATTGCGGACGGCCTTGCACAAGTAAACACAGAATGGAGGTTGATGCATATGTAATTGAAATAATTGAAAACACGCAAACATACCAGAATAAAGTACATAACAAGAATTAATGAACCAGCTTCATAAATTCAAATTCGTGAAATAATCCTATAAAATTCCACTCGTGATTTGAAAATTATTATTTATATCTCCTTGTGGCTTCTCTTCTTGGGAATTTATCGATAATTTCGAAAGCCCTTGTGGAATTACCTATTACAATCTTTATATTAAGAGACTTAGGACTTTCATTTAGAAAGAAATAATAGCTTTTAACTTAATATAATTTTGTAATTTTGCATTAAATGTAAGGATGTGATCTAGTGTAGTAATTAATATTTCAAAGGTATTAAAAACAGCATTTTGTCAGAAGAATTAAAAAATAAAACTACAACATGCTAAGGTTTTCAGCCGAATATAACATTGTACATTTCGTGACCATAGTACATGTGTTATGTTAACTAAAAGGCTTTTTTTAAGTACGTTTTTAAACACAAGTACAATGCGAAAATAGAGATTGCCTTTACACGATAATTCAGGATGAATAATGTCTGATCGGCAAATATTACAATTCATTAACAAAATACCTACAAGGTGCTGCAGTAATTTGATTACTGCTTACAATTATCCTAAATTGCAACACTAAGAAACTTTCGAAACATTTAGAGAGACGGATCTTTATTGTGCACGAAATGACGTTACAATAAATTGAGAGTGAGAATTTTTAATGCGTCAACAGTAATCATGAACATATTATTACATTGAATACATTACATTTATTAAGGTTGAATAACAACAAACAATAATTTACAATTATCATTAACCTACAATAAAAGAAGAGATATGAACAAAATACTAACGTGCTTTGATAAACCGTAATATTTATCTAATACATACAAACACAGAAAACGTAAAATAGTTTAGCCGATTTCGATTAAAATTGTAACCTCAACCCTCCCGAGTTAAGCAGAGTTCTAAAGAATGGACTCTAAGGGAACATTTTCGACACTACCTACACAGTTGTCTTAAATTCAATCATTGTATAGATGATAATTCTAGCGACCGGCTGCACTGTTGGATAGTTTTCCGTGGTTTCTCCGGTCAATAGCAGGCAAATGCCGGAGCAGTACCCTATCCAACGGGCTACATTCGCTATACTACCACACGTCTCCAGACCAACCAGGAGCATAGAGCTTGTCCCGAATGGGGCAGTGCATCGCTGGGAGGGTGCCTAGGGAAAACTCGGCAAACTTCGTGTAGGTCTGCGCCAGATCTTACAGTAGTGCTAAAAAGAACATCATCTTTCTCACAGTTCTAATCTGCAATGTAATCCTTAAAATACACCACTATGTAAAAGAGTTATGAAGGTAATGGTATCAGAAACATCATAATCCACATAAAATATATGATTTCCAATTTCTAGTAGTATTTGTTTAAAGTTTTTGAGAGCAGATTGAAATAGGAAATACAGAATGTCCATTTTCTGTATGTGATGCGGTTTTTTTAGCACTACTGTACGTTCGAGCTTAAGAATAATCTCCCGGGTCTAACGTGCATCAACTTACAGGGCTAATGACCTCTTAACGCACTAAGTACTCCCTGGCTTGGGTTGCTACAGCTAGTTTGGAACAATGTTTTGGCCCACTGCTAGCACATCTCCCTCGGCGCCTTCGACAGAAGGGTCGCTGGCGCCGGGGGAGTAACTTTACCCTGGAGGCGTCGCGCCCCCGACTTGCCGGAGGAGAGTTACCCGGCTCTCTTAGCCCTCGAAACTGTAAGTCGAGCACGCGCCCGTGCTCTCGTATTATAATTTTGCGTGTTAATACTACCTCCGTCCATGGAAAGCGAAGTGAGGAGTTTCACAACATTAACTGCAACTTTCGCGGAGGATAATGTCTAGATGGCCATTAGTGCTATTAGTGTTTCTCTACATCTGTGTTCTCAGCACTTCGAGGGATATTTTGCTCCAGAGTGGGGATATTACGAGAACATGAGGGAGTACGTTTTTAAGCTGGTTTTATAATTTGCTAAAATGTCTTCTTCTTCTATACTTCACGGGTTAGGATTACGCCTGATTCCGTCTCCATTGTAGCTTTCCATCTTTTCTTGGGTTGTCTCATATCTCTTTTCCCTCTCGGTTTGAAAGTATATGCTAATCTTCGCAGTCTTGTTTGTTCCATTCTTTCTATGTACTGCAGTCATTTTTTTCTGTTTATTTCCATTATTTTATTTTTCCTATTCTCATTGAATTCTCGCCTGATTTTATTTCTTATCTGAGCTACTAAGATGCAGCCTTTTGTTCTTCGAAGAAACCTCATCTCTGAGCTCATAATTTTGCTTACTCTTTTCTGCGTTACAAACCAGCACTCACTATCATAAAGCAATATCGGGAGAGCTAATATTTTATTTTTTTTTTCACTTTTGTACACTTTGTTAAAATATATGGATCTTAACTTCTAACTTTGCTGTAAAGAGATTATTACATAATTAGTATTATTGTTGTTCTTATTAAAATAAGAATGTAAATGAATGTTTAAACTAGAAATGAAACGTTTTTATGGTAAATTTGGGTCATACACTATAGAATCGTTTGCCAATATAACGTAATAATCATTGCACATTCGAATTAACATTTGTGCAACCTTGAGCATAAGGTTTTTCAGAAGATGGAAATATACGAGTTGAAGATAGTAGGTATTAACAGACGCAACTAATCTATTTCATTTCACAGCTATCAACATTTATTAAATCGAGTACACGTATGCTGCAAAATAGAGAGCTCCCCTGTATATGTCTCTAACATCTTGCCTAATTAATTTTAGATTGATGCCTTGTGTTAATAATGCTCCTTACTTTTAGAATTCTGGGCCAATTCCAGAAATTTGAGCTCTAATTGGGCTCTAATCATTCTATACAATCACTTAGGAGATGCCGAAACTTAGGAGATGATCTTGGCAGACCTTTTCTTCTGCCAGATGGCGAAACAATAATAGCGAAATTTGCGTTGGAAGGCATCATTGATTGATTGATTGATTCACTTATTCATTCTCGTAAAACTTCTGCAAAGATGACACACCAGAGAAAAAGTAATCGAGCCTGCCCAATTGTCTCACCAGTCACATTCCAATCAGTCTCTCAGCAGCTCGTGCAGGGAGCCACGTTTTGCCCCGTCCGTCCGTCCGTCTCATCCGCGAGCGTTCTTTTCCGTCCGTCAGCGGCAGACGGCCAGCGCAAGAACGGTGTTCGCTCCCTCCCCCCCCTCTCACACCCTCTCATCCGCTCGCACGCCCTCTCTCGCCCCCCCCCCCCCGCGGCGGCGTCGCGGCCAGCTGCGAGTAACGCCACGAAAGGTCAGCGCTCGCGCGCCGCAAAACATCCCCCCTTCCGCGGAACGCTCGGTCTGGGCCGGCGGCCAGCGGCCCGCCGTGATTAATGGGCCTTTTGAGCGAGCGGATTATTTCAGTCTTATTTTCATCGGCACTTTCCGGCGCGATGCTGGCTGGCATCCCTCCCGGACTTTGGCGTGTCGTGTGCGCTCGAGGAGCGACTGCAGTTTGGGTAGCGTTGTGGAAGCGCCGTCGGGGAATTTGGGTGTTATTTCAGTTCCAGAGATTGGGAAAGGTGTTGGCAGTGAAGTTATGACGACTTCCGATATTTAATTTAAACATACGTACGAAAATATAATATATTTTTAAGGTATATTATATAATAGCGATGTCACCGATTTATCTTCCGAACCAAAATTTAAATTGTGTCGATTATTAAAGATTTTTCGCTCTGTTATTTCATATAATTATATGGTTGATTTTATGGAAACTGGGCATGGTCAGATATGAATAAATATAAGTGTGGCTCAGAATATTGTGAGAATGCCTTTAACGGATCATGACATCAAATCTAGCCTATTTTATGCTTGTTTAATCGTTGCCGTTTTTCTTGGTTCATGGAATAGAGTCATCCATTGTTTAGATTTTGTTACAGAACGCAAGGGGTATCTAATATATGAGCCGCGAACGAGTCTAAAAACAGTAGAAAAACGAAATAAAGGCTTAAGAAATATGTGTTTTGTTGGACAACTGATTCCCTTTTTGGTAGTAAGTTTGTAGGCGTTCTTCTGGCACAATTTATAGTAAAATCAAATTATGAAAATTGAAATATACATATAGTATATAAATATACATACAGTAACATGTGCCACATATTTATAATATGTTAGGTTGATATAGAGCCAATACCAGGCCAGTTTGACATTTGCAATTGAGAATGATATTCGATGACAATCCAGAATAATAATTATTGAATACTTTATTTCTGATATCAAGTACGTTATAATCAAGTATGTTATTTTTGAAATCGGGACTGTGTCGTTCAATTCTTTTTGTGATATCACCTTTTTATAAGACAAATACACGATTATCCCTTTTTCTTTTAACAGCAGTACTCATAACACAGAACTCTTTAGAACGCATTTTTTAAAGTTATTCTTAATGGACAGCGTCTGTCAAATTCTAGATGGTCGTTTCGAGTGACTTTCCTTCGTGGCATTTCTGTGTTCGATGTCGTGTCGATACAACCGAACAGTATTGGGAAGAACGTACCAACCCGTGAAAACAGCTCGCGTATTTTGTTACATTGACTAGCGTTCATTCTGACTCTACTGGTCTGCACAGCCACGCTGCTCTCTCCTTCATCACGCCCAGCTAGCCCTTCTTTTCCGCCCCTGCACGTGTCGAGAGAAAAAGCCAGCCTCTGGAAGCCGTGAGAGCGCCGAATCAAAAGCCAGGAGGCAACATTAAAAGCTGAATAGGCCCGGCCACGCCGGCCGTTTCTTTCGCGATGGCGGAAGCCCCGAGAGCGTTTCACACTTCCCAGAGAGCACTTCCGCCGAATGGCCCACGCGTGGACAGACGAGGGCGAAGGAAGCATTGGTTTAGGGGAGGCGGTGGCCGGGGCGGCGACAGCGGCGGGGCCGGCGGTGGTGGTAGAAGTTGCAACGGTAGGGCGCCTCTATTTCTCACTACGGCATTACACTGGAAAACCAAGTTTATTCGAAATTGCTGTTGGGTGACATAATTTTACTGGATCGGAACAATTTCGATCTGCTAATTTCAAATGTAAATTCTGTTTTGTTTCCTGTGCTCGAGTTTTCTTGCAATTGGATTGTTTGAATTCCAGCTTTTAGCAGTCGATTTTTAGAGGTATGCTGTAAATGGAGTATTAAGTTTTTTTTCAGTCTCCCGCATTACTTGAGAAAGTGCTCAGATGCCCCTTGTTTTTACTTCTGAATGCAGATGTTCCTTCACTCTCTATATACGTTTTCTTGAGAGCTATGGGGAATGTAGATATTTAAATAATCGTTCTCCATTTCTCGCTGCACTTAGTCGACTCCTTGTGGTAAAACACAAGGGATAATACCCCAAATCTGTGGCTAATTTGTCTTTGCAAATTCGTTTTATTACACGGAAGATAACATTTTCTTGCCAAAAACTCTCCTTGCTGTAAGTATTCATGATTCAATTTAATGTGTATGTGAGTGAGAACGGAGATCCCAGAGCTAACGAAATCGTACACAGATTGTGCTTCTACCCGCAGTAAATCACCCAGTTTTAAACTTTTTTTAACCTTCAATGAAAAAACTTTCGTAAATAAATGTAATTTAATTAAGGGCATTATTTTTATTTATTTATAGTGAGATCATGATATCAGTCGTTATCCCACGTTTGTTTTATAAACAAATATGTTTTTCGTTTTTTGTTTTGATTTAATTATGTGTACAAAGTGGCCAATGGATTAACAGCACACGATAGTTTCTGCTATATTTGTGTATTGCCGTTCTGTGTATTTATAAGAGGAGCATAATGACATTAAATATTTGATTGAACTTTTGAAATACCACGAGCACAATTGGACATAAACCTTTGATCTCTTGTTGACCTCAAACTGGTTAATATTTTCCAAGGTCAACAAAGAGAGATTACAAATCATCTGTGCTATCTTTGTGAGAGGGACATTGGAGATCAAGATAAGCTCTGGAACAAGGAGTGCTCCACACTTTCAAAGAGATCTACTCGTCAGTTTGCTAGGGATTCCCCAACTAGCTGGGCACCTCCCCAAACCGGGACAACTGTTTGCATGCTCCCGAGTGATTGATGTGTGAAAAGGGCGAGGATAGGGCAAAGAAGAGGAAGTCAAGATCGGGTGCGATCCTTGGCATGTTCGATAAAGTTCTGTTTCGGCATTCGCCTGTTGTTGGTTGGAGAAACCGCGGAAAGCTACCACTGAGAGCTGTAGTAGAGTGGTTACTAGTATTCTTCTGCGGACAGAGTGCTTATGCAGCTTTTGTCTAAAAACCTGCCTCTAACGGAACTCGAACTCTTGACCCTCGCAATCAGAGGTACTTAGTCACTTGACGCCCCCAGCCACCCCAGCCGGCGGGAACGGAAGGGTGGGCGGAGCCAATCGTAGGGAGGCGGCTAGAGCGTCGTTACGCCCTGCGAGGAACGGAGGGACGACTGCGAAGCTTCACGAGTCGTGGCCAAGCGGAGGGGGCGTGGCAGGGTAGCGCAGAGCCAAGACAGGGCCGGCGGTGCGTGGAGGGCCTCTTCGCCCTAGGGCGCCGCCGCGTTGTGTCCACAGCCCTCGAGCCGCCGCCGCCGCCGCCGCCGCCGCCGCGGCGCCTGTGCTTGTACTTGTGCTTGTGCTTGTGCCCACGGCCGCCGGCGCCTCGAGTCGCCCGGAGGGCCCTCGTCGTTAACGCCATCATGAGCCGCGGCCCGAACGGGCGCCCGCCGCCGCTGCTCCCTTCGCCCTTCATAGGGCTTTCCCGCGGTCGGTTGATGCGGCCTCTTTCGCTCGCTTGTTGCCTCGGACGCGCTCTCAGCTAAAAAGTGAAGGCGTCAACCGCTTTGTGGCTTTCTTGCAATTATGCCGAGAATGTTTATGAAGCGATATTTTCTTTTGAGAAATCTTTAGAGCGTTATTTGGTCTTTGGTAATACTCGGAATAGCTTACTCGCGTCAAGGGTATTTGCGGAAGTGGCGTTTTATCTGGAATCCAGTTTTAATTGGCAGAAATATGGAGTCGAATAAAGAATTAAAGGCAAAAAACGTGAACACGTATTTCGCAACACGTGATATTTACATTTTTCAGGCTAAATCTAAACTGTTTGATTGATTTTTTCGAGCTTCTGGCTATCTTATTAAACCATTGACACCTGGCAAGTGTCGGAAGCTGCATTTTTTGCGCGCGGAAGAAACTGGTGATATAGATGATGATGATGATAATAATAATAATAATAATAATAATAATAATAATAATAATAATAATAATAATAATAATAATAATAATACTGTCTTATTCTCCACAAGAAAAAAATTTGAAATGCTGAAGAGCATTAATACGCATGCACCACCGATACCCAGACTTTGGAAATGTGTTTGAGCGAACAATATATAAGAGTACAGGATCAAAATGAATGTGAAATCGCCCAGGAGTAAGTGCTAGAGAAGCGAGAGGCCAAAGAGCTTAGCAAGAACTCGTGTATCGGACGAGTTGTGCAGTGCGTGCAACCGGAGCTGCATGCGCACATCGGCGGTGCTCCCGGAGCGCCTCCTTCGATGCGCTTGAGAAATGCCTCTAGCTACAGCGCGCCCCGCCTGCCTAGCCACTTGGCGCCGAGGGCGAGCTCTTGTGTCACGTGACGCACTTACAGCAGCAGTTCACCCCAGCTCAGCTGCTCAGAAGATGATATTGCGAAGTACCAACGCCAACAAGATTTGAAAGCCTTGAAGAGGGGTGGCAAAGCGCACCCGGGACGTAGTGATATTTTTAATTCAAAAATAAGTAATAAACATAAAAACGTATATTTAGGGGTTGTGGATGAATAGTAATTGAAATACTAACTATTGATCCGTGACATCGCGCTCTTCAAGAACTGTAATTTTCCACAGTTCGGTACAGAAGCTGCAACCGCAAAAGGAATTTCATTTTTAAGGATCTATCGCATGCACAGTCGCGATAAAATGTTGTTTTCATTTCTTCGTTTATGAACAACTGTTAGGAACATAACTCGATTTAGTATTCAAGTCTTGAATATCTAACTGGTTTTGAAAATCACATTATACTAGAAGTTAAAAATCACTTTTATTTTTTTACGTCTAGCAAAGTAAGCAAAGAAGTAGGGGCAAAAAATAAGATATTTACGCAACGCCGAAAACATTAATCAGTTTAATCGATGGTAGTCATTAATTTCTATAATATTCTACAACATGTGACAGTGTTTGTCGTTAAAAATTACTAAACTTGCTGGAGAGTTTCTGCGTTGACAATACTTACAGCAAATACTAGACTATATGTATAAACAATTATATTAGAACATAAAAGGTGTGCACTGCGCTTAATTCCCTTACCACATAATGTACAGAGAGCACCAAAAGGTATCTTCCCTATAGCTGAAAAACAGTATTTTTGTAAACTCTTCCGCGGTTTGTGATCGCTATTATAAGAACACGAAAACATCTGAATTTTGTTTTGGATATTGTCGTTCTCCTAACAAACGGGAATGGAGCAATTACTTACCATTTGCCGTAAACACACACACAAAAGTTGAATGCAGTAATATATTGCCCTTTGTTATCTGGGCTGGCTAAAGCAACCTCAGCATTTTATTTACTTTACTGGGGCAAAAACATTTCACGCCAACAAAAATCATCTCAACCGGAAGACGCAACGGTGTACACTCCTCGCACTTCTCCGCCGTCTCCCCCACTGCACTTGGCAACTTCAGCAAAGTCTCTCTCGCAGCGGAATTGAACTGAATCGACGTATACAAGCAGCGCGATCGTGAAGCGAGCGAAGCGCGAACCCGGGACTCCGGGCGTCGTAAACGGTTGAAACGACTGCTCATTCCCAAGCAGGCGTATCTGCCTCAGCCATCCCTCCCGTCGCCACCGCCGCCGTGCTCACACGTCAGCGCGCGCGCGCCGGTACGTATGTCTGCCGCAAGGGCCCCGGTTCCCGCCCCACATGGCAGCCCAGTGGGCCCAAATGAAACTAAAGCATACATCATTGTTTGTTGTTATTATTCATCATAGTGATCAATAGGCATTTTAACGCCACTTACTCTTCTTTGGGTTGTAGCTGATGCTCTCAGTTAATCGCCTTTTTACACTTCAGAAAACATTGAAACTTATCTACACTCCATAATTACACGTTGATCGTAAACCATCGTGGCCGGAAATTGTCTCTCCTTTTGGTGACTCGTAAGCCCTTGAACCCTGTAACAGGTAGGGAGGTTTGTTGGCGCGCAAGTGACAGTCGTAGCAGCCCATAGACCTAATATGGAGCGTTCTCTCCCTTGGCTAGTGAATAGTCACCCTACAGCATTCGCCAGGGCGAGAACAGGAAAGGAATTGGTTTTTGAAGATGTTGGTGGTGGTTGCAACATGTGCCATCGTGCCTCAATAGAGCAAACATTGAAGATCTAAGGGGATTTAAACCCGAAATCCCCGCAGCTTGCTGTTTTTTGCTGTCGTTGCAGTTCTTGTTGTTGATGTTGGCGTTTTAGTCATTGTTGCTGTTATTAACATTGTCGCCGTCCTCGGTGTAGTCAACCAACTTGCCAGACGACCCATTCCTCCTTCCCTTCTGGATTGCCCTTCACTTCACTATTGTTCCACCAGAATTTATTTAGTCCTTTAGATTGTCTACTCATTGATGCATGGATTATCATCCTGTAGGTGTAAAGGCTGCAAGGATTACTATAAGGCAAGGGGAGTTATGGACAAAATATGTTTTTTCTAATGCCCGGAATCTGGAAGTGCATCTACTGATTCGGTCACGAAAAGAACTGCATTATTGAAAACTGGCAAGTTGAAACGTGACGGAATTTCGTTGTTCAAAGAGATTTGTTCGGCGGAGTAAGTCACTAAAGTGAAATGAGAATATTGTAACCCCGGAAAATTTATTTATGAAGTTCTTTCTAGAAATAATGGTTCCTTTATTTAAGGTCATTCCAAACACAAACTTGGAGATTTGGTTCTACAAATAAACAGATATTTCCACATGAGCACAATACATAATTAGAAAAAAAATGTCTTCTAAACGTCTACGAAATGGAAGAATATTACAAAAGCCATCAAGTGAAGCACACAAGAAATAAAAATCTAAATTAATTTTTGTTGCATTGTGGCCAAGCGTTCTGCCTTTAATTTTCACTACCTTCCAACTGAGTAATAGGAAGCCAGGAAAGATTTACGATTAGGTAGAAATTCAATGCAAGACAGATACAGTTCAAGATGAGTGCACACAACCATTGCTCTCTGAAACAAAACGAAAGCAAGGGGTGAGGATATCCGACCTCCTGTCGGGTTCTAGGTTTACCAAACCGATATCTCGCCCGCCTTTTTATTGCCCGCCGCCGCTGCCTCGCTCCGTTGCGGCCTGGAGCGCGGGGGCGGGGCCGTGTGTCCTAGAGCTATCCCCGGCGCGCTTCTCGCACGGAAGGCGCAGGACTTGCAGGGGGCTGAGGCCGCGGCTGCAGGAGCTGCAGTGGGCGTAGCCTTTATCGCCGGCGTGTTTAGCACGCCGCCGCACTGCACTTAGATCTGTAAATGTACAGCTTGTCCTCCCCTCTTAAAATGTTACTGCTCTAAATGTATGTAAATTCAGTGGTTAGGCGGAAGAGCAGGCCCTATGGCCTGAGCCTCGCCATTAATAAAGACATTATTATTATTATTATTATTATTATTATTATTATTATTATTATTATTATTATTATTATTATTATTAGATCTAGTAGCACGATGCGCGGCTTTCGCTGCTCTGCCGCTTCGCATATGCACATTGAACCGAGCGAAGTGGCTTAGTGCGTAGCGCGCTGACTTCGCAATCGGGAGGTCTGGGTTCGACTCCCGGGCCAGCCATCCTGACCGTGGTTTTCGTGGTTTCCCTCGGTCATTAGGCGAATGCTGGAATGGTTAAAAAAATTCCACGATTACCTTTCACTAATATCCCATTATCTCCTATAATAAATAATATAATAATAATAATAATAATAATAATAATAATAATAATAATAATAATAATAATAATAATAATAATAATAATAATAATAATAATTCACAGCGGGAACAAAGTTGCTCGTTTCCGTGGTCTACCACAAGTGTCCCCTGTGTAACTCTAAATGAGCAACAGTGATTCGCCACCTACGCGCTTGACCATTGTGGGCGTGCGGATCACTTCAAGCTGAGGGGAAAACCTGCGCGTCTATACTGGTCGGCGCGTCACCAAATGGCTAATATGCCAAGGGTGGGCGTTGGATAAAATCAACAACAACAAAAAAAGCATATTCACATTGAGGCAACCTCGTTGCGATTGAGACACTGAGTTTAAGACGTGTTTGATGCATTTAACGGCCTTCTGTTACACGAATAAATATGAAGTTAAACTTTTCTTTTTCATGAATGAGTAGGATCGTAATATTTAGTCTACAAGTACATATCATTCTTCATAAAACATTTACAACTACATTAGTAGTTATTGAGTTGTGGATAGCGATTAAAATGCAATGATATTGGTTTTTCCTTCACTGATTACTACTTTAATGAATTTTCGAAAAGACGAAAGAAAATAACATGAAAAACGAAATAATTTGAATTTAAAGGCTATTTTAAAAGAAACATTCGAAAAATGTCCGCTATCTTAAATTTTGTTCTCTAAATAAACGTCATTTTCTTGTGTATAGGCCAACTCGGACCACGCGTGCTTCCTGCTTCAGCAGGTGCAATGATCTTTCTGGAGGGGGGGATCAGCATTTTAGCTGAATCCCGATTTTTATCCCCCCTTCAAGGTTGTTAGCCCTGGGGGGATGGACGATGAGATGATGGTGGTGAGGGATGCAAGGACGGCACACACAAAATAGACATACACAAATACACCCATGCCCGAGGCGGAACTTGAACCGAAGCCCGTCATTATTTATCAAACTGAATAAGAATATTCTGACGTCTAACATTCTAAATCACATAATAAATCATAAATTACTACGGAGAGAATAAGGGAATTCATTCCAAAAAATATTACCAAAAATAACCGTACTGGTTTTGCAATAAAGTCGGTTTTGTCTCGAAACGTTTTAAGCAAAAGAAAAACACGCCGAGCCGTAAAACCACGTATTTTACAATACGACCTTCCCAAGACAGCCCACTTCACAGCCAGTCGTGGCCAACTCATTTTCGCTGCTTCGCCAGTTTAACCCAATTGTCGCTTCCCTGCCCGGGCCTTCCGACAGCTCTTGTTCGCTCCCTTAAAACAATTACTGCGCCGCGCCGCCCTCAAATCCACGCCCCGGGGCCCGCCTCTGCCGACCCCATCCCCCGCCCCGCCCCTAATATCCACTCGCCCCATCGCCCTTCTTAGCGCTCCCCCCTCGCCGCCTCGCCATCCCGCTCCACCACCACACTGAATCCTCGCCTCTCCGTCGCCCTATCACCGCGTCACCTCGTCACCCCTCACCGTGTCACCTCGTCATATTGTCACCGCGTCACACTGTCACCTCGGCACCGCGTCACCCTGTCACCTCGTCACTCCGTCACTGTTTCACCGCGTCACCCTGTCACCCCGTCACCGTCACCGTCACCGTCACCGTCACCGTGTCACTCCAACACCCCGACACATTGTCACCGCGTCACTCCGTCACCGCGTCACCGCATACCCCGTCTCTCGACGCCCCACCACCCCACCGCCCCACCACCTCACCGCCCCAACACCCGACCGCCCCACCACCCCACCGCCCCACCACCTCACCACACCGCCATACCGTCACCACGCCACATCGTTAACCTTTCAACCTACCGCCCCCAACATGCCCCCCCCCCAAATCCCGCCCTTTCACCGCCCCACCATCCTTTCAGCATCCGTTCCAATGCCCGCCTCCACACCACACCGCCTGTCTATGCAACCTCTCTGTCCTATCGAACCGCAATTTCTCCATCCCACCTCCTTGCTAACCCACTACCCCTGCAGCCCTGTCACCCCGGTACCCAGCCCTCTCACTGCCACGTCATTCTGTTATCTCACCGCCCCAATCACCCCACATTCCCATTATAACGCCGTTCCTCTGCTCCGCCACTTGCGCTTTTCTGCTACCCCACCGCCATGCCAACTCGCCCTACCATTACCACGCCGTTCCTCCCACATTATCGTCCAGCCACACCCTCCGCCTTGCTGTCCCGCCTTCCCGCTATCGTGCCGGCCTACAGTCTCGTCATCCCTACTACACACCATCCCGCCCAATCCCTTGCCCTACCGCTCCTAGCCCCGTTCCTCCTCGTGCTATCTCCGCTGTCCTAGCCGCTCCCCTAACCTTAATACCCCTGCCTCCTTTCACACACCCCCCGCTGCTCACGTTGCCCATGGCTCTCCGACCATTTCGCCAGCCGCTGACACCCGGTGCGTCCCGCCGCCTCCGCCGCCCTCGTCGCCCTTCTCCGCGCGTGCCCGCAAACCTCCGCCCCCACTGCCTCGACCATGAGTCATGCCGCCCCCGCTCCGCCCCCGCCCCGCCCCCGCCCCGCCCCCGCGCTCCCCTCTCCTTCGCCCGAAGGTCCCCGGCCTCCAGGGGCGATTCCGAGTTAATCGCGTTAGCGGCGGAGTTCGGAATCAACGTTTCTGTAGTTTGACAA
The DNA here is from genome assembly GCA_038098605.1 of Gryllus longicercus. Classification (NCBI taxonomy): domain Eukaryota; kingdom Metazoa; phylum Arthropoda; class Insecta; order Orthoptera; family Gryllidae; genus Gryllus; species Gryllus longicercus. The sequence goes on from JAZDUA010000247.1 coordinate 697,115, forward strand.
GTAAACACGGGACGTGGTTTTGTAACGCGTGTTCGGGCGAGGGGAGGCTCGTAAAAAGCGAAATGTGAAATAGCGGGTTCATATAAGAATGACGCAGCATCACTTCGTTTACACTTCACTTTCTGACTGGCTTGGGAAGCGAAGATTAAATGAAGCCCAGGATGTTTTTATGTGGCATTGGAAATGACGAATCATATTTAAATGCATACTACACTAACTAGTTCCAGTTTATTTGTTATTGTAGTTCTTTGATAAAATCAGTGCTCCTCTGACATTTCGCTGATTATAGTTCATTACTCGTGTATGCTAGCTTAGACTTGAAAGTCAACAACCTTCAGAATAGACTTTCGAAATATTATCAGTGTTATTCTCACAGGAAGCCGCTTGTGACATTTGCGTTTAAACCACCTCCTTCCGTAATGGCGATAATTGTCAAATGCTTACCAAATGAAAAAAGGTAGGCGGTATATACTTTATATCTTGTACTTGAAATCGTGGACGTAAATGAAATGTTTTGATTCCAAACGAGAAACCAACAAACTGTTTTATGATGATCGCTGAACAGGAAGAGATAAAAGTTGTGTCTTGAATGTCTATACCCTTTTTACGAGAACAAGTTGACGTGACTTTGAGGCAAATCGTAAAAAGGAGAGATAAATGTGCAACGACTTCTTGGAAGAACGTAGAAACGGACAGAGAGGTGTGATTATTATATCTACCTTTTTTGGTTTGCTGCATACTACGCACTCAAATGCATTCTGTGAGTACTAAGAAATAATAATGAATTTATTAAATTCTACCATTATTTAAATAATACATAATTGGCTTATTTATTTATTACAATCGTTTATCTATACTCTGAATTTTATATCAGAATGTCAAACTCGAAGAAATTAATGTGTACAGATATAACGTTCATTTGTTCTTAATTATCAATATAAAACTTAAAAATTGAAAGATTATTTTTAGAATTCGCGATGTTTTCTGGGTTAGTATATGATAGTTCTATATCCGTACAAATAATTAATCCCAACTACCTCTTTTTGTTATTTTTATGTGAAACTTCTTTCAATCCCTGTATTTCGAAAGTTGTACGAATATATTGGTCATAAATGTAACAAAACTTCTTCCTTTAAACATATTCTTTTGTCAAAGAAACGCAGAGATGTCAATAGATTGTCAATAGCTAGTTCAAATGCTACATTTATATGATGACACATAGTCAAGTAATAAAGTAATACTAAAGTAATAAATATAGTAATAAATATATTAATAGTTGTTTATCTTACAAGTATCTGAATGAGAACATTAGGTGCAAGTTGAACAAGCTGAAGAATGCGGTAGCGCCATTGTTAATGGGAGAGGTCAATGATAGATAATTGCAAGGCAAAATCTTGAGTTTTTCAATTTGGAAATAATATTTATTTTATTAATCGTCTTCCCTTTGAGGAATATAGATTTTCATTTTCTCGTCAGAAAGCTGGATAATATCTAACTTTCGTGACAATAGACATTCATGTATCGCTAAATTTTAATCCCACCGTGCCTCAAAAGTGCATTTGTGTGGATTATCAATGTTTTTCACTCACCATTTCGATTACTAACAAGCACATTTAATTATCCGATCACGTTTTTAGCTTTCTGAATATTTTAAAACTATATAACTATATGACTAATGGTATTGTATTGACATCGGCAGCACCCTTCATTACTTTAGATACAGCAATGAGCACTTCTATCTATTACAGGAAGCGTTATAATATTGGATATACATAATAATGATCCATATAATGTAACCCGAACACATAAGGACAACTGGTATAAAAATGATCCAATGGGGTGTTGATTATAAAAGCATTGGAGTGCGTGCAAAAATCAGATTTCAGGATATCGTCGCCAATATCCGTCTTTTAAAGCAGCTGTGAGTTTTGTGCCCTAATGCAACCTGTAAAATACTTGCAGGTCCCTTGCAAGAGGTGAGCGCGGTGGTGGGCGGGACGGCGCTGCTGCCGTGTGACATCGTGCCCCCTCTGCCCAACGACAGCGTCATCCTCGTCATCTGGTTCAAGAACGAGGTCACGCCCATCTACAGGTGAGCGACAACCTAATTGACGTTGTCATTCATACATCGCGTATTCGTTTTGATTTAAGGGCACTCTTGACTTGCAACAAACTTCAATGTATTTTTTAGTGATGAATGATATCAAGCTGAATTTAATGACGTTTCTTTCCGTATACAATACTTTCTTTACTAAGAAGTATGAACATGCGTACATTTCACTTGTTACTTCCTCGTGTACGTAGTATAGTTATGTGTAAATGAGATGTAAAAATTAGATATCGAGATTTCGATGGAAATACTTTCGTTGTCAATGCTTGATTCCGAAAAGAGATTTCGTTCCAAATTCTGGTAGGTCCATCTGTCTGTCGGCATCATCTCTATCTATCTGGGGCCTTCACAGCGTGGTTGACACAGAGATAGAGTTCAAGTTATTAATAGCATTATTAATATTTTATAAATAATTTAATGCTTATGTGCCCATTTGTGGTATTATTATTGAAGGTATAGATTACTGTCTTAAAGTAATCTGTTAGTTTTCTATTAGCTCTTTAATTTAATGAATGTATTTTTTTAACTTTTAATAGTATTTGAATAATGTTTAATCAAATTTTTACAATTTTCCAAAACAAAAACAATTTTTTTCAATAACCGTTTTTATTGTTTTCAAACTTTTTCATATCAAAAAAGAGTTTTTTTCTATATTTTCGAAGTCTTTATTAGAATTACACTATTAAAGATTCCCTAATAATATTTCATATATATATATATATATATATATATATATATATATATATATATATATATATATATATATATGAGTTATGTTATTAACATTTTATGAATAATTTATTGATCAAGTGTTCATTTGTGTTTTTTATTTCAAACACAAAAGCCCGTGATAGAATTTGAATGTCCGTGGTCTGCTCTTAACGCTGTTATTGGACGCGACGTGAAATCCGAGAAACACGATTCCTGTCACGCTCTGTGGTGAGGTTGCTGTTAACTAACACATTGTTCGTCAACAGTAAACGTCAGTTGAAGGCAACTGTTCCAATGTAAGGGAGCTGGGAACGAATATTCAGCGAATATTCAGCTCGTTTTTATTAGAACGCTATTTTATGAGTGTTGTGGCTGACAGGGATTGCACACTCCGGTCTCATTTCGTGTATCTCTCCATGTCGGTGATATTTTTCGCGTTTGTGCCTCCGCGCAAGGCTCGGAGTGCAGTGCCGGTCGATTTCCAATTACGCAGCTTCTCATCACGATGGAGTAATGAGATCGCGGGGGTGATCCATTGGGAGTGCGTTTTAGAGTATCATTTCGTTTCGGTCAAAGGAAAACTGATCTGCGACTTTCCACAATGCTGTAGATCGGGTTTTAAACAGTATAGTTTGGGAAAAATACAGTGCTGCGGGTGTGTAGTAAAAGCAGTTTAGAGGGTATAGGGGGGAAATTGTGGGCTTGTTATTAAAATAGAAACACACGACCGTTCACATTTACTAACGCATGTGATTAAAATGAGATTGACCAGACACGTTTTTTTCATTATACGATGTCCTGATGTTTTTAATCATGATAGAAATGACTGTCATTTCGCAATGTGTATTAATCGGTGAGTTATGTGTGTTCATTAAAATTGACTAATATAATGGCCACAAAACAAAAAAATTGCAAACTGGCATTAGAGAGAAGCATTATATGAATGCATTATATTAAACATTAATAAACGATCAAATCAAAATGAATAAGTATTGTTCGGTATACAATTGCGGGATTTGTAAAATAAAATTTAATCTTTGTCTCACTGTATTAAAATAAAGGTTTTCCTCTGTCATTCTTAATCACAACAATGTATTCAATTCATATCCATTTTTACATTCATTTATTAAAATATTGAATAAATCAAAACCTTTGCTAAATGAAGCAATAAAAAGTCTTCATTTACACATTGTAACTGTGATCCTCTTCTCAACTTCACACGATGGCTGAGTTACTTCATATTGCTGCTGTTTCTTCTCTGACTCGGACTGTGAATTCCTGTGGTTCGAGTCTCGGCCGTGGCGGGTTTTGGACCCTAGCTAAGGAACTGCATGATATTCAGCCGCCCTTTCGAGGACTATTCTAGCGTCCGTCTACTCTGGCCAGTAGTTTTCTCTGGTCTCTGTGATCAATTCCAGGCGAATGCTGGAGCAGTAAAACGGGCCAAGGACCGCGCGCGGTGTGTCTTTCCTCTTCCTCGTCCTATCTTCTCGCCTTAAACACACTTTACTTACATGCGCTGCAGTAGCACACATGTCCAGAGACCAGTCAGGAGATTGACTCGGCTGGGGGTTAGAGATGGATGGGTGCCCATCTGGGGACCTACCGTGAGAAAGAAATCCCCCACAAACGGACGAGAAAGTCGTCGCCGAATCTCACCATCCAGCGGGGTGAGACCGCTACCTCCTGGGTTAATAACATTCACTACGCTTACAAAACTAATGATCGTAGCAGTGGACATGCCAGGAAGAATCTATCAATCGACTTTACACACTAAAAATAACAGATAAAAATAATAGAAGTGTTTCTAAAATATTCACAGAAATTATTTCATGGCTTGGTTTTCTTTCTTGTGTGTCTTGCAAGCGTAGAGAGTAATTAGGTAATAGTATATTGCAATAAAATATCTCTTTTGAGAAAACTATCACTTTTAAAAATTTTAAAAAATATTACTTTGAAAAATTGTAACATTTCCCTCTAAATTTAATTTTTTCAGTGTGTACAATTTGCAAATCTACCCATACGTGTTGTAGGCGAATGTAATTATTCTCATACGTCTGATATGTGTTTTACTGTTTTAAACGATTAAAAAATATAATCTTTTATTAAGAAATTTAATGAAGCATTAATCTCTCACGTTGTCCAGTGTGGCACGCAAACATGGTCAATGCAGGTGCGACTATCCGATAACGAGTGCCTAGCCGACAATCCGATAGCCTAGTAAGATTTTTAACAACAACATTGTCAGTAATTCAATACCTCTTTAATAGAATGTAGATATTTTATTTTTCAATGTTATAATTTTAGAGAAGGGCATTTTTCAGAACAATTATTGAACATTTTCGAGAAATACCTCGAAAGCTCGTACGAATACAGCAAGGTTTCGCGAGGCAAAATTCGGAGATCGCAAACGATCCCGATTGGAACAAACATTCTGCGGCCGTTTGCGAGGAACCGTGGAGACGTTTCTCGAATAGCAGGATGACAATCACGCCCCGCCAATCAGAACACGGCCCTTAGAGGCCTCTCGGAAGCCAACGGCGCTGTTGCTGTTGACCACGCTCCTGGGGCAGTGAGCCCGCGCTTCTTAGTAGCGACAACGGAGCATTTTCCTTTTTGTCGGGACGCGTCCCATTCATTTCGCAGCGGAAACACTCCGTCTGTTGCCTCGCAAAGGGGAGTCCTTTGCAGGGGGGGCAGCAGCCACTCATTTGTTGAGAGAGCTCCGCCACAGTGCGGTGGGGCCGGGGCGTCGCCCTTCCCCCGACCCTCTCCTTTCCCTCTCTCCCACGCTCCCCCCCTTTCGCTGCGGCCTCTGTGGCGCTTCCTTTTCCTTCTTCGTGACTTCCTATTTCGGAAGACGCTGAGCGGCGGAGGTGGCTCAGGGCATCAACTGATGCCACTGCGGTGCCTCTGACCCGGTGGTCCTAGGGGTCGAGTCCCGACAGTGGCAGGATTGTCGAGCTAGGTCGAGTTCAGTCGCTGTCCGAAGGAGAATTCTAGCGGCCGGCTGCTCTGATCGGTAGTTTCCGTGTTTTTTCGATATGCACGAGGTAAATGCCAGATCTGTACTCTCACAAACGGGACACGGACCGCGCGCCTCTTCCTTGCGTTATTCTCACTCCCTTACTTGCACACAATCACCCACACTCAGACGCACTACAGCACCACATAGGTTGGAAGATCAGTCAGTCACCTGGATAGAGGTGCGTATGCCTACGTATCTGTCAGCGCCGGATCTTGCCATTAAGCAGGAAAACACAGCCGTGATAAAGCATGCACTAAACTTACGGGGCTACCAATAATTAGCAGTTGACGCTTCTGGAAATACAAGTAATCAATTAATGAATAAGTTAAAAACGTTGCCACTCCGACCATTCGTGCTCGATCTTTGCTTTTACGCTCTCAGTTTCTCCTGTCCAGTAGTTGCTCTGTCCCGTTTGGTCCTGTTCCACTCGTTGCTGAAGATTTGAGAGCTACCTCCTCCCCCCCTCCGCCTTCCCAAGCAACACTCTTGCAATGGCGTACTTCTAAATCATTACTTAATTGTATTTTTTAATTACATTGACCTGATTTTTGTATTAACATGGCAGCAATGTTCCTACTGCTTTTGCAAGGGTCTTAATTCCCTCATTCCTTATTTTGTTTTCACAATCCTCTTTCGGACATTATCTTTTTTATCCTTTATTTTAAGCTTACGCTTGTCTCCATTTCTTATTTTCTTCCCTCTTCCATCAGATACCGTCCACTTTACAGCCCATGTCATCAACAGGCCTCATCTCAACATCTCCCGCTGCTTTAGCCCCGCAGATAATTCACTCGAACTACCACTTCCGTAGCAGCGACCTCCTCGTTCCTCATCCTTGGTCTTCGGTTCTCCCACTCGTCCCCTGCGTCTTCAATCCCGCGGAGCGGCGTCTCGGCTTAATTACTCTTCGCAATCAGTCGCCCCGCCCCCTCCTCTTCCCCCCTCCCTGCCTCCCCTATCGGGCCCCGAGGCGCTCGCCTTGCTGTGCCTCGGGTCTTCCCGGAGCTTCCTGTCCTCCCGAGTCGATGTCGCGAGAACTTGGACCGCAGTTACGCTCTCCGCCGCCGCGAGCGCCTTCGCCGAACATCCGCTGCCTTGTACAGTGAAACGTCTCCAAGACGGAACCTCTGTGAGACGGAAACCTACCTTCCCGGACAAAAAAGTCTCAGAACGTAACGATTTTAATTGAATTGAATTGCTACGTGAAGATTTGATTCGTGAAAATACAACTTGATATGTGAAAATAACATCTATAAACGTAAACGAAATGGTTTATAAGAGAACGGGAAATTATTATTACCTGGCTGAAAAGGAAATTTATTTTTAAATTTCCGTCACTACTTTGAAACGGCTTAGATTGAAGGGTTACGTCCTGACGCAATAGAGTGAGCGATGGGTTTTTCTTATTACACCCGCTATCAGGAAATGTTTGGCAATATCGGTGACTGGTTAGCCGCGACTTTTACACGCTTTGGTTTGGTTTTCAAGGTTGCAACAATTGCGACTTTATTGCTGTTGCTCTTTAAACTTAATGCTAATAATCTGCACCCCGTTCACTTCTCAAAAGCGTCACCACGTTTCCTTAAGTGTACAATGGAATTCTGGAAAGGCCCCTTGTCATCCTAGCGTAGGAACCGTAGTATTGAAAAAACATTTTGCTTGCAGTTTAGTGCAGGAAAGATGTGTGCTAGTGTGTCGGTATGTCTGTAAAGCGTGTTTACAAAACCCTTCCGATACAGAAGAAAATACGGACAAAATATTTGTTTTATATTTTCCCTTTGTTTCGTTATTTATTTTTTCTGCGATATATTATTGATAAATATGCTTAAAGATAAATAAGTTCCCGCCTCTCCAGGGCAACTGGAAGGGGGAAAATCCGTAATCCGAAAAAACCGACCGGCAGTCACCAGTCAGTGAATCCGTCAGCCGCTCAGTCGAGCAGTCAGCGCGTCAGCTTGTCAGTCAGTCCGCCTGCCAGCACACGTCGCACGAGAGAGAAGCCGTGCCACCCAGGCGCGTCGCGCGAGGAAGCTGGGGGCGCGAGTTCGACCCGGTCCAAGGTGACGTGGGAGACACCGCCGTGCGTATCCCCCGCACCGCAGAAAGACGCACCGCCGCGCAAGGCCCAGGGTAGCCCCGTTTGTATCGCGCTCAGCCCGAGTACGGGGGAGATCAGTAAAGGTGGAATAAAGTTAATTAGATCGCTGGTGAAGTAGATACCGTCTATAATGCACCTGCAAGGTATGCACGACCCAGTTTGCTAACGCATCTTTCTTGCAATGCCTACATCCTGTAAATCATATTTGTATTAACTCATACCTAATAGTTTATAATTGATGTAATAATATAATTTATTTCGAATTTTAGCTCTGAGGATGATCGCTATGCGATCATAAGCGATCATAATCGTAATAAAATTATTGATACCAGACAACAACCTTTATTTATCATAGTGGTATAAAGTATTGTTAAAGCTGATGCCCAACGTTTATTTACTGAACACTTCAGTAATCTAAAGCTGCAGCTCTATTTCCCGTGACTGAGAACTGAACTCGCGATTGAATCACGGAAAACTCACGCCGTACGTGAGCCACTCTATGTGGGTCGTGGGCCGTACGTGAGTCAATTAATTATAAGATTAAGTAATTAATTAGTTAAAGAATGTAAAGAACTAATATAAACTAATTGGATTCGTGCGAAAATTTCACGCTTTGTAAATAATTGTTTTAAACGTTAATAAATCTTTGTATTACGAACGAACTTTGAACGTTTAGTAACCGTACTAAAAACTTCCAAAATGACATACAACGTCAAAATATGTCTAATATATATATATATATATATATATATATATATATATATATATATATATATATTGTGACGTACCTGGTGGTGCCGGGTATCTTCACTGCAATATAACACTAAGAGAGGGTGTCTTTTACGTGAATGGGTCCTAGGATAAGTCGGTGCAACGTTGGGGAAGTTATTCATACATAGAAATACAATTATGACAAGATTTATTTTAAATCAAAGTTACTATTTACATAATCAGACACCGTTTTTATACTCCGCCTTGGTACCAAGATTAAAAGTAAAATACAACTTTCATACCTTCGGGGCCCCGTTTGAATACCTATGAGGTTCGTCGAGCCGCTCGTGCCGACAGGGTTGTCGACCTCTGCTACTGCTGCGGGCCGTCGGCAGCAGATGGCGTGGTGATCATCCACGGCTGATGCTCCAACAATTCTTCCCCGAACAGGATCTTGATACCTCGGCTGCGCACCTTCCTCGAATCACTGTCCATTAGTGGGTTTAATTACACGACCCCCGCCTACTCCGTATACTGGTCACAGTTCTGTACCGCACGCTTTCAAGAATGTTCCCTCCGCACCAACTAATAAGAGCGACGTCAATTATTTTACCAACACTAATCTTTTACTATACTGATACTTCTAATGTTCTGTTTACATGTCCATTACTTTGCGATTCCTAATCACATAACTATGTCGCGTATTACAGGCGTCCATTCGCTAGCGGAGAGCCCTCGCTACACGTCCGCACTGGTCGCCGCTCTGCTAACCTCTGCCGCTGTCGCTGTTCTGCCAACGGCTCTCGTCCGCGATTCTCGTAACGAACTTTTGCACGTGTGCGGTGCCCAGTCCCAACCGAAATCCACACGCTAGCCTCCCGGCGGCGGTGGCACCGTCGGCGGAGGCATCCGTTGCTCGCCGGCCCCGGCGCGCCGCGCTCAGCGCGCGCACCGCGCAGTTCAAAATAGCAATTGGTTTCTTACACTAATGATCTAATTAGTGTAATGAAACACATATTATGGGTTTCATCACCCCCCCTTTTCTTTTTTGAATTTTTTCCGCTTCTGGAAAAATTCACACTAACAACATCGTCACTGCCGATGGTCGCACTGTCTTGCATATTGCTAAAAGCCCTATATACACTTATAACCTGGAATCGACTTATCATGTGATTACTTATATTAACACTAATATTACACATATTTACACTTCACTATTTTCCATTCCTATGGGACAAGGTCTTAAGTTATGGAAATTGTAGTGTCCCACCACTTCTCGTTTGTTATTGAGTAACTTAGCCACATTCTTGTCCGTAACTTTATCTATCACATATGGTCCCTCATATAATGGGAAAAATTTTGCATACAGCTTCAAATTCGGGTTTGATACTTTGGGAACTCGTAGTAACACTAGTTGCCCTTCACTGAACTTGTGGATCTTCTTCTTTACTTTAGATTTCCTTTCCTTCCCCGACTTCACTAGCGCTTGGTAGATTTGTTCTGATGTTTTAGCTGGTTCCTGCGATATCTCAGGTCTTTCCAACGCATATAAAATATGGGGCGGTTTGGTTTGGAAATGCGCTTCCCATGGGGAGATTCCTGTGCTATCGTGCGGGATGTGGTTCAGCCATCGGTTAATGTCCGGAATTAGTTTGTTCCATGCTGTATGGTCATGTTTACAGTACGTTCTAAATAGCCTCGATAGCTCTCTCATTATTCGTTCAGACGGATTCGATTGAGGATGCCGCACCGACGAGTGGATGGGAATTGCCCCCATACTGCATATTCCTTCTTCCCACTTCTCACTTGTGAACATCGTTCCATGGTCCGATAATATCCTTTTATATGAACCAGCAATCTGCATAAACCTTTGCACTAACTTTAAACAATTCCTAGAATTTACCTTGTTGATGGGATATACTTGGACAAATTTTGAAAAGACGTCCATGATTACGAATATATATTTATTACCGTGCTCTGCACGGGGCAGTGGTCCATACACGTCCAGTGCAGCCAAATCATTTCTCTCTGTTGGTATAATGTTCTGCATTGGGCCGTCATACTTCCGATTGGTATGTTTTACCTTCAGACATGTCATACATGAGTTGATCACCTGCCTAATTTGTTTCCGCATTCCTTTCCAATAGCAAAGGGACTGTAAAACTTGGCAGATTTTTTCTGCACCGAAATGTGCCAATGATGTGTGCGCAAATTTGATCAATTCCTTAGTGCAAGCCTGAGGTATCCAGATCCTCCATATTTCTGGGTTGTCCTTTGTCTTAATTAGTACAGCTTCCTGTACCACTTTCCACCTATCCTCCTTTTGTTGTAACGTTGCGAATTCCGCCTCTTCTTCCGCCATCTGACCTTGCTTGAATCTTTTGATTTTGCGGATTTCGCCGTCACTTTCTTGTAACCTAATGAGGTCGTTCCAGTCGAATAAGGGTGATCTCGCAATTCCTAAATCGATCGCCATGACGTGGAACTCCCTGGCGTTAGCGTACTTATTGTCCCTGCCTGGTTCATGTCTGCTTAGAAGATCCGGTAGATGGTTTTGGGTCCCGCGACAATGTTCTATGTCGAATGAGAACTCCTGTAGTGCGAGTACCCATCTATGCAGTCTATCGTTTTGCAAGTGGCATCTGCTTAAAAATGTGAGCGCTTGATGATCCGTTCTTATTGTGAAGTGTCTCCCTTTCAGGTAAGGTTTAAATTTTGCTACAGCCCATACGATAGCGTTCGCCTCTTTTTCCGTGGCCGAAAATCGGAGTTCGGGTCCTTTTAACGTTCTACTGGCTATTGCTACTATTTTCTCCTGATTGTCAAATACCTGGTATAACATCGCACCCATGCCAAAATCGCTACTGTCTGTCTGAACCACGCACTTCTTTGAAAAGTCCGGATGTGCAATAAAACAACTCTTATAAAACATTTCTTTAACTTTCTCGAATGCTTCTTGATATGATTCATCCCACTTCCATTTTCTGTCCTTCTTTGTTAATTGGTAGAATGGATGCATCGCTTCCGCAAATTGCGGGCAGAATCTGGCGTAATAGTTACAGGTGCCGATGAATCTGCGTACCTGCTTGATTGTCTTCGGTGGTGGTATCTTCTTGATCTCCTCGATGGTTTCCGGCTTCATACTAATTCCATCTGTGTTTATCACGTAACCCAAGAATTCTATTTTCTTTGTAAACCAGCTTGATTTCTTCACGTTCAATACCAAATTGTTTTCTTTCAGGATGTGAAATAACTCTCTTAGATCTTCAAAATGCTGATCTATTGATCTGGCCTGCAAAACTATGTCATCCACATATGTTGTAATCCTATTTTGTAGCTTCCCTTGCAATATTTTGTCAACACATTGAATCAATGCGGCTCCGCTATTTCGTAGTCCGAATGGCACTCTGCAAAATACATAACAGATTCCTTCGAATGCAAACCCTGTATATTGCTGATCCTCTTCCGCCACTTGCATTTGCCAATAGGCTTTACTGAAATCGGTACTGGAGAAGACGATGTTCCCTCCGAACCTCTGCAATACTTCCTCCACCGGTAATGGAGCATCCCTATATGGTTTTGTTACCGCATTTAGTCTTCGGGCGTCCAGGCATAATCGTATTCCTCCATCTTTCTTTTTGACGATCACGATTGGGTTGGTGTAGGATGTCTGTGCCTTTCTTATAATTCCATCATTCACCATTATTGCCAATAATTCTGCGACATCTTGCTTCAGCGCAGCTGGTATCGGATAATTCCGCTGTCGAAATGGCGTCGTATCCGTCAGTTGTATTCGAAATGTGAATCCCTTGATTGGGGCGCGATTCTTCTGGAAGACTTCTTTATTTTCCAACAGCAGCTGCAGTAGTTGCTCTTTGTAACGCGTATTTAATACCTCAATTTTCTCCGTTTGCTGCCTCAGCTGTTCTTCTAATGAATCTTCCGCCATTACGCCCGTACACGCTTCGTATTCTTCGTCCATCCCCAGGTCAAATCCTACCGCCTGGCTCCCCAGTTCTACCACCTGCCGTTCTAGATCTATAATTGCTCTGTGATCGACCAGAAAATCCGTCCCTATGATTACCGAATACAATAATTTTTTGACTACCAGGGCCACCATCTCATATACTTGGTTGCCAATCCTGGCTTGAAACATGATTTGTTTTGTGATGGGGCTTGACTTCTTCTGAGTTGCCCCAATCACATACGCCCTATTCATAGGCAAACACATTACTTCTTTTCCTGTTGCTTTTAACTCCTCATACATTTCTTCTGATACTACTGTAGTCGTGCACCCTGTATCCACTAAAGCTTCTTTAATTATACCTTCACATTCTATCGATATCGTGGGACATTTCCTGATTCTGACCGCTGAGTTCTTACATCTCCGCCACGGTTGGGTATCGTAGGTTACCGGCTGCATAGCGTTTATGGAGACCGCGTTTACATCATCGATTTCCGCGTCCGCAATGGGGCCACCTATCACCGCGGACTCTATTAGTTTAAATAGTGTCCTTGATCACTACTTGTGCTAGGCTGTGCTAATCGGTCGGGTGCATTCCCGCCCCCACCTCGCGTCTCCGTACGGTTTGAATTAGATCTATTCCAGTCCGGTCTCTGGTTCCCCGGCTCTGGTCTCCATCCGTCTCCCCCTCTTCCGCGTTGGTTTCTCTGGTAATCATTGCTCCTATCATTCCCTTGCCCCTGGTTACGTTCCGATCTAACCATATTAACATTCCCTTCATTTCTGTTCTTTGGTACGCCTGCGAACGTCAAGTCGTACCCTCCTAACACATTCTGGAATCTTTCCAGGTCGGTGTGCTGCACACTACGTAAAAGATTCTGCACTGTGACTGGGAACTGTCTCGTCAATACACATATTATTTCCTGATCGCTCATCGGTGGGGATAGCGTTTTGTATTCCATAATACGCCTTGTTGCGTATTCCCGCAAACTTCCCATGGACTGGTTGTAATGATTATTCATCAGGCTAATTTTAAAATTAATTTGAATTTCCTCATTCCAGTACCGCTCAAGGAATCGATCTTTAAATGCCTTTACTGATTCGGGAAACTTATCAAATGTATCGGCCCATATCCTGGCGTTGCCTTCTAACATTAAATATAATAATTGTATTTTACACCTTTCCGAAGTATTGATAACATCTAAATGTCGTTCTGCTGCCTTCATAAATATACATGGATTCTCTTTCCCGTCACCTGAAAATTTTAGTGATCTTGGGGGGGTAAATGGTACCGTCCCGCTTGCTGCGATTGGGGATGCCTTGCATTCTTTTATTTGTTCAATCTCTGTTCGTAATGACACAACCTTCTCCTCGCATTCCCTCTTATTCTCCAGCATTTCTTCCTTGACTCCCAATTGTATCCTTTCAATTTTCTCGTCCTGCTTAGCGGTTCTATCATCTAATCGCTGATATAGCTTATTCTCTAATTCTCCCCCCAGATTGATTACTTGGGATTCTAACTCCTTTTTCTGTTTCCCTAATTCTTCGGTGGTCCATTGCTCGTGACTTTCTACCCGCTCCGCTATTTTAGTCATCTCATTCTTCGTTAACTCAATTTGTTCTTCGGCGCGTTCTATTCGCCCCCCTATTGCATCTAATTTCCTATTCTGTTCTTCCGCCAGCTTCCTAATCTGTTCCTCTGTGAATAATTTCTGTTCGTCTAATTTCCTACTCTGTTCTTTTGCCAACTTCCTAATCTGCTCCTCTGTAAATAATTTCTGTTCGTCTACTTTCTCATACAGTTCTTCAATCAACTTCTTCTGATCTTCTGCCGCTTTCTTCTGATCTTCTGCCGCTTTCTTCTGATCTTCTGCCGCTTTCTTAATCTGCTCTTCTGTTTTCCTGCTCCGTTCTTCTGCGATCCTATTCTGTTCACCTATTTCATCTAATTTCCTGCTCTGTTGTTCGAACATCTTCATCAATATCTGTATGGGGTCGTTATGGGTATTGTCCCCACCTCCCCGAGTCGGATTTTCTACTGCCTGGTTCATTGGAGTTGACGTAATTTGTACATCTTTATTGAAGCTGTCCCCTGACGTATCATCCAACCGACTTTCAATACCACTATCCCTACTTTCCGATGACCTGCTGTTATCGATTCCTACATCTATTTCCCCTACTTCATCCGCCTTTTCTTCCCGGTCCAGCACTACATTTTGCGCCTCCATTCTGTTGCTTTGAGCTGTCCGATCGATTCTCACTACACTAAAATACCGCACAAATTTTCCACTTGCCTCACCTACCAGCGATATCACAGTTATCCTATGAAGTAACTATATCCGCCACAACACTTGTATATTCTTCGTGAATGGTTTAATTCACTCCTATTTCAATTGCTACTTAATACCGAACAAGCCTCACTCACCACCATAAACACAATAACACTAATTCAATAGCCATATAAATTTCCACTCACCTACCAATGCATAAACATAATCCTTACAATACATAATATTATTACCATTGAAACACATATACACTGCTAATAGACTCGTTAATACTATTACACAAAAATGCTTTCAGATTATAATAAATCCCTTATTAATTGAAATTACTTTTCAACGCACTTATTGCTATATTATGTACATAATCATCATTCACATTTGCATGTCATATCTCCTCCCTGAATTTTCCTCAATAATATCATATAGATATTCACAACAAACATTCACACTGCTGGTATATATTTCCCAACCTGGTATCTTTTCTAATAAATTCCCCACACTTTACCATCACCAATAAATAATGCACTACTGCGTGAATGTTCCCAGCAAAAAAAAACAATTTTGTGCATAATTTGTACAACACTATTAACCACCTTTATATTCTCATAAGAATTATTACTATTTCCCCATTTCTTTGATTTCCATGTTATAAAAAAATTGCCAAGCCATTCAAATATTATTAATATGTCTTTCAAAATTTGGAATTCTATTACATTATATTATTTGTAACATGTACATGTATAGCCTTCATAACCTCAGTAACTACAATATTAACTATATATTGGATGCTCACAAATAATTGCCTATGTCAGCCCGTAATTAATTATGCAACAACATTTTTGTAATTATCAACATTTCATTATGTTTACTTGACTTATGCATATTTTGCTAACACATGTATTGTTACTTTTTGTTGTCTACAATAATACACTTCACTGCCTGCTTCTCATCTGTACCCTGCACTACTATACATCAATTACATGCACATTATTTTCCAACATTTCACCAACTTCCCTAAGGCCACATTTCTTAACTATACGTTATCCACTTGTTCGGGCGCCAGCTGTGACGTACCTGGTGGTGCCGGGTATCTTCACTGCAATATAACACTAAGAGAGGGTGTCTTTTACGTGAATGGGTCCTAGGATAAGTCGGTGCAACGTTGGGGAAGTTATTCATACATAGAAATACAATTATGACAAGATTTATTTTAAATCAAAGTTACTATTTACATAATCAGACACCGTTTTTATACTCCGCCTTGGTACCAAGATTAAAAGTAAAATACAACTTTCATACCTTCGGGGCCCCGTTTGAATACCTATGAGGTTCGTCGAGCCGCTCGTGCCGACAGGGTTGTCGACCTCTGCTACTGCTGCGGGCCGTCGGCAGCAGATGGCGTGGTGATCATCCACGGCTGATGCTCCAACAATTCTTCCCCGAACAGGATCTTGATACCTCGGCTGCGCACCTTCCTCGAATCACTGTCCATTAGTGGGTTTAATTACACGACCCCCGCCTACTCCGTATACTGGTCACAGTTCTGTACCGCACGCTTTCAAGAATGTTCCCTCCGCATCAACTAATAAGAGCGACGTCAATTATTTTACCAACACTAATCTTTTACTATACTGATACTTCTAATGTTCTGTTTACATGTCCATTACTTTGCGATTCCTAATCACATAACTATGTCGCGTATTACAGGCGTCCATTCGCTAGCGGAGAGCCCTCGCTACACGTCCGCACTGGTCGCCGCTCTGCTAACCTCTGCCGCTGTCGCTGTTCTGCCAACGGCTCTCGTCCGCGATTCTCGTAACGAACTTTTGCACGTGTGCGGTGCCCAGTCCCAACCGAAATCCACACGCTAGCCTCCCGGCGGCGGTGGCACCGTCGGCGGAGGCATCCGTTGCTCGCCGGCCCCGGCGCGCCGCGCTCAGCGCGCGCACCGCGCAGTTCAAAATAGCAATTGGTTTCTTACACTAATGATCTAATTAGTGTAATGAAACACATATTATGGGTTTCAATATATATATATATATATATATATATATATATATATATATATATATATATATATATGTTTGTAGAGCACAGTACAAATATGACTTGACCATTTAGGAACACGAAAATTTAATTTAAAAGCCTTGGATGTATCGCTTCCGATTTAGGGACAATGGCTAGGTATATTGAAGCTACTTTTCATATAAGCATAAATCTGAGAACTTCTATGTTTTTGTCTGAAATTCCTTTGTTGCAGGCTTGAGCGTAATTCCCTCTGTAGAAAAAATCACGTAAGTGCGAGATAACTTCTTATAAATAATTCCAAACCGTCATCTTTCTTTTAGTTTAATTTCGCCTCACTCCGTTCACTATCTCGTGAAAAAAGGTATCATTCAAGCGACGAATTACGATGCGATTGCAATTAAGCTCAGAGACTTCTTTTAGGCTTGAGGATCTTTTAGATGCAGTAAATCTACTACAACGGACAGTCATCTTTACTTCCCCTCCGAAGTAGGACGTATGAAGCATTTTCACCCTTTCCGCTAGAATTTGAATCCGAAATTTGGTATTACAATCCGATACGCTAACCGTTACATCACGAAGCCACGTTCTTAAGCGTGTTACCGGCTGAGGTAGCTCATAACATCAGCTGATGTCCCTACAGTGCCTCAAACTAGGCCTATACTTCGAGTCACGTTTACGAGAAAATGTTCGACACTCGCTCGATCGAGATGCCTCGAGGAGAAACGTAGCGGCTGGCTGCTCTGATCGGATGGTTTCCGTGGTTTCGCCGATCAATACCAGGCGAACAGTGGAACAATATTTGGATGGGGAACATCCTGCAAGGCAACGAGTAGGTCGGCACTGGATATCGCCACCAAGCGGGGGAAGATCACTGGCTCCTCCCGGGATAAATACATGCAATACGCTTACGGGACTAATCAACGTATCGGCTTAGGCCCTCCGAAACACGTAATAACTTATCATCTCTAGCATATTACATGTGAAGGAAATTAATTATGAGATAAGAAAAGGACCTAATTGTCTTTCACAATATAATAAAAACTGAAAACATGATTTCCTTATACAGAATCCAATCTAAAATATGTTGATGTTCACGGAAACCTTCGGTCGGAATTAATATACCAGTAGCTTGTGTGTACCGTCAATAGAATACCTACACAAATTTGAGAGGGATAGCCTACCTAGAGTGCCCTGTAGCAGTACGTATCTCAGACATTGATGTATCACGTTTCTTCAGTGTGTAAGAGCCTCTGGGTACTTTGCCCACTAAAGGAAATTTTCGCGCAAAAATTGTGACGAATACAATTGGTTCAGTACATGTGTAGAATTACATTGCACAATAATATACTGCAAAAACACACAGTAAAAACTACAGTAAACAAGGAAACGATGTGCCACGTCGATTTTGAGATATTCTCAGTCGCCTTCAAATAAATTCAGAGTCAACCCGTCTAAGTATATGAGAAATTTTGGACCTTTTGAGATAGTATTGGTATTGAGATGGGAATTAGTTAATATGTTTTGCACAGTAAAGTCGCCTTGAGGCCGACTGACACGTAGGACGTGCGATCTAATATCACACGTTTTACTATGATTTGGGAGATGAACGTCTCTCCCAGTAAACACTTCAGAGAATCTCCCATTCACATCACAAGTCCCTTGTAATGGCTGTGATTTCTCTCGAACGCTTTTATACACCTTTCAAATTATTGCTTGCGTAGGCACGCGCATGACTACGAGCGGTCGTGTGTGTTTTATGTTGGCGTTGGTGTTGACGAAGGTATCGTGTGAACTGGCCTTTCACGTTAACGCGGCTCACCATACCTGAAACGCTGCGAACGCCCTGCCGAGTGCGACAGTTACGAGAGTGTTCATTTTCTGCGACATTTATGGTCGGGTGGTCGTTCGCGGACTGTGTGAGCGCACCACATGTGTAGTTACGATGGTGGCCCTTATGAAATAGCGGCTAATAGATTTTTTCAGCGAATGGATTAGCTGGGATATAGGAGATTTCTCAGAGAGGGAATTCTACGTTTTAAAGTCGACGGGGGGGAGGAGAGTGATGTGAGAGAGAATGAGAGTGTAGAAGTGAACCTAAGTGTGCGTACAAGGGGCAGGGGCCTTACATAAAATATCCGAAAGTGGGGCCTCTCTGAATATTCCGAAAGGGGCCCTGTAGCCATACTCAATAATACATTTTATTTCTTGATTTTTATTACATTTTATTTTCATTTTCAATTCCTGATCCTCCCCCTTCTTTACGTCGACAAATTGGGGAATTATATACATTTGGGGAAGTGGCTCTCCAAATCATGTAGCAACTTGTAAATGGTTCTACATAAAACCAATTTTATTTACTAGTTGTAACATTTCAGTTATTTTATTTTCCTTGTGTTATGTTTTATTTTTACTAGTAAAATTTACCATCTGTAAAACTGCTAATGATAAAGGGGGCCAAGAACCTATTCTTGGGGGTCCAGAATTGTGGTTGTCCCCCTATCTTGCTTTACACTGTGCACATCTATGAAGGTATTCTAGTTCGGTATTTTCAGTGAAAGTGAGGCATAAAAGGACAAACTTGACATGACTTTGAAAAATGACTCTTCACATTGTCCGGCGATAATTTTTAACATTTATTTATTTTTGTATACCGGTTTTCAGAGTTTTGACATACATATTATATTGCGAAACATTTCAATTATTCATCGCTGCACGAGAAGAACTAGGTTTCATAATTAATTAATTTATTTATTCATTTACTGTTTAACTTTCATTTAATTAGGCATGATTTTCAGGGAAGCGAGGGTATTTGAAGGGCATAGTGAAAACCAGCACCTTCAGGTTTGAGATAATGTTTGTTTAATATGTGGAATACATGTACAAATCAATGGAGGGTCACCACAATCAATCAGACGTTATACTGTCGTATGGCTAGAAATTAGAAACCACTAATACTGAATGGGAAAAGTTAGAATTTTGGTATGATCAACTTCAGAAACACAAAAAACTACGTCTTCTGACTATCTCGAACTGACCAATTGAGTTGGAGATACCACTGGAGTGTATTATGAATATTTAAATTTGTCTTATGAATCTTGAATTATCTCAAATTATTTCGTACACTATATGACCTAGAATTCGTGAGGGAACACTGAATGCAATTACGAGTAAACAACTCGAATGCAGCTTTTTCATCGAATGACTTTACGATTACGTAAGGGATGAGGAATTCAACGTTATAAATCCAGTGGGGTGTTTCTGACAGCAAGCTTGAATATGGAGGTTCATAAAAATAGTATTATTGTGATGAAAGTTACATAAACGTAAACTCACTGTGCTTCTGAAAAATACATCTTCAAATTTGAGATGTATAATATAAATTAGGAAATAATCAAACTATAAAAAAAAAGTTTTCATATTTCTTAAAATTTCCGAAAATCAACTTTTAGGATAACTTTTCCCATCCTCAGGTGTCCCCAAAAGTTGGCTTTGACATGTAATAAATATAAAAAGTTTCAAAGGTAGTGGCTTCGATTTTTCTTAATTCATATTATGCAGTACCTCAAAATATCTGCTCCTGCTACTAAATTTATATTATATTAATACTATTGGTGTGAACTATTTATCTTCATTTCATTTGTTTAAAAAACTACATGTATGTTGGATGTGTGCAATGTATTGTTAAGGCAAAACAATAAGTAGTAAAGACTTCGAAAATAAAAATATATGTAAACATTATCCAGTATACGTAGTTATTCTGTCACATCTGAGTGATTAAAAAATAACTCGTTGCTTGATATGACACATTTCTTTCAAGAGAATTCTCTACAATTTTGAAATATCACATTATGATTCGCTTCATAGCTTCGCCTACGACTTTTAAACTGTACATTTACTTGCGTAATATGCACACTTGTCTTTGCAAATATAGGCGTTTCTTATCTTTATGAATTTCCTGTAATCTCTACTTTCATTATCAATTTACTTTGTTACAGCATATGGTTTTTAAATAGTTTTCAATTATTAGTATTTTCCATATTTCACAATCACGAGAAGAGACCACTAAATTATTTTACTGATTAATATTGATGACAGACTTTTCAGCAGTCTGTCTTCTTCTATTATGTTGTATCTTTTGTTCGAGAAGACTATTCAACCTCTAAATTTCTTCTCAATCGACTGAGTAGGAATAATTGAAAATATCAGTGTTGCCCGCATAGATTTAAACAAAATGACCAACGTTTGTGGCTCCAATCTATCACAATTAAGAACGATCATGATGGAAAGGAGGAGATCTGTATCATCCTATTCTTTGTTATTTCACCCTCATTAGCAAATGTGTCTTTCTCAATATATGAATGAGCTGAATTTTCTTGTTGAAGAACATTTTAAAATTATGATTAATGTAGAATCCGTTTCCGAAACTAGAATCACTCATTAGTTTTGCCGGGTACAAATCTATTTAAATATTATTTTAACTTAAACATAACGTCTACTGAGACAGAAACCTTAATCAATATAAAAACAAAATGTTATTCTTATATTCTGTATGTAAAAGTAAACCATGTGTTACGGGCAAGCAAATCTAAAATAAGTTAACGGATTTACCTTTTTTATGTGAATCATGTTTCTGAATAATGCGAAGAGAGAAGTACGAAACTATCTGAGAAGATCTTTTTAAAAAAGATTTCTCTAAATAAATATTAATATTTATCTTCTTCAATTTGGACACAAATAGTTTACAACTAATGTGTTCTGAAATTGTCCTCTTGCTATTTTGACGTCTATAAATCGGTGTTTTGTTGAATGGGAATACTTAGTTTCCCATGATATTTTCTGTTCTTACGAGAATGAGTGTGGCACTGTTTCATCACATTTAACTTTAACATTTGATCTACCTAAAAAGTTAATTAAAACTAAAAGGGAGTTTGCAATAACATTTACGTGAAACGTCTAGAAATAATATTTTAGTAAAGGTATGAAAAGGTAAAATATAAACCTGAAATAAAATGTAATAAAACTATAAAAAGAATAAAATTTAAAGAGTGGCCTAAATAAAAAGTTGACCAAAAGCTTCGAGTGGCAAAACTTAAAATAAAGCGAAAAAGGATGGAATTATAGAATTGTTCTTAGATAATTAAAAAATGGAATGGTAGAGAAACACGAGTGACATTTTTTTAATTCAATCGGTAGTGGAGCAAACCTTTTATGCAAACATTATATCAGTACTGTGTGTTACCCTTTATTTAAGAAAAACTTTAAAAAACTATGGGCACGTTTTCTGGAGCTCCGAAATCTTTACCGTCATTAGTTTAATATACTAAGTTGAAGTGAAAGTAAAGGCTTTTGCAAAATATGTTAACCCGAAATATTTGTTCCTGTGTAATCTGTATTACCAATGGTTTCGTTAGATTCCCAGGAAAAATAAAAAATCTATATCACTACTGTTCAATGTGCATAGAAATTCACAGTAAACTATTGTAACAGTTCTCCGATTCACGCCGCAATATACTCGGAAATACGCATTCGCAATATATGCGAAAGACACCGGGGAAACCACTTGTCACCATTACAACCCCCTCTCCCACCCCGTGCCTAATAACTACTTTCCAGGAAAGGAACACCGTGTCGCCCTCTTAGGCTCACGATTATGGATTGTGTGGCTAGGGAAATGTGGAAAAGATTCTGACACGTCTTTAATATCTTAAACCGCTCGGTCCAGCCGTTATCGGATGCCGCAGGAGTTTAAATCCTTCCAAAAACTAAATTACATCTAGGTTACTATTTTGGGTAGCCTAACCAGCCCATTCACGAACAATTTCAACAAGTGGACGCCGAGATTTCAAACGCAAAGCTGTATTTCACTCCGATAGCCTTCGTTCACATAGAAAGAATGAAACACTACCGAGCTGCTGGAGGAGTATGAGAAATAGATTTGTCAGTAAGCTGTAGAGAGAAGCTAATTCATTGAGATTCGAAATTCCGTGTGGCGAACTTCGAGCCGCCACTCCGGCTCTTGAGAGCGCGCGGCTCCTACCGTGGCCGCTGAGTGTGGGCCATCGAAAGCAACACTTGCAAATCGCGACACTTCTTCAGCAGTGAACATGATCATATCAAGGAGTGGTGCTCCGTCCATATTCCAGCGGCGGCGATGGTGTAGCGGTTAGCGTTTCGGACTGTTGTACCCAAGTTGGCGGGTTCAAACCCGATCGAAGCCGTGGATTTTTCAGGGCGAAAAAATCCTTCGTACGCCTTCCTTCGGAGGGGAAGTAGATTTACTTGCATGTAAAAGATCCTCAAGCCTAAATGACGCCTCTGACCTAAATTCAAATCGCCTGTTTCTCGCCCAAGAAATGCCTCCTTTCTCTGCTAGTTGGTGAAAGGAGCGTAGCGAAATTTACGTGGTCAGACGGAAGAGCAGGCCTAATGGTCTGAGTCTCGCCACGTAAAATAAGGCATTAATTCAATTCATATTTAGGCGCTCGCGCCCTCCGCTTTGAGTCTCAAATAGCGTCGCGAGGTGACGGGTGATTGCGTGGACGCCAATCGCCAGAATCCGCTGCTGCCGATTCTTCAGTCATCTGTCAGCGTTTTTAAGTAAAAACGATGTCTACTTCAAAATGCCAGTTATAGGAAGGCGCACCTACAAAAATGTCCAACTTCATAACGTCGAGTCGAAAACATCCGCTAACAAAAATTTCCGACAAAAAATGTACAGCAAACGAAAATGTCCCCTAAGTATTTCTATGATATTAATATGTATTCATGATGTAAGGATAGAAGATATTTATATTCTAATATAGTGGAATATTATTGACGTTGATAAGTAAATTAGAAGTTCCAAATTTTTCAGTGATATCGGTCCAAAAATCGATAGTACCCCAGGAACTCAAGGAAAAATTTAAAAAGAATAAAACACTCTCGTTTTTGACTGAAGGATTCGAAAATTTGATTGTGTTATTCCGCCTCCTCTCATATTGCGCTAGAGACTGAGCAATGCGTCACCACCTACGACACAGCGACGTCATTCGACCGCAAAGATCCAACAAAGAGCCAGCCCGCCATTAAATATTTTCTGTTTACGTTTTGCTTTAGGGATCAGCAGATTTTGACATATTTGAAACACCTGTTAATCTGTGTGTTTATTGTACTAAGTGAGTTATTTTTGAAGACTGAGTTTGTTAAAATATTTAGTTTACAGCAATTTTATACGAGAGTTTTTTACTTGTTGTTCTTGAGCAGTGTGCGTGATCTTTAGAAAACCATTTTTGGGGTGGCATTATTCAGCGACATTTTTACTGCTGTAGACCATTACAGAAACTATTTGCATTGGCAAATGAACTACGGATTTTGAGTCTTATATTACCAAGGCCCGGGTACGTATCTCGGTCGGGGCAAAAATAGACTTGTAGATGTCCTTTAAAACCGTCTCAGTTTCTGTAGCTGAGTTACGAAGAAAAGCTCAGACAGACGGAGTTTGCTAGTTACGGTGAAATGAATAGACATTTTTGCCTCATGAGCCTTTTACCCCCCCCCCCCGAAAAAAAACATAATTAACTCCAGGCATGGGGACACCGTTAGCTAGCCGGCAAAGTCGGACAATCGGTTCAAAATGCTAAATGTATACATATTATCATGTCTCACATGAAGGAATCGACTCCCTTTCCCGGGAACATACACAATTTTTGTTACCGTTGGCGAGAAAATGAAATTTCCAACTAATGTCAAGACAACATGCGTAGAAAGAGAAACTACGATTATACGAGTATTTGCAGTTTAGAATCAAGTGAAGGGGCTATCTCGTCATTTGCTCATTGCACCAAGGAAAACCTGAACAAATATATGATCGAGATGGATATATAGTCAGTATAGCTCTGTCAGTATAGCAACAATAACAACAATATACATAGGTGGGATCGAGAGATTTTAGGCGACCAAAGGCACTGGAACGGACTCAGAAAAACCTAGTCCTTGCCGAGATGAATAATCGGTGAATTTCATTTTCCACGTGGTATGTTTAATTGCCAAACTCGTGTTTCGTGTTTTGTCTGAGCCCGCCCGTCCGCACAGCCTTGTGTCTCGCGTCCGCCCCTGCACGTGCGAGAGGCTAGCCTCCCCTCCCCTCCACTCCCCAGCCATCCGACGCAAAGAGCGCCCTCTGGCGGGAATCGTGAGAATCTCATCCGCGACAGCGTCAGCAAGAAACATCCCCCGTCGTTTCCCTTCCACCCCACCCCACTCCCCCACCCCCTCCCCGCCACATCCGCCCCGCGCAGACATTACGCCCCTCCCCTGCCTCCGCCGTTCGCCGCAAGAAGCGCCACAGTCGCCGCAGCCGCTTCGTTAGCAGCTGCCGCGGCCTCGTTAACATACGCAAAGCGCCTCGACTCTGCCCGCGACGCGCTCGTGAATCATCCGAAAGGGTGGGGGCGGGGCGGAGGGGGGGGAGTGTGGGCGTGAAGTTGCAAAGGCGCTGGGCCGTCGTTGTCTCTCCCAGACGCGACTGTCGGCAGGGTTGACTGCGATGAGGTTGCACTTTGGGTTCTTGCTTCGGTGTTATCCCGAACATCTTATTTTAGGCGCTCAACAGTAAACTACCGACTCTGGTAGTTGATGGCGTTGTGTATTGTAGAGGTGTATTCCACAGCCGCGTACTACTCGTATATTATCCATTATCTTCTTTATTGGTGGCAGTATCTGGGGAGAGGAGGCTGTTACATTGTGAACCACTCTTCACTACGGTTGTGTGTTCGAGGTACCTCGTTTTCACCTTGTAGGTGTGGCATTGGAAACGAAGGTAAAATAACATCACGTGCCTTATACAGTGATCTAATTCATCATTTCTGAATTCCTCAGGTAGCAGGACAAACATAAGTTATTTGTACTTAGTGTCCACTATCCCGATACAAATACGACTCAGGAACATGATATCTGATAGTATTCAATTTAATCACTGTTAGAATGCACCCATGCCCATGATATGTTTTGGTCTCTTAACAAGCTATTTATATCTTATTAATTCAAAATTTAGCTTTCACAAGTTTTCCAGTTTTAAATTTTTTTGGGCTCGTTATTTTAATTGCTTCTATCCTTTTTATTGTGGATTTTCTAAATTATCAACGAAATTAAGACAAGATTGTAGTAGTAACAATCAATTAACTCATTGTCGTAAACGTCAACTAACTGATAGTCGTAAAAGTATTGAAAGTCATTTTTGAAGAAAATAATTCGAAGAAAGGCAACAAATAATGTGGAGTACGTCTAATTTGGTGACCAGAAATAAGAAATATTTTATTTTCTCTGAAAAAGATGAATCACATTAGTTACTATCAAATATCAACTGCTGAAGTATATTTCTTTATTTTTGTCATATTTAATACTGACAATGGTCTTCAGGGTACGATATTATCTTCTTTGATAAAAATTCGATACATGAACAGTTAAATTTAATGGAAACGGGGTTTGGCTAAGAAATAATATAAGATAAGAGGAATAAAATTCGATAAATTATAAAAAAGATTCAGTTTTAGTTTTTATCATGTGTAAACTTTTTAAAATGTTTGAGCACGTGAAAAGAATGAGAGAAGAAGAAATTGCAAAAAAATGTTGTCCTACCGGAAAAAATCAAGAGGAGATTCTAAACTTGATTTGATAAAAGTTTTTCCAATTTGTAAATATAAAGTGTTAAATAGAGGAGATTGTGTAGATATAGATATTAGACCAAAAATTTAAATTTTAAGAGGTTTTACAAATCACAGGAGATTGTTGTACAACAATCTTATACCTGTTAAATAATAAATAATAAGTAATTTGTTAGCAAAAGTGAGCCTTTAGACTATATTAGATTTATCTTCAATAAGTCTTGTCTACTCCACAATCAGAGTAATCTTCCAAAGTCAAAAAAACCTTACAATTATAATAATAGTATTCAATAATCCAATTAGATAAGTTATCTTGCTCTATACTTAATATGATAGTAAAATCAAAGATTTTTTACTGTTTAAATATTTTACATACTACGGAAAAATGGAAATAACGACAGTCGTACGTTTCTGATAACAGTGAAAGAGAAAACCTTAGACGTCGATGTTGATACAGGGAAGATAATAAAGCGTTGAAAAGAAATGTTGTAAATACTACTGAAGAAATTTGAACATTTTTTTATCATTTCTGTACAACACACAAGTAATAAAATTTCTGAAAGAGTTATCTTTCAAATACATCCCTACACTCGTTTACGGTTTCAATATTCGATACGGGAATGTTTTTAAGTTGAGTGTCAATGATACAGTATAAAACAAACAGTGCCTGAGCGTTTCTCATTGTGAACATTTTGAACAATGTCTTTTTTTATGCGAAGAAAGGTAATGCGATAATATATGATAATTAATTTTCAGACTAAGTAGTACAGGTGTAGTAGAAAAAGTATATGTACGTAAAGGATCGTAGTACAAATACAAATACTGAAGGTAACATAATGCATTAAAATACGAGAATTAATTTGCAGACAAAGAAATACATGTGTAATAGAAATAGAACACGCACAAAAAGGGTCGTAGAACAAAGTCAATCATTTACAAAATTGAATAAAGTACATGAATCAATGCATAGTAATATTTTTAACTTAATTAAAATGGCATTTGTTTGGATGGTGAATCAACAAACAATGAATTGAATTTAATGAAAAGAATGGCTTTACTACGCATAATACACAATGGGACTGACATGCTATTCACAAAGAGTATTTTTTCCAAATCCATGGATACATCGTTCAATGAAATCAGCACGGCTGATTTGCGATGAAGACTATCAGCTCAATACTGCGCGAGGAAAAGGACGAGAGACGATTCCGGCGGTGCAGCAAAACGCAGTCACTTCGCAGGACGGTGAAGGGCAACTGTAAAAACAGTTCGCAGTAAAAAGCTCCCGGCGCGCAGGGGGGTGGGGGTGGGGGAGAGGCGTTTTCTCTGTATAAACACAGCAAATCCGCGCAAACTCTTTCCGAGGCCGTTAAGTGAAAATGTCACCGTATTTCGCGAGAGGCAGCGGGATTTCAGCGCAAACTTTATGACTTGCAGAAGGAAAGGGATGCACCCGTGGTGGCTGAAGCGCTATTTATTACTTTTTGCCGCCAAGCACGAAGAGCCCTTTCCGGGGCTCGATCCAAGGACTTTGTTTTTACTGTTAAAAGCGCGGGAGAGAAGACTAAGAGAGGCTGCGTGCGTTCCTTACGGTTTATGGCACGGACCCCGTAAAGTTTACTCCTCCGGGTCTTCCGATTGCGTTGGCGACCGTGGATCGGGGCGAAGGGACAGGGGGAATCCCTTATTCTTTAATAAATCACGCGCACGCAAACGAGATTCCGCGAGGTAATTTGGGTACGATCGGGCCCCGTGGTGGTGGTCTGTTGCACTTGAGGCTCCACTGCTGCCAGACTCGCGAAAAGTTTGCGAATGTGGAGACAACCTTTTGGGGACGAGGGAAAATCACATAAAGACGCAGGTAGGTGGTAAATCGTGCTAACAAAACAAACACATGCGCATACAAATGGACACACACACACACACACTCCACCGACACGGAAAAACAAGCTTCCATTTCAACTTTCAAATGACTAAAAAATCTGTACCACAAGTTCGACGACGGCGTAATTTGGTTAGTGTCCGAATTATTTTCCAAAAACTTCCAATTTACTTCTTTGTCTTTAAAATTCCTTTTATTCTAAATTATGTTTTAGAGGTACACAGAGATACGTTCATGTTCGTTTTTGTCATATACATCTTCGATTCCTTGGACCTACTTAACGCGTATTGATTATTAAATAAATAAAAGGTGTTGTCCCGTATCCAATATATTGTATATTTGACACCGGACAACACGTTTTATTTATTTAATTATTAGATGGTATCTATCCCACCTGTGATCTTATTAAAGCGTATTGATCAATTTTACGAGTAAGCAATGATCCTTTCAAATATGCAAAACATTGTCGTGTAATTAGTTCGTATTTCAAATAACACTATAACAGGGTGTTTGCTATGTAAAATAAATATATGTATTAGTGTTACGTCACAATCAGTGAGGACATAACGTTTGCGCCCGCTAGACCTGCAATATAGACGGGCCCGGGATAAAAGGCCCAGGGCCTATTTTTACGGAATATTTTTGGTATCTAAGGTACTAACACTACTTGTATTTGCTGTAATAAAGGGGGCACGGAAAAAAGTTTTGCGGGCAGACCCGTTCTCATTTTGTTGCGCTATTGGGCACAATACTCAAAAAGGGAAATAAACATGGTCGGAAAACAGTCTTCCAGGCATGATCCACACATTCACCATTCATTCACATTCATTTATGGGGAATGTAGAAAAATCTACAACGCGTGACAAATAACGAGAATTCTGTGCTGAGATGAATCCATATTGCCGTAACAAAGAAATCAGAGACGCATGTTTACATTCATAAAAACATTTCATGCCACTAATCGTCGTAATAAATGTCGCAATTTCGTTCGAATATCATCGAAAACAATATGTACACGCTTGTGTGTGTACAATTTTAAAAACACAAGAACTCTACATATAACATATTGCTGCTTCAGATTTTTAACTTGAAATACAAACGATTCACATACGTTTCGTATTTGCTTATGTCTCCTCCACGAAAAAAATATATGTTTCGGAGATTCAAACAAACATCCCATGATCAAAAGCAAGGAGATTTTGCCAGAGAAGGCAAAGAAAAAAAGATGCCATTTTTTGTAGTAGCAATGAAAGTATCATCCACAAAGGTATAATTATTTTTATGGCGAATGTTGAATGGTTGAATTTACGTAAGACACAATGGCGCGTAATAGGCTACTTCCCTGAGCTTTTCAACGAACAGTGTTCTAATATACGATTTTGTTGTATTTAATTAGTAGGATACATTGTCTTTGTCGACCGTCTTCCGATGTGTTCATAAATGATTTACAGCGTTGAAAGGATGAAATTATCTTTCCTGCCTCTTAACATATTTCACGACTCTGGTGGGTACGTGCATAACTACCGACATCTCTCGGCATAAAGATTCTTGGCTCCCTTTGGAGAGTCGTAAAACTGCAGTAAAACGCGGTCTTGTTTCATCTGCAGCGAGGCCGCCGCCTACCCCACCTCCTGTTCAACTGCCGATATTCAAGAGCCGATTAGTCTCCGTGATCGAGGCCTTTCCTTTACACGTTTTAAATACCTAGCCGCACCGGCGATAATGATTCCTTTGGCAGCTGCAAAGGACAGTCCCGCGGGATATCGTTCCTCATTTATATTTACACATGAGCGGACCTTAAAAGGGTAGGATGTTCCCGGAAAGAAAGTACTTTTTCTTCGAGGGGAAAAAGGCTAGGACTTGAGCCGTGAATATTCAGTGCAATCTGTATTCATTTATGCAAAATAATAAAATGTTTAAAACATACTTTTTATAATTGTTTACGTACTTAAGAAAGTGGATTACGTCACTCTTATATACTTAACTTGCAACCGTTTTTCGAAACCAAAACATAATAATATTATGGATCATAAATAAAAGCGATTAACAAACTTGTAAATACAATACAGGTTTCAAAAATTAAAAGTAGAATATTAAAGAGGAAAGTTAATTATAATTACAATCGCGAATTGAACAAATTTAAGGCGATATTAAGAAAATGTCATAAGAAAGTTCTCGTTTTTTTGTTCACTTATAATCGAACAGCCTGTTAACCGTGTCTAAAACGTAGTATCTCGTGAACTGCCAAGAATCTATTAAAAACATTAGTATTGTCACTATTAAAAAAAGTCAAGAAGTTAAAAAAAATGTTTTATTTTTTAAAACAAAATTCCAATAAAATTGAAACTTGTTTCGAATACTTCAGGACATTATTTGTATGATCTTAACTTGATGAACTTAAAAGCTTTTTAAAAAATAGTGCCGGTATTGAGAAAGTGTAGTTCATTTAGTTTTGGTCGCTGATATCATCTTATTCAAAATTACGCTTTAACGTCAAATATTTATTTTAAATATGTACATTAAATTAAAGCTTGGGTTCGTAAAAGCTGAACTCGTGCAGTTTCTGTAAATTTCCTGTTTTTGATAAATTTTTACTATTTTCATGGCCTCACCTTCCTCTATTTTTAATCTAATTTTTAAAAAATACATTGGAGTATTTTTATGAAGATATTAAATATGTTAATGAGCTTCTCATTACGTTCTTTCAAAATGTAAATTATCCTCATCAAATTAGTACGTATCGAGATTGACAAATTCGATTGGCAAAAATTATGTTCGGTTAGTACCTAGTGTTGTTCATAATAGACCAATTGGCGGACAGACAGACTTAGGTTTATAAAGCATTCTTTGTACCAGGAAGACAAAATGTGTATTTCTGTAAAAGGTTAGACATCAGTATTATGCAGCATTTTATGGTACTATACAATGCAGATAGTCAGTGTTTATTGCAGGTGCGTCATCCGCGATAAACATTACGATCTGTAGATGTAAAAAGTCTGAAGAGCGTGTTGTGTTACAGCTCCGATATCTACTGCAAGCACATTGACACATTGACATGTTGTTGTTATTTGTCTAAATAGAGTATGTGCGGTCTAATGCAGTTACAACATCTGGAACAAACCCATCAACCTATTCGTTGCTAGTGGTATGACGTGTGTGTGTGTGTGTGTGTGTGTGTGTCTGGTCTGTTGCAGGTCCGACATCCGGGGCAAGCACAGCGAGCTGCTTTGTTACTAGTGGTCTGACGTGTGTGTGTGTGTGGCCTGTTATAGCTTCGACATCCGGTGCAAGCACTCTGATCTGTTCGTACTAGTGGTCTGACGTGTGTGTATGTGTGGCCTGGTATAGCTATGACATCAGGTGCAAGCACTCTGATCTGTTTGTACTAGTGGTCTGACGCGTGTTGTGTGTGTGGTGTGCTGCAGCTACGACATCCGGGGCAAGCACAGCGAGCTGCTTTGTTACTAGTGGTCTGACGTGTGTGTATGTGTGGCCTGTTATAGCTACGACATCCGGTGCAAGCACTCTGATCTGTTCGTACTAGTGGTCTGACGTGTGTGTATGTGTGGCCTGTTATAGCTATGACATCAGGTGCAAGCACTCTGATCTGTTTGTACTAGTGGTCTGACGCGTGTTGTGTGTGTGGTGTGTTGCAGCTATGACATCCGGGGCAAGCACAGCGAGCTGGCGTCGCACTGGCGCGACCGCGAGCTGCTGCAGCAGCGCGGCTACTTCCGCACCATCACGGAGCCCGCCACGCTGGCGCTGGACGACGTGCGCGCGGAGGACGAGGGCGACTTCCGGTGCCGCGTCGACTTCCGCCGCTCCCCCACGCGCAACTCCAAGGTGCGCCTCAACGTCGTCGGTGAGTGCCCCCCCCCCCCCCGCTTCGGCGATCTTCGCTTCTATTTCTCCTCGCGCGTATACCGACCTGTGGCTTCTGGGCGTCCAGGCAACAAATCAATAAATAAATGTATTAATTTTAGTGAGAAAATGTATGCATGAGTAAGTGAATAGAAGAATATGTGTGTGAATAAAGAAATGAGTAACTGATTGAGAGAATGAGTAAATGGTTGCTAAGTTGCGTGAACGGATGGGAGAGCGAGTAAATGAATGAATGAATGAGCGAGTAAGTGAATGAATGAGAGAGCGAGTAAGTAAATGAATGAGTGAGCGAGTAAGTAAATGAATGAGAGAGCGAGTAAGTAAATGAATGAGAGAGCGAGTAAGTGAATGAATGAGAGAGATAGTAAATAATTAAGTGATTGAATGAACGAGTCAATGATTGAGTGAATTAATGCCAAAATGTGTGGGTCAATTAGCGAGCATGTAATGTTTATTCAGAATTCTGACTAAAAAATCTGAAGAACACATGGCAGTCTATATGTATAAACCAGATATAAGCACAAAAACGAATCAGAGACATCTCATTTTGTAAACAAAATCGTGTTTTTCAGTTCAACAAAACTAGTAGTTTTCAGTAAGTATTTCATTACAACTATTTCATTATTTTTTAATCTTCAAACATATTTGCTAAGTGAAAACGTATTGACCCACTCATTTTTCCTCCCAGCCCGGGCATGCAATTAAGTCATTCTTGGCAATTCGTAAAAACAGTTTAATTGATTCCCCTGCAATGAATCTGAATTTACTTTGTTAGCGAATAAGCGCATTTGGAGAGAACAAGCAATAAAATGCTCGTAAATGTAACGCGGGCATCCTGGATCACGTGGTGACAAACAATCGGAGAACTCGGGCGTAAACACTTAACGAGAAGTGGCACCATTTGCGGTCCGCAGCGACACACCGCTCGTTGCGTCGCCGATGCACTCGCGCCACATGCTAAACGCGGATTACGCCAGCCCAGAGCCGGATTAATATCTTACGGGGCTCTAAGCCCCGCCGAACCAGGAGTACCCTTAAAATATTGTAACAAAAAAATGCTTTGATCCGCGTCTCTGAGAGGTATGTCCATGGCAAAATTTTGTATCCGCTTTGGTTGTCTAACTTTATATATCGTAATCGTCATCAATGTCGTAACAAGGGTCGTTTTACGATACAAATGTTGTAAATAACCATGGCAAATTATTAACAGTACTCAGTTTCGTAATGTGCGTAGTAGGAATAATACAATTTGTAACAGTAAGTAAGTAGTAATAACCACGTTTCCCCATTGACGGTGCTTTGAAGATGAAAAAGACATTTTTTGTAGAATCCTCCTAGGACATTGGAGAAGGATTCAGCTGAAATACTACCAATGGATTCGTCTATACGACAAGAATACTGAGCACGTACTCATGTATTAATCCACCTGTGTGCTAGCCCCTTGAGAGCTAAGATTTTTTTTCCGTGCTTTGAGTATCTGATTTGATATTTCTCACGCTTGAACCACTGGGAGATTTTTAGTGTTTGTTGCATTCTTGACTATTATTTGTTATTTCTTTGAATTACACAATAATTGTTCTAATTGTCATTTACCATTTCTGTGTGAAAAAGTAATTTCTGTAGATACTGTTTATGACCGATTCCCTGATTTCCTGAGTTTGTTTGTTTCCTATTTAAATAATAGTCTTACATTTTTGTTATCAGTTGCTCCACATAGGGATTTCACTTATTTAAAATTATTAATTCATAATATTCAATCGTGTTAATTTAAGACTTAGTTGTATCATTCTATAATTTTCCCTCTAACTTTTCGAATTAGACAATTAATTTAAAAAAGAGATCAGTATCAAAACAAATTATGGAATTGAATTATAAATATTTTTTTACTGACATTCGTCTGTTACTAGTAAACTGTCATAGCATAAATGATGCTCAACAAAATCACATAAAATGGTTTACCAAAAAGCAGCAATTATAGTGTTCAAGAACAACTAATAAAATACTCCAGGACAACATTGCCATAAATTAAATGCCCTTCAATAATATATCATCAATAACATAGTATAGTGTACAGCAGTTCTTAAGATACCTAGAACAAAAAAGTTGCTGTTCCATAGCACACCTAATTAACATATATTAAACAACTGGCGACCTCTTTCTTTGAGTCTTGATTCTACACGATGATTTACATTTAGATTTAGATTTATTCAGTCAAAAAAAAAAACAGTAAAAACTGTATGTGACGTAGATTATGTCCGTTGTCTCGTAAACTGTGACACACTGAGCATGAGAGTTTAGTCGGTATTCGCAATATGAAAAAAAGCGTAATAATGCGTAAAATATTTACATATTTTAGTCACATTCAAAACTGTTTCGTTATTTTTGGATTTTTTCACGTTGCTGGATATTTAACAAAATTATTAACACCTCCCTCACGGCCGGAGCCTGAATAGTTTTCTTTTCATTTCTGGGTGCAATAGCAATTAATAATACAGATTTGTTTGACTTAATTTAAAGAAGATGCTGCACACATGGTAACGCGCACTATTACTTTCTATGTTCTTATACTCATTTGAATGCAGTGTTATTCCAGGCCTTTCACAATTTGTGCCGTTATAATAGTCCCAAACCTAAGCAGTATGGCCAGTCGTTCCATGGATGCATTCTCCCGATCAGTCATGGTGAAAGGCAAAGCACAAACAATGGGCCACAAACCGCGCGCGACCCTTTCTTCCCCATCGTGACCATCTCCAAAGAATAAACTGTGGCTATCGCAGTGTTTCTCGCCGGAAGGTCGTAGGTTTCCTCCACCGATGTTGTAGGATTTTCCACACTAGTTAGATAGCTAGATCAAATTCAGACACTGCCTGAAGGCACTTCTAAATGTCCGTTACTCTGATTAGTTATTTTCCGTGGCATTCCCGATTAGTATTACGTAAATAAAAGGGTTACTGACCGCCGTGGATGATCATTTCTTTCTCATCCTTCTTTCATCTCTTCATACACACCCACAGATACTTGTATGCAGGACTTGTTTGCAGCTAGTTGGGAGGCCTCACGGAAACTTATAATTTGTCCCGGCAGGCGCTGTGACCTGCTGGCAGAGATACCTAGATGGTAAAACCCTTCGTAAACCGCCGTTGGCACTGGATTTAATTTTCTGATTCGGTACGAACACCGCCATCTTCCGAGATCCAACTTCTTTGAACTACACTTATGGAACTAATGAGCATAGCAATTGACGCCTCCAAAATCACGAAATGATTCATTAATCCTGTGAAGCGCCAACGGTTTCCACCCACTTATGCAACTACCTGAATTCCACACCAAAACCCGATGTGAGCAACATTGCCATCGATAGACCGAAACTAGGACAAGCCGCATCAAATATGTGACACGGCCGAGACAACCGAAAACCGACGTGCATAATTCAAGCGGCAAAAACCTTCATCGGAAGTGATCAATTCTTCCACTCACGTGCTGTCTGTACAAAACCACAGCTCGGGTGATGGACTTCGTCTTCGATCGGCCCCGCGTGCTGGGCGGGACACTTTATCAGTGTCTCGCTTCAGGCCAGCCATTTACCTCCGCGTTTCGACATTTGAAGCTGCGCACCCTCTTTGACGCCGAAACGCTGTTTTTCCTCCTCGGGCCCGCCGGCGCCCGGCGTTAAATAAACACGCGAGCAACGTACTGCGCATTGACACGTACCCGCGCGTCAATAGGCATCACTCTGAATGGCAGCGCCCTCTTATTCATATCGGCGCCCGCGCATAAATAGGTCGCATTTCGGGGCGCGCATTGAGCGCAGGTGCATAGTAAATTCGCAGGCGGGAAGCCGTGCGGCCGGGTTTTGAAGGCAGCAGCAAATTATTGAAAACCGATCACGCTTTAAAAGCGTGGTTCTCAGCGCGGGCAACCGCGGCGCCCGGCGGGCGATGGAAGGGATTGGTACGCGTGGGTGGGAGGGCGACGAAGCTGATATGTGTGTGTGTGTGTGTGTGTGGAGGAGAAAGAAATAGGTGAAAATATGGGAAAAAGAAATAAGAAACTGCTAGTGCACCATCCTTTAGTAACGTTCGGACGCATCAACTTCCAGTTATGCACGATCGTTGTGGTAAATTGGATCGGCGTGGAAGGGATTGGTACGCGTGGGTGGGAGGGCGCGAAAGCTGATATGTGTGTGTGGAGGAGAAAGAAATAGGTAAAAATAGGGGAAAGCGAAATAAGAAACTGCTAGTGCACCTTCCTTTAGTAAAGTTCGGACGCATCAACTTCCAGTTATGCACGATCGTTGTGGTGAATTGGATCGGCGTGGAAGGGATTGGTACGCGTGGGTGGGAGGGCGACGAAGCTGATATGTGTGTGTGTGGAGAAGGAAATAGATGAAAATAGGGGAAAGCGGAATAAGAAACTGCTAGTGCACTATCTTTTAGTAACGTTGGGACGCATTAACTTCGAGGTATGCACGATAGTGGATTGGCACGGCATACAAGGAACTCTAACGTACGTGTGTGGGGGGGGAGGGGTAACCAAAGCTAATGTGTGTATGTATGTGGAGGATAAATAAATGGGTGAAAATAAGGGAAAGCGGAATAAGAAAGAGCTAGTGCACCATCTCCTACTAAAGCGCGGACGCATCAATTTCCAGTTACTCACGATCGTTGTGTTGGGTCGGCGCCGGATGGAAGGTATTATACCATGCGTGTATGTGTGTAGGTGTGTACATGTTGAAGCCATATGGAGTGCAAAGAAATGGACACAGAATAAGACTAAGTACCCGCACGAGAGCTCTTGTATACGTGTAATCCCACCTCCCCGCCCGTTCTCAAACTTTAAGGTACACTCGGAGACAGAAAGTACATTTCGGTTTAATGCGTAATATTTGATAACTTCAAGTATCATCTTATCCTCATGTCTTGTGAATCAAGGCCAAGGAATTATGATGATCCAATAGCCAAGGTTCATTTTTGCATACAGAAATAATAGGCTACTTAATCAAATGCTTAAATGTGTAAAAAGCGTGTATTGATTAAGCGATTCCCTTCTTTTGTCTAATATACCGAAACAATGTGATTAATAGAACACGGAATGTTAAGCTTTTTATTTTGCCTAAAATATGCAGAGAAAGCCGCATTTTTTCTGCCTAAAATAAAGGTTCATTAAGGCATGGGAAATACGAGAAATGAGGATTGAAAGAGTGTATGTAGTCAAAGTTATTTTGATACGCGTTGAGGCCCCTGATATTTGCTAATCGATTAATGAGAATTGCCAAGTTAATGGAAGTATCGTATCACTTGGCTGCTTATCATCTGTGTCAATCACTTATTTTGTCGCTTTCATTCCTACAGCGTTATAGAATTAGGTGGAGGAAAAGAAGAAGAACTTCAACAGCAACAACATCAACAACAACAATAACGAGAAAAAATACCTAAAGTAGGATTTCAAACTTGTATATCTCTAAATGTGTACTCCCAGTATTCGAGGTGAATATACAAAATAGGTAGTAAACGTAAAGTGTGGATTGAAAACTTTCTGAAATAAGAAAAATACCCAGGAGATCTTTTTGTCACAAAATGGAAGAGAAAACTAGAAAAAACTGATGACACGTATGAATATGAGAACAAGGAACATTAATAACGTAAGAAGGGGAAACCAGCGATGACGAAGACGACGATTCGAAAAGATAGCTGCGGGAGCTGAAAATATATCGAAAGGGCTTTGGGGGCGCTGGTGGAGGCAATGGAAATCTCGGGAGGAGAAATGTGTAGCGTAGGAAGAGGGGCGCGGGAATTGATATTGCTGGGGGAGCGGGGGGGGGGGAGTGAAGGCGCGGGCGATGAAGGGAACATTTCTGCGGGGGCGGGTTGCGTGAGCGGGGAAGACAACATCCACACAAATGTGCGCTTCAATTCATACGGTGAATACTGAAAGGGAACTTTGAAATGTGACAGTATCACTCGATCACTGGGAATACAAGTATTACGTTTGAAATAAGTAAAACTAGAGGTGCTGCAGCAGCACATTCTTTCTCGTATTATTATTTGTAACGGATATGTAGTTTTATACTACACCTTCCTATTCTACAAACATTTCAGCAGTCAATCGAAAAATTCAAACGATATAAATAAAAAATAAAAAAAAACACTCATATTTTTCAAAATCATGTACATAAAATAATTTTTAAATTTTATATTGAGGAATATTATGAAGATATAATATTGAGGAATATAATTATAAAAAATCTAGCTTTATTATTAAAGGTGAAGGACATGTACGAAAAAAAATAAACTTCTGAAAATTTTCTACATTCCAGAAGCTTAAATGAAAATAATTGAACCTAAGGCATATTATGTGTTTGTGAAAACTTTAAAGATAATTTCGCAGGGTGTATTGTTCTGCATGGAGTACAAGTATAGGATAAGCCAAAACAAAGAGAATAAAATTACAAGGGCTGGAAATAGAGCATTAGAAACGTAGTTGAAATGAAAATGTGACACAAATAAAACATTCCCTTAACAAATTTTCTATAATACTAAATTTTTTACATATTTCTTTGATGTAATTGAAAATATACATGTAATAATATATGTGAAATTATGTTGCAATATGGCGATGGAGGCTTAGGAATAGAGGAAAACCATTTTGGAACGACTGAGTGAGATTTAGCAGTGTAGCATATGTGATATGACTATCGTCAGAATGAAATATGATGGATGCTTGGATGAAAGAGGCCTCGCATAATGTACCTTTATTAGGCGTTCTAATTGATGGAACACTTCTGGAGTTATTCTAGAGTGAATGATTTACTGGGATAATTAAGAGAATTGGTAATGAACAACATTCTGTACAACGAGGTGTTGATAAATCTAAGATTTTGGGAAACTTGAGACATTGAGGAATTTCAATTATTGATGTGTTTAAGATACGGAGACATGTGAGCACGGAAAAGTTTGATTTACAGAAAAGTCTTTTAAGTGACGAAGAAATTTTGAGTTATAGAGAAATACGAGTTACGAAAAAATCGAGATTTGGATACATTTTAGTTATGATTATATTCAAGTTAATGCTGCATCCGAGTTATTGCTCAATTCGTGTTACGAGCATATTTGTGTTATGAGTATAGTCGAGCTTTGATGCATGCAAGTTGAGCGGAATTTTTTATTACGAAGAATTCTGAATTATGAAAAATCCAAATTATGGAGACATTCGAGTTAGGGAGAAATTTGAATTAATGGAGAATTTGAGACATTGAGGAATTTGAGCTGTAGAGAAATTCAAGATGTTGAGGAAAATGCCTTAAAGATATTAATTCTAATTAATAGCGTTTGATTTATGGAAGATGGAATGATCGAGGTTCCACAACCGTATTATACCAAATACTCTTGAGACAATACATGACTGTCTGCAAATTAACCGGAAACACTCGACTCTAGCGCACCTAGTAAACCGATCGTTCATCACCATTGTTATTGCCAGTTCGAAGTGTATAAGCTTGAAATATTTTTAGTTAACATACGATTATGTTTACTTACGTTTCGCAGAGAGATGCGAAAGTTATTGTATATGTATTGAAATATGAATTATTGTTCGAATAATGTTTCTGTCTATTTGGCAGCTGGGGAGGAGGTAGAGCAATATTGCCACTTACTCGGGCGATAGATGCGTGATCGTGGGGGCGTGATCGTGTTGTTGCATTAGAAACAAAACGCAATACGAGCACCCAACCGTAGACATTCATTCCTAACCATAGGATTCATAACCAGAGAAGTAATGGCACTCTTAAACTTACAGTTGCTTTGTGCTATGAGATTTCAGTTTGTTTTTTTTTTCTTAAAAAGCATGATCACAATTTGAAGCCTCTGATTGGATGACCGAACCCCCGCACCCCTGTTCGCCGGGAGCTGTCAAGTCCTTTTGGACCCCACCATCATTAATTTGTTAATATTTTCCTGTATATAGTTAGGATAATTTCAGTCTTCTAGATATGCCTTCGTGTATTTATTAAGCAGGTAGCAAACCATTTGCACATTTTTTCCAAATTGTATTAGAGAGTTATTTATTTTCTTCCTTACATGAGACTGGTTTAACCGAAGATATAACCTGTTGTTTTTCCATTCTTATTTGAATTAGTTTGTCTAAAACTTCAAAAAATGTGCTTGATGCAGTCAATATTTCATTTATTTTGAAGTAACTTACACACACTATTATAAATATTTTTGAAGCATAGTATATCAACAAAGGAGGTTACGCACGGTAGAGATTATTCTTTATATGAAATATTTAATATGAATAAATTAGATTTATTGTGTTATTGAAAATTACTTATGAAATGTATTCTTATATAAAAAATATTTTACCTCAGTATAATAATAATAATAATAATAATAATAATAATAATAATGCCTTTATTAACGGCGAGGCTCAGGCCATAGGGCCTGCTCTTCCGCCTAACCACTATGCCGGTATATTGCCTTTTTTTTTTTTTTTTTTTTTTTTTTTGCATATTATACACATAGATTGCCTAACCACTTCGAATAGTAAACGTGGGGTTCAAAAAGGCCTCGGGTATAGTACTTGTTTCTAAATAGTAGATATGGTTCGAGGGTTAATAGCACGCGAAAGGTTCTGTCGTGTCTCTGTGGTCTTTGCGGAGGGGCGTGCCGCAGGGGTGCGGGCGGCGTCCCCCGCGGGGGCTGCGCGGAGGCGCGCGTGACAGGCGCGCACCAGCCGTCCGTCAGCCCAGGCGGCCGAGCCCCTGGATTTGGAGGCTTCCACGGAGGCCCCCGAACAGAGCCGCACGCGCCGGCTGCGGATGTCTTTATCCGGTAATAGTTGTGTCGCGTTTTGTGACGGACGGGAGGCCCCATATGTGGACGGCTTGCACAACGTTCGAAACAATGTTTTCGCAATGTAGTTGCACGATTAAGGCACGGTAAATGTTGGATACATACGTAAATAGATTGAGAGATAGGTAGGTAGGCAGATAGGTAGGCAGATAAATAGATAGATGGATAGACAGATGGGTAGATAGATAGATAGATAGAGAGATGGAGAGATAGATAGATGGGTATATAGATAGATGGGTATATAGATGGATAGATAGATGGATGGGTAAATGGGTAGATATATATTATTTCTGCAAGTAGGTTTTTTATAACCTGGGAGCAGAACAAATCGAGTTATTTTTACGTAGTCATTTACCTTTATGGTGGACTCTTTTGAGCAACAAATATATATGTACACATAGGCTTCCGCGGCTCGAGTCCATTACTTCTAGGCTGTCCGGGTGACGCCGCGTCGTCGGCCTATCTGCCAACGACGCGGCGTCACCCGGACAGCCTAGAAGCAACAAATATATATTTCAAAAGCTCGTGCTACAAATCATGCAGTCTTTCGTAGATGTAAGGTCTGACGGTATCACCTTAGTGTCTCTGTATTTTTTTTTTCTTTTTACGAAACTCTAATAGAGACGCGATATTAGGAACATGCTAGTTCAAATTACACTGGACTGAAAAATTCTTTCTTCAATTGAAAAGTGAAAATTGGTTACTCTGGAATTCAAGTGGTTGAATAGAAATTTAATTCGTTATTGTCATTATTATTATCACCTTTGTAGACTTGATTTTGCTTCAGACTTTTGTAGTTGACGGGCATAAGAAACATTATTCAATTTTAGTGCAAACACAAAAACTCGAACTTTGATAACTTGAATTTCATAACATCTGGAACTTTTTATTACCATTTTTCTTCCTTGGAAGCTTAAAATAACATTGAATGTCGTTACGCTGGAAAATTCAAAAATTAAAGGTTATTGAATATAGTAAACAGGTATTGCTTTATGTCATCACTATCAGTAATAACACGAGTAATAATATTAATAATAATAAAAATAATAATAACTAACATAATAATAACATGAATATGAAGAATTTGCGATTGTGATTTTTGTTGCAGTGCCCCCGCAGATGCCCACTATCATAGATGAGCGCGGTCGAGAACTGCCGTCGGTCGCGGGGCCCTACACGGAAGGCTCCTCCATGAAGCTCACGTGTGTCGTTCGCGGAGGTAAGTGTTCGAGATTTTGGTTAATTCGGTTGACCTCGTGACAAAAGATTGAAAAGATCTACTTTTGGAATAAATTACTCCGAAGTCAAAGAACATTGGCATTCTTCTCACTACACATGACATTTTCGTTCTTCCGAGACTCGTCAATTAATTTTGACTTTCTGAATTTTGATTTTTAATTTTGACAATGGGAATAGTATATGAAATATTTCATATTCTCTTAGTTGTGGTGGTATATAATTTTCTTCTAAATCTTATTTATTAATTCTGTTTTTTTTTTATTTCAAGCGCAAGTTAAACAGTAAATTATATAATACAATAAAATTTGTTTGCAGCTCCACCCAAAATATTTTGAAATGATAGTAAGGCGCTTTGTATATGAAATCTTCGAGTACAATAGAAATAATGAAGACATTTGAAAAAATATCACTAGAAAAAAAGACGAGATATTGCAGGTAGTTCAGTTTTTCAATTCGAATCGTTCAGGATTCCTGTGATAGCAGAACTCGAAGATTCCAATGTGCCCCCAAACTTACACTTACTGTGTGTCTGTAAGAGAGCACTGCTGGGCAGTCAGGTCCCTCGATACAACCGCCATTTAATATACTCAACCGTTAGGCCCGCCAGGCAATATTCAGGCGCTGACGGTAAATTGTAACAGTTGGTGTCATTAAGTAGATTTTCATGAATATTGATATTAGTGTGGGATATATCCATCGTTTTCAACTAACAGAATACCACTTACTTCCAATTCTTGTGACGACTGGATATAAAATGGCGGAATCGGTGGAACAATGGAATGCGCTACTCTCTATACCCAGGGACTCCAGCCAGGTGAAAGATCCCTCCCTTGAAAATCCCACAAGTTTCGGCGTTTCCAAAGCGAGGACGACATTAGGGGGTCGCCGCTTTGAGCGCCGAGTCGAATGAACGACGCTGCGTCTGACGGACGAGACACGTGATTTCTTCGATTTGCACTCAACCTCTGCGGCCGAAGGACGCATTATCGACACCGATGGCCTCCCTGTCCCCGGGAAGAACGCAGTCACTTATTCATTCCCGGGTCTCCTTTGGGCATGTTTTCCGGCTACCACAATTGGTAGTAAACCTCGTTCCTTCGTAAAATATCGTTGGTTGTTAGAACAAGATTGAAATTGATTTTCATTATTTGGATAGCGAGAATGATATGTGGAGTAGTAATTAGAGTAATGATTAAATAGGCCCATTTCTTGAGATAAAAACGTTCCGATTGCAATAATATAAATTGAAACATTTTTCACGTAAAGCCGTTCAGTATTCTGAATTATTAAAGCTTTTTTCACTGAGTGTGTTGAGAGTTATTCCTTTT
This sequence comes from Gryllus longicercus, assembly GCA_038098605.1. Lineage (NCBI taxonomy): Eukaryota > Metazoa > Arthropoda > Insecta > Orthoptera > Gryllidae > Gryllus > Gryllus longicercus. Next base: position 740,874 of record JAZDUA010000247.1, read on the forward strand.
GTTACGAAACCATTTTATAGTAAGTAGAACATTGTTGTGATAATTTAAATAGGTTGTGATAATTTACAATTGATAACAAGGTTGTGATAATTTAAAAAAACAAATAATAATGTCAAGCAACATTAAATTAGTAAATTTACATTATTATTTTGGTGTGTATTTTCTTTTTATGAGCAAGCAACTTCATGCAATCTTCCCACAAACAACCCTCGTCTGCGACAGCAGGTTCTCTTAAATCGTGGGAGGGGAGGGCGGCGAGCGCAAGTGACAGAAATATTGGTCCCGAGGCGGGAGCCTCGTCGGCCCGGGAGTGCTTATGTTCTACATCCCCTGCGGCGGGCGGGGGCGCGGGCGGGGGCGAGGCGACGGGGCGCTCGGAGGCGAGGGTCTTGTGAGGAACAGGGAGCGATACGAGGCGCTTTCGTCCCCTGCCACCCGCGCCCCTGCCGCACCAGCGCGGCGTCTGCACGCTCCGCCCCTTGCATTCATATTCTAGACTTTCAGCGGCTGGCGTAGTTCAGTCAGCGCTGATGTTGTCTTTGCAGCGCCCTTGCCGGGAGGTTGTACGGTTCGAATCCCGACGGAGCGGTGATGGCTAATTAGCTAGGTCAAATTCAGACGCTGTCTGGTTTAGAATTCTAGCTGCCGGCTGCTCTCATCGATGCTTTCTCGTGGTTTCTGTAATCACTTCCAAGCGACTGCCGGAGTAATACTCTAACAAACGCGCAACAACCTTTTTTTCCTCTTCCTTGCTCTGTCCTCACCTCCCCCTTCACATATATACACTCTTATCCACTTATGTGCACTAAACCACCGCAAATGTCAGGAGACCAGGAGGAAGATCAGAGCGTGTCCCAGATGGGACAGTGACCCTTTGTGTGGAGAAACTTGGAGAAAGAAATCCCCTGCAAGCTGACGTGGAGATCAAAGTCGCATCTCAACTTTCAGCGGAGACGGAAAACTGCAATTTCTTGAAATGGAACATTAACTGGAGTAATTAGCACAATAGATGACGCGCTTGGAAACATCAATGAATTAAAATGAAATCTGGACATCCTCTCCCCTTCCCTCGCACCCCTGCTCTTTGCCCCACACATTCCCGCAACACCCCCTCCTGCCAGTCTCTGTATCTAATCCCCGCCACTTCCCATACCCGCATCTCTTCCTTCAGCACATCTTCAACCGCTTCTCCGTACCTTTTTTATTTATGTATTTATTTAAACTTCTTCTCGCGCCCCGACTTTTTTCGTCCTCCTAGATGATACTCCAGCACTCTTCCTCTGAGCAACGTTTGAGCCGCGGTGTATGTACTGAGAGATGATTCGCAGCTGGGTAGCATGTGGGAAATGTTGGAACTTGTGTACTGAGGCGCCGGTCTGAAGTTTGTATTACACGATAGGGCTGGGGAGGATGAACTGCAAGGGAAAATTATATCTCGGCGTATAATAGCTCTGTTGTTGATCAGAACGCGTATAAGGTGGGGGTGACATGCGAAGCGCAGTGAATCGGAGAGGGACGTGTTGCAGGATTGGTTGGGGCGTGTGAAGTAACGCCTACAGTAATAGGTCGACAAAGGGAACGAGTGTAGCCATGCTGGATACGTGCGCAGGACGTGCAAGGCTCGAAGACTGGGAGAGGAATTCATCAGACAAGGTGACATCAGAATTGTGTCAAGATAAATTGGGGCGAGGGAATTGAAATTAGTAGGACTAGCCTCGCCCCCCTTTAACCAAGACGGGAAGCGAGAACCATTTAGGAGCTTATTTCCAAAGAGGCACATCTGCATTTTCAATTGTTTTCCACTCGTAGTTTTACGTATCGATATACTCGTATTATTAACGCAGACCTCCAAGGGTGTCCAATATTGTGTTAAAAAGGTCGTTTATGTCAGGCGGTACCCAAAATAATTGAAATTTACCTTGAAATAACAGACTGAATGTGAATATTGCCCATTCCTGAAAAAAAGTGTTTTATGAAGATAAGCCGATTTGGACGCCAATAAGTTCAATCGCAATCAATAAGACGGGACGACGTGGAGAGAGCGTCGTGCCAGTCGGAGCGAATCGCAGCTCGGAGGGTTGCAGCGGCGTGAATCGTGTACGTCGGCGCAGGGGCTGGGGTTGGGGGCGCCGCCTGGCGGCGGAAATGAGAGGTTGCGTGGCCGAGGGTGGCGGAATGCGTGGCGTCAGCGGGCGCCATTTGTGACGTCTCGTAACCCGGGCGCCGAGAGCGCCGCGTGTGGGGTCGCCCTGGCGCGACTGCATTTCCTGCCCGCAGCCGCTTCATCGAGGGGTCCCGCCGCCCCCACCCCCGCCCCCGCCCCCGCCCCCGCCCCGCACGATAAAATTCACCGCGTTGTTTTCAGACGCGGGAAACTCATTTACCAAGCAATTTCCTTTGCTAAATATTTGTCAGATAACATTGTTAAACTAATGGTATGTTGTAATGATAAATAGTGACTCACGCAAGTTTGTAGAAATTTAATGTGAAATTGTGTAAAGACGTGGCAGGTTATTACTGGGGTTCTTCAAAGTTTAAATGAATATTAAGCGTTTTAGACTTTCGAAAGAGTTGTGATGTGCTTACACATACGCGGTTTAGATATCTTCATTATTTTACTTACTTGAGGGCTGCTGTACAGAAAGTATTGCAATGCTGCAGGGGAAAAGTGGCACCATTTTGGCAGAAATATTCAGATTGTGGGTCCCTTATCTGAAAAAAGTTTATAATTTTTACTCCAATATGTAGTAAATTTGTTTCTCTAATAGGTTTTTTGTACTCAGAAATCACAATACATCCTTAATACAGGAAATACGTTAATGGAAAATGATTTTGAGGCAAATATTTCAATGTTGACAGGTATTTTAAGTAACGACATTTTGAAAATGTTCACGAAACTGGCTCCAAATTTTTCATTCATTTTTTCTTTATTAGAGCAAGGAACAATTTATAAAAATGTCGTAGGTCCAAAATTCGTTTAAAAAATTTTTGGAAATTGGAAAACTTAAAATATTTTTCGCAGCCTTGCTACAACTGCAATTTTGAAGATACTGATATTTTGTTAGTGAAAGTTGTTCTTACATGTTTGATATTCAGGTCTACTTTTCACTAAAATCTCTGAATATTCAAAGATTACAGATGTTCAACTTTTTTTTTCAAGTTTTTCACAGTCATTTGATGTAGCAGAGGTGTGGAGTCATTGCGACACCGAAGTAGGGACCTTAGATTCTCGTTCAAGCTGGGACAAAAAATTTCGCGAATTAGAAACATTTTTGGAAAGGTATCTAATGCGAGTGAATCGAGAGTGAGCGAAACAAGAGCGAGCAAATTGAGGGTCAGTAAATCGAGGCGTAGCAAATAAACGCCCTGCAAATCTAGGGCAAACGAATCGAGTGCGAGCGAATCGAGTGCGAGCGAATCGAGTGCGAGCGAATCGAGTGCGAGCGAATCGAGTGCGAGCGAATCGAGTGCGAGCGATTCGAGTGCGAGCGAATCGAGTGCAAGCGAATGGAGTGGGAGCGAATCGAGTGCAAGCGAATCGAGTGCAAGCGAATTGAGTGCGAGCGAATCGAGTGCGGGCGAATCGAGTGCGGGCGAATCGAGTGCGGGCGAATCGAGTGCGAGCGATTCGAGTGCGAGCGAATCGAGTGCAAGCGAATGGAGTGGGAGCGAATTGAGTGCAAGCGAATTGAGTGCGAGCGAATTGAGTGCGGGCGAATCGAGTGCGGGCGAATCGATTGCGAGCGAATCGAGTGCGCTCAAATGGACAAGGAGCGAATCGATCGCGCGGGAAACGCGTGCCAGTGCGCGCAGGCGGCTTCCCGGCCGTGTCGCGCCGTGCGGCTGATTGAGGCGCGGCGATCCACGCGGGGCGTCGCAGCGGGCGGGTGGGGCCGCCGGCACCGCCGCGTCGCCGCGCGCTGCTATCGCCGCTGGACGCCGGCCAAGCGGCCCCCGGTCGCCCGGGGCGATGGGCGGGGGCGAGAGAGCGTAACGCCGCAGCCCGCGCCGATTTTCCACGCGATCACCTTCGCCCCCGCGCGCGTAGCGCAGCCAGTGGCGCAGGGAGGGGGCGCTCCGCTGGGCCCCTGGCGCCTCAGCCGCCGCCGGACCCTCGCTGCTGTCCAACGTGCCAGGCCACGGGCGCCAAGCGCTTTATGAAGATTCCAAGAACCAGTTAACACATTTCTCATTTACTAATTAACTAACGTTCTCTTGACTCTGTTTGTCATTAATGCATATTGCCCTCCCGTAATTCTCTTTCATAATTCCCTCTCATTATTCCTTCTCATAATTCCCTCTCATAATTCCCTCTATAAGAGATCATGTAGCATCATTCAACTGTCTTCATATTTCTCTTCTAACCACCATCCTCTCGATTCGAGTAAGTTAAGCAGCGATTATCAGCTCCGTATCGAAGGCAGTAACAAACTATACCGTATCAGGTAAAAATATACATTTTTTATTGTTTCTAAAAGAGTTAAACATCCTCGAAGATCACATCGCTCTGTGCAATGTATTTTGCCATCAGTAATATGGGCTGGAACGCCTGTTAATGTCTAAAAGTGTCCGTTCGGGATGAAAAGTTGGAAGTTCGGTATTGTTTACAAGAATGACTTACAATATAATCTCTAAAAAGAATATTGTAAGAACTGATACAAATCATGTCGAAAAGCAGACCAGAATACGAGTATAATTCAAGTAAATAATATTTCTTAAACAGTAAGTTTTAAAATGTACTTCTGTCATTTCAACTACAATTTAGTGGTAAGTACAACACGTACTTACTCTCACGTAGTAAGGGTTATGTAATATAATAATACCGAAATTTCTGTCCGTATTAATGCAGCAATGACAAAAAATCTGGGAATTAATGAAAATGCAAACTACGCCATTTCTTTAAAACTTTTTCACACTATCCAACGAAGTTTAATAACATTTGGAGCAATTTTTTTAATTAAAAATTTTGAGATTTTATGTAAAGTACCTCCAAATTTAAAATGTCCGTTTCAAACTTTCAGAATCTCGAAATTGTCGAGCTCGTTAGGGGTATATCGATTTTGGAGAAAATCGTCTGAATGGTTGAGATGGAAGTGTTGGCCAAAGTCCGACAGATGGACAGACATGTTTTGCCATCAATCGATTTTTCGGTATCAAGGACTCATAAAACATGGATTGCAACTACACAGCGTTTAAGAGGAAGGGGTTTACTGTGTATTGAAACAAACTTTAACCTCTTTTTCGTTAACAGGACCTGCCATAAGAGATTATCTGTCGGAAAAGCACATTTTTTGAAGTATTACAATACTTTCTCCATACTGCATAGTCACTGCGCGACAAAGTAAGACTTTGATATTAAGCGAACATTCTTCAGATGGTGGAATGTCCAGAATAAAAGAAGTAAAACGGCTCGAGGAAAGGTTAGCCAGTTAATCATGTCTCTTAATCACCTACCACGTTTTCAATTTGATTGGACATTAATGAGTGTAAAAAGTTGCTTACATGGCAGAACAAAATAAATTCGAAATTCCAACAGGAGTTTGAAACCCGTTCAACAAGGGCTGTGAGGAGATAACTGAGACTCTTGCACTCGTGTAATGATTGGTGAATGGAGAGAAAACATACACATAAACTTCAAGTCCCGAAATTTATGTTTCTTAAACGATTTAATCACGGTGTGTCAACTAACGAAACAACATATTTTGTCAAATATTTCATAATAACACATACCGTAATATTCGACTTATTTGTTCCTTTCGAGTTTACGAGTGGTATTATCGGTGTATTTATTTATGGATTATCTACATGCTATTCTAGGTTATGAACTTTTCAGGTTCTTTGTATAATATTTAATTAGAATGCAATCTTTCATGAAAATGGTTAAATTAATTAATTGCTTTTGAACAACACTTTTTTCTCGTATGTATGAACAATATACGCTTGTAAATGAAAAAGTTGTGTTATGCTGCAGTACTACTCCCTTTGAGCAAAAATTCAAACCAAAATTTCACAAATTTCAAGAGAATAAAGAACCGGAAGAACACTTATCAATTTCATTGAAAATTCGATTTTGAAGGTGAAAAAATTGTAAGACGTTGTGCAGTGAGACTAGTATTATAATTACTTGCCTTAAGTTGAAAAGTTTTGTTCCATGTAACCGAGAGAAAAAGCATGAAATCTCTTGTAAAGTTCAAGGACATGTAGTCGCTTTTCACGTTGATTCGCATTTTCGCCAGAAGCGCCATTTGTGCAGTCAGGAATTGTAGCTAGTTGCCTTTTGTCGAAATATTGTTCCTGGGCGCACGCGATTCTGTGAAAGAGCTCCATATTGCACAATAGCAGCTGCTATTTCTGCTGTTGGAGCGAAGCCACTGCCATCAATGGGAATTAATTACACACGCGTAGAGGAATACAAGGGACGTTAGAAGGGAATTGCCTCTGCTGTACACTAGTTTGGTCTCGTGTTCATAGTATTCCTATGACGGAAATAGATATGAGGCCTTCCAAATGAAACGAACTTCACATTTAACCTCCGTTTCATCAGATCCTGTGTTGCTCTCCTCACTTCAAAACCAATGTTTCGTGGAAGCGTACAACCACAGATATTCTACAGTTCCTTACATATTACCTGTAATTTGACAAAAAATGTATGAAACAAAATTAATCAATGCTTGGGTAGTAGAAAACAATAAAACGTAAATGCAACGTGCGCTATGAAAATGGAACGAATTGCGATTGCTCATTGGTATTATTTTTATGATAATTCGATATCAAATAAAATACATGCTGCATGAAGTAAAAAAAAATAAAGATAATTTCATTCTACAATCAATGGATTACTTTATAATTTGTAACTTAAACTATTTTTAATTGCGTTGATATATGAAAACTTTAATATTCTTGTGTAATCGTATGTATCGTATGTCCACCCCTCATTTTTTCCAACTGTTATTTCTTTAATGCCGTTTAAGTTACAAGAGAGTCTTAACACATTTGTGACATCTTGGCCTCACGCACTATGAATCATGTTACTGACATTAAAACTCGAAGGACGCTTCTCTTCAAAGCGCAGATTTGAAAGGTTAATTGCATCAATGTGTTCAAAATGGAGCCGTGCCTAGTAACCTAATGTGTGAGTGCGTCGTATTATACACTCGTCAGAAAAACTAATATGGATGCAATAGCCAAATAATATGTATTTATCAATTGTAGATTAATCGATATCGATTGGCTTGTACATGTGATTTCTTTTGTGACATTTTCAGTGGTATTATAAACTACCACTTCTAAATCAGAAAACGTGTATATGAAGCAGCGATATATTTTAAATACACATCTGTTGAGTTTATTTTTAAAAGAACATGAATAATGTAAATCTCTCATGAACACAAATAATTGGAAACTGTTATGATATGTGACTTCTTTTTTTTCGCTTAACAACTTCATTTTGTTACAGTGCGGAAGGAATATAGCCAACGCGTTAAAACTGTTACTGTACTTAAAGTTACGAGATCCTACAGTTGAATGTCACGTGATTTACAAGTAAATCACGTGATATTAGTTTTATTAATAATTCTGCAATTAATTTTGAGAACTTGGTGGCAGAATACACTTACTTAACATTACAGAACTTAACAACTGTACAAAATCTACAAACTTTACAAATTAACTTGAACATTTCACCGTGCTATCTTTCATAGCACTCCACTTCACCACACTTCACATCACCACACTGCAAAACTTCAAGCTGTAATGTCTTTCTTACACACTCGTTTCCCTCAGTTTCACAACGCCACTGCACTGCACATAATTAATAATAATAATTATTATTATGATGATAATAATAACGATAATTATAATACTTAATTACATAGAAGACATGGTTACTTATACTGAATAATATTAAATATATTTATAACACTTATATGAACATTCAGGAAACTAATTTATTTTTAAATTTGCTCAGGAATATATTCAACGTGACTTATAAGTATATCACGAGATATAACTTGTATAGTGGTCAAGGTTAAGACGTCACAAATGTGCGAAAACCCTCAAATTTCTCCTGTCGGCAACTCGCATTGAAACACCTTCACCCGCAAAAAGGAGACCTCCGTTGTACATCTCCACTTGACAGAAACTTTGCCCGTTGACGTCTGCCGCGGAACTCTAAGGAACCAGGAGCGGCTGGCGGAGGTGCTCGTTACGCCGGAGACAGCGCAAAAGGATTTCGCTGTCGCGCCCTTGTTTGTCGCGGCCGCCGACGGCGTAACGAGCGGCAGAATCGAGGGCGGCGCGCGGCGCGGGGGGGGGGGGGGCGGTGATTCCATCGACAGCGGAGCCGCTCGGTCAGAGGTTCAAAGGCTGCGCGAGTATGAGCATTGTGACGTCGTTGCGACGTAATAAGACGTAAGGGAACACGGAGGAGGGGGCTGCGATTTTGAACGAAAAATGACAGGGAACGGAGTTTACTTTGGAAGGGTTTCAGGTGTGAATTTAAATACCAGCAAACGTGGCTCAGGGCATCAACTGATGTCACTGCAGTGTCTCTGACGGGGATATTCTAGGGTTCGAGTCTCGACGGCTGATGTTCGGCACTCGCTAGATAGTGAGGTCGAATTCAGTCTGGAGGAGAATTCTACCGACTGGCTGCTCTGATGGGTAGTTTTCCGTGGTTTCTCCGATCGACATCTGGCGAATGCCGGAGCAGTACTGTAACAAACGGGACCCGGACCGCAAACAATCTTTCCTTCCTCTTCTTTGTCCTATCCTAACTCCTTACCCACACTTACACTAACATGCACTACATCATCACTCTTGTCTGGAGACCACTCTCGAGCTTACAGCTTGTCTCGGCTGCGCGTTGCTTCACTGGTGTGAGGAAATCCCAGCAGGCCGCCGTAGGGCGGAGCTGCATCTCGCAGGCCAGCAGGGAAACATCACCGCCACCTCGCGCTATGAAAACATACACTACACTTACGGTACTAATGACATTAGCCGTTGACGAGCCACTAATCAATGTTAATTGGAATGTTTTTATGAATAGATAGGTAAGAAGGGCATTTCTACAAATATCTTCCAAAGATTCATTTATTTCCTCATTGTTTATTGGTAAATCAATATAGGATGTAGTAAAAACTGATTTTATCGATGTTTGAGCTTAATAAAAACCTAAATATAATACTTACAATTTGTTTGACACATATTGAAGTAATTTCATCATTATGCATTGTTCAATTTTCTTGAATATTTCAATGAATTGAATGGATTATTGTTGTAGTGCACAAGTAACATACCAAACCCTTTCACTTCGCCAGTTCCTCCCATGGCAGATATATCTTCTACCTCAAAATCATTTCTTGAACTGTTGTATTCTTACTCTAATGAACTTTAATTGTGAATTTTGTATACTCGTAAACGCAATAAGACGTACGAGAGCAAGCCATCATAAGGTTCGATGTTCAAACGTAAATATTTCAAAATATTGTTTTTTAACCTTCTGCGAGTATAAAGGAATATGTAAATCCACATGACGATATTGTACATTTCGATTTTCATGATACTTGGCCACTCAAAGTTGGACGAATTCTATACAATTGATTCCCAGAACTATAAAATAATTTTCATTTTGGATGAATATGTCACTCCATGTTTATATAAAAACAATTCGATATTTTTTATTAGATAAAACGAAATATATTGTTCTTCAGAATTACTTACTTCGCAACATACACTACAGTTGATACAGTTTTTAGATTTTGTATGCACACGTACGTTACGCCTGAATGGAAGGTTGAATAAAGCATTTTCCTGGGCAACATAATAGTAAAAAAGTATTGTTTTTTTGCCTGGCAGGCAAACTGCCAACAAACGCAAGTCCGACGCCTACAACGTGATCCTTTCTGCTTGAATGGGAAGGGTGTGTTATCCAATTCTGTGAAAGATACTAAAATACGGAAAACAAACCATCACGAAGGCTTCCTAAGCGGTAGTGCGGTACAAATCTTGGGCTGAAGTGGCTAAGGGCTTCCACTGATGTCACTGCAGTGACCGGAATCTCACCATCTAGTGGGGCAAATAGCACCGTAGCTTTCCGTGATAAAATCACGCAATACACGTACGGAACTAATGATCTTATCACACGTCTGAAAACACGAATTAATCAATCAATGATTCAGACATAAGGGTTGTGTGTTCGATTTTCCCTTCTGTATAGATGTTACTCTTGTTTTCTGGAATGATGGGCACTCTCATTCAGTATGCATCATTTTTCAAAAATTGTTAGTTTAGTGTAATTTGTTGTGATCTTAAGAATTTAAAGAACCACAAAAATTTGTCTTAGTTAATTTCATATTTTGGGTAGGGCAATGATTTGGAAGCAATGGCGCAATTACTTCAGTCCTGTACAGATGTCATAAATATAGCAAGCTATTCATCAAAAATAGAAGTATATTCTTAGCATTCATTAAGAGTTCGGTAAAATTGAAGAGTTGTTTGGGATTTATTTCGAACTTTTCATTTGAAAGTGACATCTTTTCCCCACTTGTTTCACCCTATTAAACTGTATATAACTTTGTCAGAATGTATTTGGTCCTATCCTATCTATAGACAGAAAAGTATATAATAATTTTAAACTCTGAGGACCTTGTGATAGAGTGGGAAGTAGGAATTGTCATTAGGTTAGTTCGAAATGTGCAGAGGATTAGGTATAATTAAAAAATGACACCGTTAGTTCTCATAAATGGCGTTCCATTGCACGAATGAAGTATGGGCCTGGTAATATATAATTAGAATTTGAGTTGCGGACGATTTGAGGCAAAATGCCTTGTATTATTAATCAAACTCTTACACTTTGTACCAAAGAAAACATTTTCTCGATTTTTGCACTTTTTTGTTATGAAACGTAGTGTATCCTTTCGTCACCTGTAACAAATCTGGACATCTTTGAAACAATAGAAAGAAACCTTCCTCCTGACCTGTGTATCATCTTCATTTTCAAAACCTTGTCTGCCAGATATGCCCGTGACCCTCGTACCCACATGTTCACATTTTTGTCTTAGAGTCCCTCGAAACGGATTTAACGAAATGTTGCCTTTAAATTTTTGGACCGATTCCAGAAATGTTTCTCGAAACTACGTACAAAAGCAAAAATTTAAAAATAGGAAGCAGCCTTTATTGTTGATCTTGGCCGAGCTGGTTACCCATGGTCAAAAAATAAGACACCAATATTTCGATCCGAACGGCCAAGAACAACAATACAAAGCAGCAGCGTACATACGGCTGCCGTAATCTACTTTTGAGTTTTGTGGCCTCTTTCCCTCGGCACACGGCTTGAAGAGACCTGCGTTAACCAAACTCGCAAGTCAGTGGCTCTAGATAGAGTAGCGTTGCCATTTGATGGTTTGATATTTGTCGACATAAGTATCCATTAGAATTTGTATGCCACCGGATAGCTCTGGCAGGAAGAATTCAGGTATTGGAGAGATGATGGCTTTGCAGAACAATTGATGGCTTTGCAGATAATTTTTAGTACATAACTATTGCTTTTGAAATAACCAAGTTTTGCGAATAGTATACAAAGGAATGAACTACTCATTTAATCTCGAGGCTTAAATTGCTCATTCAGAATGGAACATAGAAGTGTGAGAGTAATGTAAATACAAGCACTTGGTGACATGTTCTGCAATGGAACCACAGTCATTGACGAACATGAACTTAAACCAACACATAAGAAGATATAACTGTGTTTTAATATACAATCACATCCACGTCGCAAGATTCAAAGAACTAGCTATTTCGTTCGATATAAACTATTTATTTTTGTAAAAACATAAATTCCCATTCATCATCATTAAGCTTTATCCAACATTCCACAGAATCATTTGTAACGAGTGTAGTATGAAATTATTATCATCCAAGCATGATCGCATTCATTTTAATTAATGTAGTTCGATTGTGTGTAGGATTTCTGTACCGATTATTTATTGTGTCGATATCGATGAATGGCTGCGTGCACATTTACGACCACAATCATTGTGAATGATGCGTCCACATTTATGTTAATGTCATTAGGTCGAGGTTCATGATTTCAGTGAATCTGCAGTGATGCTGTCTAGGAGGTTTGTTTGGAGTCTCGACACGAGTTACGTAGCTGAGTACAAAGAAACCATTATCAAACTATCAACATTTGGTCAGCCCCTGACCGAGAGGTTCTAGGGTTCAAGTCCCGACAGTGGCAGGATTTTTGACACTGGCTACATAGCTAGATAGAGTTCATCCGCTGCCTGATAGAGAATTCTAGCAGCCGACAGCGCTGATTAGTTGTTTCCATGGTAATTCTCATTAATTCCAGGCGAACGCGAGAGTGGTACCCTAAAAAAAGAGCCAAGGACCGCGGGCGATTTTTCCTTCTTTATGCTCGCCCCGTACGTACATACACTTACACTTACATGCACTACACCACCAGACATATCAAAGACCAGCGGGGAGCTTAGAACATGTTCCGGCTAGGGCGGTGACCCAAGGGGGAGATACCTGCCCAGGAAATGCCCGCTATCCAAGTGTAGGTATTCTTCGTATCTCACAATCCAGTGGACTTACACTGGCATGCACTACACTACCGGACATGACCAGGCGGGTGAGCATTCGGGAGCTTACAGCTTGTCCGGACTGGGGCGGTGCCCCGCTGGTGGGAGGTACCTGGTGGGGGAAATCCCGCTAGCCTAGGGTAGGTCGGCGCCGTATCTCGCCATTCAGCGGAGGAAGATCACATTCACCTCACGCGATAAAACCATTCCGTACACTTATGGGACTAATGCCCTTAGCAGCTGACGCGTCCGGAATCACTAATCAATCAATCAATGCCCTGGAGTTCAGTCGGGAGCTTAGAAGCTGACCCGGCTGAGGAGGGGCCCCGTTCTGTGGGAACGTGCCACTCGATGGTATATAATAATAATAATAATAATAATAATAATAATAATAATAATGTCTTTATTAATGGCGAGGCTCAGGCCATAGGGCCTGCTCTTCCGCCTAACCACTGAATTTACATACATTTACAGTAGTAACATTTTAAGAGGGGAGGACAAGCTGTACATTTACGTCTGGGAGAACAAATCTAGGGACCATCCCGGCATACGCCTTAAGCGATTGAGTAAACCCAGAAAAACCTCAATCAGGATGGCGGCTTAGGGCCGAACATTAATAGAACTGAGTATGTTGTACTGAGTAGTGAAAGGGAAGTTTCGTGAAAGAGAAAAGAAAAGACGTACAGGGGAAGGGGTCAGAAAGTATAAATGATAAAGTCTGTGAGGGAGAGGGAAGAGAAAAAAAGCGAAGGAAAGGACGAAGAAGAAGTAGGCGAAAAAAGTGAAGTTATTTGAGGAAAGTTACAGAAAGCTACGTTACTTTACAGTAGCACTTTACATAAATATACAATAATTTTTACACCAGAGAAGCACAATACACTATAATATATATAGGGGCCCGATTTCACGTTCCAGGGAGGAAGGATCACCGCCTCCTTCCACGATGGAATGCGCAGCGCACGCCGGATTAATGACCTTTGTAGATTACGCAACTAAAACACTAATTTGTATGTATTTACTTAACAGGTATAATATTGATTTACAACAACGTACCGTACTTTATAAATCTCTTAAAAGTACCTTATTTCTATTTTTACACTCCAAACATTCCTAAGTGTACCGTTTGCTTCATTTAATTAATCATTAATTTAATTTAATTAATCATAATTCTTCTGTGTTCATTATGTATTTAATCTATGTGTTGAAAATTTACTTTACCTATGTGTAGCGCATCCTCTTGATTTTGTACTAAAAAAGTTCTAAAATATATTTTTGGAAATATGTCTTCTTCCATTCTTTTGAAATGTCCAATCCATTTTAATTGTTGGTACGTGATTTAATCTAATATTGAATTTCTTTTTTTATATTATGTAGAACTATAGTAATACGAATTTTGAAAACGCTATTTGAAGAGTTGAAATAAAAAAGGATGTAAGTGCCATTTTCATACTTTTGAGAAAAATTAGTTTATGTGTGAGGTAAACCCATTGGCATATACAACTAACATTTAAACACCGTAACACTATCAAAAAATGCATCTAGTGTTTGGTTCTTATATTTTAGGGTTGTTTTATTCATCATTATTGTGGTAACAAGGGCTGAGCGCATTATTCTGGCTGAACTGAGCGCTGAGCTGAGCGCTGATCTGAGCTGAGCTGAGCTCAGCGCTGAGCTGACATGAGCGCTGAGCTGACATGAGCGCTGAGCTGAGCTGAGCTGCGCGCAAGCTGAGCGCTGAGAGCTGAGCGCTGAGAGCTGAGCTGAGCTGAGAGCTGAGCTGAGAGCTGAGCGCTGAGCTGAGCGCTGAGCTGAGCGCTGAGCTGAGCGCTGAGCTGAGCGCTGAGCTGAGCCCTGAGCTGACATGAGCGCTGAGCTGAGCTGCGCGCAAGCTGAGCGCTGAGAGCTGAGCGCTGAGCGCTGAGGGCTGAGCGCTGAGAGCTGAGCTGAGCTGAGAGCTGATCTGAGCGCTGAGCTGAGCACTTCCTGCGCAGGTCGTCCGTCGCCGGCGGTGCGCTGGTGGCGCGGCGAGCGGCTGCTGGACGCGCACGAGCTGCCCAGCCCGTTCCCGCAGGTGCGCCAGAGCCAGCTGCTGGTGGAGCCGCTGACGCGCGCCGACCTGCACTCGGTGTACACGTGCCAGGCCACCAACAGCGCGCTCACGCCGCCCGCCTCCGCGCGCGTCTCGCTCGAGATGCACCGTGAGTACTCTGCGGCGGCGCCACCCGCACGAAGGAAGCGGCGCCACCCGCACGAAGGAGCCACTCGGCAGCTCCACCGACAAGCGCCTTCACATCTGGGATGCGACATCGATTACGAAACCTCGATGTTTTTAAACATTGATGTTTTTAAATCTGATTTTATAGCCTCTAGCTGTAAATTGGCGCGGAGAAAAATTTTAATCGATTGTAGTTGTGTTTAATGTCTAATTAAGAATTAACTATCAAAACATATGGCTTACTATATTCGTTGTGCACGAAAATCCAATAAACCCTTGTTTATTAGTAGCCTTTATAGGCCCCAATATTTTTATTGACAGTTTGTAAACACAGTTTGGACACGAATAGCACTTACAAACTTCTAACTACTAACTTCAAATCCTCACGAGAAACTGACTCGGAAAGCCTGAATGTTGAGGGTCATCTGAGGGCTTCAGAGCTTCCTCAGTTCGCCGAAAAGTGAACGGGAGGAAGGGAGGACCCCTATAGACTTAAACATACAGCGCCGCATTCCCCTCTCCGTGTGATACGAAGGCAGGCATAATAAATATCAGCGGGTTATCTCGCAATCAAGAGATGCTCTACTCTGTTCGATGAAGGTCCGTTCCGTTTGAATCCGTGAATCGTCAGTTACATATCAATACTTTATCTCTTACAAAACTGTGATTATTATTCTGTTTTATTTACAGAAAAAATACGAAAAGGTAAAAACATCGTGCACTAAACATCGTCGTTAAAAACAACAGCTTTAAAACATCAATGTCGCATACCTACTTCACACACAGTCACCAGCCAGCGACACTGAGCGTGGGAAAGGAAGGATTCACGTGTCGCACCGCTGTGGCTGACGGTAGCCGCAGGTCAATTAGCATGTAAACAGATACGCTCAATGGTGCTTGCAAGTGGGTGCCATTTATCAATGTGCTCTGCTGTGGGTGGCGCGGACGCGCGTGTGGGTGTCTAGTTGCGGGAGTGCGTCAACTACCACAGTGGCGCCTGCGTTTCTGCGGCCACTGCGATTCTAGTGCCGGGAGTGCGTAACCACCACACCGCGCGTACGAATACCTTCATTTAAACCAACACTCTCCCACCAGGCCGGCCAAGCAGAAGCGGTACTTAGGAACTCCCTGTGAAGCGATCCTAAGCTGAGTGTAGATTTCCGGTGGCCTAGTGAGAAGGGTGTCACTTAGAACTGTGTTCTGCTAGTAGTGACGTTCGCACTGGTGCTGGAGGGAGTGCGACACTAACTTCCGCACCAGCCCCACTACAACTTTCGTGCAAACACCTCCATTTTAAACAATGCAATATCAGCAGACGCACCTCTCCGAAACACTGATGAGTGACTCCTTGTTAAGGGGCTCTTATTTCTAAAGTAAAATGTCTTCTTGAAACAAATATTCAGGGAGGGAAAGTATTCATCTTTAGCCTTACATTTCAAAATAGGATTCAATGATTTTCGGATATGTAACATGCCAGAAACATATTTTACTAACATGTAATACACAAGTACATATGCCGGGAGAACGGTCAGGAGCTTGTATCTTGTCCCGGCTGGAGCGGTGCCCCGCTGGTAGGAGATATCTGGTTGGGGAAAACCCAGCTAACCGATCTCGCCATACAGCGGTGGAAAGATCGCCACCTCCTCCTGAGCAAAACATGTACTACACTGACGGGACCAATGACCCTGGTAGTTGACAGGCCCGGAATCACTAAGTCAGTTAACCCACCCTTGTTGGAATTCGAACTTGGCTGCTTAGATGAAGTCAAAGCCCTCCCTCTGAGCTTCATTGCTGCGTGGATACTGAGTGCCCTGGCGAGCGCAATCGTGTTCAGAGTGCGTGTTCGGGTGTGGTAGGTTTGACAGCTCTGTGAGTCTACTCATGGCTTCCATTGCAGTGCGCCCACTCGGGGCCTCCATCATTACGCCCCGCCAGCCCCTGTCCGCGGGCCGCCGCATCGAGGTGGACTGCATGGCTTCGGGGTCGCGGCCGGCGGCCAAGCTCTCCTGGTGGCTCGACAACCAGGCGCTCGTCGGCAGCGTCGACAAGGTACTACGTCCTGCTTTTTCGAAATAACCTCCAATTGAGATTGTAGTTTTAAGCTCTCCTGGTGGCTCGACAACCAGGCGCTCGTCGGCAGCGTCGACAAGGTACTACGTCCTGCTTTTTAGAAATAACCTCCAATTGAGATTGTAGTTTTAAGCTCTCCTGGTGGCTCGACAACCAGGCGCTCGTCGGCAGCGTCGACAAGGTACTACGTCCTGCTTTTCGAAAATAACCTCCAATTCAGATTGTACTTTTAAGCTCTTGGAAGTTGCTCGACAACCAGGCGCTCGACAACAAGGCAGCGTCGACAAGGTACTACGTCTTACGTTTTCGAAATAACCGAGATTATAATTTTAAGCTCTGGTAAGTGACTCGATAACCAGGCGCTCGTCGGCAGTGTCGACAAGGTACGTTTTGCTTTTCGAAAAATACTTCAATTCTGATTGTAGTTTTAAGCACAAATGTTGGTCGGAAGCGTTGAATAGGAATGCCATGTCTCTTTCAATAAGTGGTGAAATCTTCAAAGGTGAAAATGAGTACAAACAACTTCAGAACAGTTTCTGTTGTTAAGCTCTGCTGGTAAGGCAACTATCAGCCATTGGCTCGCAGCGTCGACAAAGTACATCTTCTTTTTTCAAATTACAAAAGAAGATAAATATTGGAAGAAACAACTTCGCCAACAACGACTGTTATGTTTCATCTATTTCAAAAGAAAATAAATCTACGTAAAAGCACACGAACTTTCCTTGTGATGTTGAGTTCTTCTTCAACACGCATCACCGGTAAGGCATATCTTGTTTCGTCCAATAAAAAAGGTGGACATGCGGTGAAACAACTTAATTTTTTATTTTTATAAATTATTTTTTATACTTTTTCTCTCAAATACTAGGTGTGTGATAAAGTAATAATTTTTGTTACTTCTATTGCTATAATCTTCATGAACGTTGGTTGAAGAAGAATTTTTCTCTAAATCAGAACGCATTAATTTCATTTCCTGGAAGCACTCGCTTCCCTTGTAGCCATTACATTTAACTTCATTAATATTAATAATAAATGGTGGGGAGTTTGATGCCTTGTAATAAACTGAGAAAAAAGTTGTGTTGGTATCAATATTCTTAATGCTTAAAATCTGTTTGATCGCGTAGCGATCATCAGAGTGAATAAAGTACACAGTTCCATGAGATTCGTTGTAAAGACCTTACTCTGTTATTATGTGTTCCAATTTTGTAGTTTTCATTATAAAACTTTTCATCGCACTATATACTATGTTTTATCATAATTGAATTATTTTCAGTTCCATCACCTTATTTTCTCAACTATACGAGTACCTACTTGAGCGTTTGTCGACACTAAATTTATTCCTTCGCGAAGTGTCCACAATCACTGCTACGACACGCGTCCACAATAATTTCGAATTACGCACGATTCCAAACGTTCGCCGTTTCAGGTCGTTTAACGCCGTAACGGCGCGTTGCACATTCCTCGTGAAGAGGCCGTCGGTCTTCCAAAGTCGAAGTTGCGTTGCGCCTTCAGACTGAGGAATGTCCTCCGAGTGGCTCTGCTGTTGCCAACTTCCCCGACTCGCGCGCCGCGTCATACAATTTATTCCTTCCTAAGAGAGGCCATGAAAAGTTTACATGCATCGTTTGCCGTTGCGGTGGCAGCCACAAAGCAAGGCCCAACGCAGGCGCGCTGCCGTCGTTCTGCTCAGAGAGGATGTGAGGGAGAATAATGGCGGCTCACAAAAGTATGAACTGCTAAAAAACGGTTTTGTATTTTGTGTATGACAAAATTTTTATGTGAGTTTTACAATGTAATGTTTAACATTGTCGCTTATAAAACTGCTGAATGTATAGAAACGAATTTTAAATATTTGTATTTCTAATAATAGTTTGTAACAGTTTTTATAACCCTTATACATCATTTAGTATTCTCGCTTTTCGGATTTATATATTAAAATTTTGACTTTCAAAATTACAAAATATTTGTTAATATATTTTTAACATAAAAAGATATAGCTTTAACGTTTTGAGCTTCAGTTTAAGTTTCAGTTTTATGTGTCAGAGATATTATTGTGATGAAATAATTGATAATTACTCTTGGGTTAACAATGTCATTGATAGAACTGGTTCTTTTAAGCATCACATTCTTTCTTTCAGTCGCTGGCATTTTTCTTACGAAATCCTAATCAATCTCCGCAGGACTGGATATCCCTGTGGTTACTTTTCTGACCTTTTCTCGTACCTTCTTCCCTCTCCTTACCTCACTTCGACCCTTCTCATCTCGCCCCGCCTCATGTCGCCCCACGTCATCTCTCTGCGACTCATCTCTCTCCGCCTCATCCCCCTTCATCTCCCCGCCTCATCTCCCCGCCTAATCTCTCCCCGTCTCATTTCCCCCCGCCTCATCTCCCCCCGCCTCATCTCCCCCCGCCTCATCTCTCTCCGCCTTATCTCTCCCCACCTCATTTCTCCCCACCTCATCTCTCCCCGCCTCATCTCTCCCCGCCTCATCTCCTCCCGCCTCATCTCTCCCCGCCTCATCTCCCACCGCCTTATCTCTCCCCGCCTCATTTCCCCCCGCCTCATCTCCTCCCGCCTCATCTCCCCCCGCCTTATCTCCCCCCGCCTCATTTCCCCCCGCCTCATCTCTCCCCGCCTCATCTCTCCCCGCCTCATCTCCCCCCGCCTCATCTCCCCCCGCCTCATCTCTCCCCGCCTCATCTCTCCCCGCCTCATCTCTCCCCGCCTCATCTCCTCCCGCCTCATCTCTCCCCGCCTCATCTCTCCCCGCCTCATCTCCCACCGCCTTATCTCTCCCCGCCTCATTTCCCCCCGCCTCATCTCCTCCCGCCTCATCTCCCCCCGCCTCATCTCCCCCCGCCTCATCTCCCCCCGCCTTATCTCTCCCCGCCTCATTTCCCCCCGCCTCATCTCCTCCCGCCTCATCTCTCTCCGCCTCATCTCTCCCCTCCTTATCTCTCCCCGCCTCATCTCTCCCCGCCTCATTTCTCCCCACCTCATCTCGCCCTGCCTCATAACTCCCCGCCTTCTCCTCAACTTAAACTCCGGTCACCCTTCACGCCCATCTTGCTAGTCACGATAGTCACCCAATCTTGACACGTTGGGCTGCCCATTCTCGTGATCTGCCCTCCCAGCTCCCCCTCTCTATCCTACTTGGCTTCACGCGCTGTATTCGGCTGACATATACGTCCATGATCTATCTTTTCCCTCCCATCCCTTTCTCTGAGTCTCGCTTATCCCTTTCCCCGCCCCACTTTTGACACGCCCGTCTCCTTCTGTCCAGCATTTCTTGGCAGCCTCGTCCCACCGCGTTCTGCCTCTCATCTCCATCCCATGCCCCGCTTCACTCTCTGTCCTGCCGTACTCAGTGCCTCTCAACACCGCTCTGCTTGTCCCGCATTTCCACTTTCCTCGTTCCCTCTCCTGCCCACGCTCCGCCCCGTCTCATTCATCGTACCTCTTCAATCGTTCATCCCCTGTCTCTTTCGATCCTACACTTCCCCTCCCCTCCCTGCACCCCACGCCTTCTCACCGTCTTCTCCTCTTGACTCGCTTCTCCGCGCTCTGTTAGGCTCCTACCTGTCCTGTCCCACTCCTCTCTATTCTGCCCCACTTAACTCCCTTGCCCTGCCGGGTAACGACTCTCACTCTTTCATCCCACGCTCCCTCACCTCGCCCGACACTGCTCTACTTTGTTGTCCGCCCCCTCCTTATTCGTCCCTCTCTACTCTGCGCCGCCCACCCGCTCGTCTGCTTTCTGACCATCATTTCTCGGTTACCCCTCTCCACTGCGTCCCGCCTCTCATCACCACCTCATTCTCGCTTCAGTCTCCTTTTTCCTACCGTGTTCCGCTTCTCTCCACACCGCCCTACCTGCCCGATTTTCCATATTCTTCCCTTCTCATTCCCTCCCATTTTTCACGCTCCTCCCCGTCTCGTTGCCCTCATCCTCTTAACTCGCTCTTCGCCGCTCCCTTGGGTTCGAACCTTTCTTGTCCCAATCCTCTCTACTCCGCAAAGTGATCTCAACACTATAGCTGGATTCACAACTGCAACGCTTTGAAGAGCTGAAAATCGAGACGATCGTTTTTCGTTAGGTTAGCTGCGGTGAGCGTCTACCTGCACACTCTCTTACGAGTTGAATGTGTTTTGTGCGTTTTTTGTGATGTTTACAATCGTCTCTGTCAACGAAAACAAGAAGGTATTGCACAGCATTCGGTTGTAAAGAACGCCAACCGATTGATTAACTAGATGCCAATGTTTTAGTTTATTTGGTAGCCATTAATATTTTTTAAGTTTACAACTACTATTATTTGCTATAAGTTGGCCTTGGGAAATTATTAAAGGTACGCAAACCAAGAACACACAATGTTAAAAGAGGCGTCTAGAAATAAAAGACTGGATTTTGTTAAAGTATTGTAGATAAGTTACAATTTCTATGTATTAAATATTGGTTACTTTCGAATTTTTATTGCGTGAACATAAAGGAGAATAAATGTTTAAAATGGGAATGAGACGCTAATTCCTGCTATTTTGTTCTGAGATAACTAGGACCGAATAAGTGATCACAATCTTGGCGGACCGTCACGATTCCTGAGCGCAGAGTGTTGTCTCCCTTCTACACTAGAGCTCGCTGATTCCGCCACACATCACTGCCTTGCCCCGCCATGTTCCGCCCCTCCCCCTATCATCCAAGCTCTCTCACGTCGATCAACCCCGTCCTACCTTGTTGCCCCTGCTCCGCCCCTCTTTATTCGCCCCCTCTCCGCTCCGCCCCGCTCCGCACGCCCGCTCGCCTCCTCCCCGCGCCCGTCGCCGCCCGTCCCCGCCCGTTCCCGCCCGTCCCCGCCAGTCCCCACCCGTCCCCGCCCGTCCCCGCCCGTCCCCGCCCTTCCCCGCCCGTCCCCGCCCGCCACCGCCTGTCCCCGCCCGCCCGCCCCCGCCCGCCCGCCCCCCCCCCGCCCGCCCGCCCGCCCGCCCGCCCCCGTCCACCCGGCCTGGCGTCGAACGCAGCGACGCCGGGGCGTCATGGTCGATCGCCGCTGGGAGTGCCTCGTTCGCGAGAGGAACCGGCAGCAGACTCCGCATTCAGCTCATTCCCTTCGATTGAATTCGCCGTTAGCTTTCGACGGTTGGGGTTGTCACGCCTCCCGCCGAGTGGTCCGACGTTTGCGGGGTTCCCCAAGGTTCGCTGGCGCATCTGAAAATTTCGCCGTTGAACGGGTCTCCGTCTCGGGTGTTCTCAGCGGAGAGGTTGTTGGGAACTGAACGAGCTGCGAGAGGGTGGGAGAGTTGCGGTGATATGCGAATCTCGATTTACGACGTGCTAGAGAGAGAGAAGCTCGCG
Source organism: Gryllus longicercus (assembly GCA_038098605.1). NCBI lineage: Eukaryota > Metazoa > Arthropoda > Insecta > Orthoptera > Gryllidae > Gryllus > Gryllus longicercus. The sequence goes on from JAZDUA010000247.1 coordinate 763,092, forward strand.
GCAATATCGTCGGATTTTATTTATAAAACTGCGTGGGTTCTTGCGGGTGAATCTGTTTTCCAAGGCTCAACGTTCGTTGTGAGTTCACTCACATTCATAGATTTTATTACCACTTTTACGGTGTAGAGTAAACATATTTTTTATATATTTCTGCCTGCAAAATATAAAGGTTCTGATATAATATAAGAGAATTATTAGCAAATATCCCTATGTGAAAAAATCGATTTACAACCGCGAGAAAATGGTAAAGATAACACGATCTCGTGTACATGATTTTAAGGCGTACTGTTTTTAAGACCCAACACTTTGCTAGTTGGTGATAAGCCTCTGAACTTCGGTCCTTGCTATTAGCAAGTAACAACATTCAGCCTGTCTAACGCATTTTTGACACTTGCAAATCGAACATTTCCGAAAATTATTTATCCCCAAACTAATAATCTTTATTGCGTTGTTATTCTCACACTTTCATTGAGTACAATGTTATGTCTTGGAAAAAGGAAAGGAGGAAGCAAGGGGCCATCTCAGCATTTTCTTGAGGATCAGGGAAACTGGACGAAAACCTGATCGAGATGGGGGTCATTGACCCAGAAGCTTAAGTACAATACTTGTTACACGTTCTTTACAATTATACAATCCAAATGATATATAATACATTACATGTAATTAGTAAAATTAATATTACTTTCCTTTTGGATGCTCGGTATAGTCTCTAATTGTATAGAAACATTTGTGCAGCAGAAAATATTTTACTTGGGACTTAAACTTTTGTATCGAATTTAATCGTTTAATGTCATCTGTCAAGGTGTTGTAAAATAATGTACATGTTGTATGTGAATTTTTCGTAGTGAGCTGTTGATACTGTTATCTGATGAATATGATCACTACGCCGAGTGTTATAGTTATAGACAACGGCGTTTGCTGAAAATATATTCTCGCCCTTAAGTCATTTTTGACAAAAACCACTGATTCATTTATTAAGAGACAAGGTAATGGTAAAATATGTAGATTAATAAAGAGAGGCTTACAAGAATTACGTGGGTGGGATTTGCTTATTATTCGTACAATTCGTTTTTGTAATCCAAAAGTCTGGGAGCTATAAGATGTATTCCCCCAGAATATTATGCTATATCTCAGGCGGGAAATAACATTCGCAAAATATACACAACAAGCAGTGTGTAGGTTGACTGAATTTGAAAGAATTCTGAAAGCGTAGCATAAAGAACTTAATTTGGTGTTCAAGTCATTTAAATGGAAGTTCTATTTAAGGTCTGACTGAATTAAAAGACCTAAAAATTTTGTTACCTTAACATCAGTCAATGACACGCCGTTCATTTTCAGTGGAGTGCCGAGCTGTTTACTTGAAATGGAGAACTGGGTAGAAACAGTTTTCTTTTAATTTACTACGAACTTGTAATTACGAAACCAATTTGAAATATCTGCTATTGTACTATTTACGGTTTCTGTATTGCAAAGAATATTCGTATCGTCCGCAAAGAGAACTGTTCTTCCGTTTCTAATCGTCGAGGGCATATTGTTTACGTACAGTAGAAAGAGAATAGGGCAATAATGTAAATTAGCTGGATTTACGAGAAAAATGGAATTAATATTTTTTAACAGAATAGTTGTTAAACATTATCAGACGTATGCAGTCTTATTTTAGCCATATTGTGCTATAATTATAAATTGAGTGTAAAACAGTAAAAAACGTTTTCACCGGGCTGAAAAACTTCAGCGGCAGCATCGTTCCTTCTGCAGCGTCTTTAACTGGGTGCTTCCTGGTTCAAGTCCTCTTGGTTCCTACGGGTCTTCCATACTACATACTTTGCTAAGTGAAATTCAACCCAGAAAACTCTAGTAACAGGCTGATTGAACGAAGTAGTTTTTGTGGTTTCTCTGATTGAGGCCAGGCGAATACGGACCCCACGCGATATTTCCTCCATCTTACACCCTTTCTCTCCTCTTACACACACATTTACCCTTACATGAACACTACATATCGGAAGGTAAATCAGGAGATTAAAGTTTAGAGCTGGGTCTGTGCACCTCTGGGTAGAGGGAGGTATTTGGAGGAGAGAAAGTGCAGTCCCAGGTATAGGTTGGTACAGATCACGTTCCAACGGGCTAGAACACTTCCATGTTTCGGTATATAATTTTGCACTACACTGACGGGAATAATGACCTGAGTATTCGACGCGCCCAAAATAAAGAATAACTCATCGACGATAGAAAATGTATGTCTCTTAAAACAAATAATGACAACTGTAGTTGGGAGATTCCTAAAAGAGGAACTAATTCATTGCTTACCATGTTTGTAACGTGTTCATTACTTACCATGTGTGTAGATATGAATGAACCTGTTTTTTAATATAGTAGCTGACACGCTTGGTATCAACTCCCAACTCACCTTTCACGATATTGTGTGCATATCTCATAAAGCAAATAATGACAACTCTAATAAGCAGTATTCTGAACGGAGCATGTATGAAGTGCTTTCCATGTACAGCGGCTTACCAAGACCTGGGAATACCTCGCGGTTCTGATGCACCTGCCGTCGCGTACCCTGAAACCAGCCCGCAGGTAGACTGAAGTCCGCTCACCTAAGGCTCGCGTTTCCAATGAACGCGCTCTGTGGGCAAGGCTGCGCGTCTCGGGCTCCAGACACTCCATTACGACCGCCGCGGAAACACGCTTCCTCGAATTAATCTTCTCGTTGCCGTCTCCCTTGTTTTCATTAAAGCCTGACGGAGGTAAGCAAATTAATGGATTGGGCGATTCCCTACCGTTGAGGAACACGTCACAAGATATGAGAGAAGCCCCCGCGGACTAAACCGCTTTTGTGTTCGTGTTCGCGCTGACTGTAATTTCCTCTTTGTTGGGAACGCCGCGCTGGCGAGCTGCTCACGCCGCCACCTTCCTCTTTCTGCGTGGCAAAATGGCGGCAGGCGGAGCTGCTCGCATTAGCCCGGCGTCTGTTTGAAAACCCGCCGGCTTTTGTTTCCGTGCGCGGGGAAAAAATCGCGAGAGAGAAATGCTCGTTTATGGGGCGATGGCGGGTTGCTTTGACGCAGGCGTGATGGAGGGAGATGGCGAATTTGGTCTGTTGCGTGTTGTGAGGGTGGAAAATGAGAATGTTTCAAGCAAGTTTTGTTTCAGATAGATGTATATAATATTTTTCAAGGACTGTTTTATGTGGTCTTCTTTGTGGTGTACACAAAGATTCGAATGTTGAATTTATTTTGCTTGTACCATAAAACGGAACGCAGTCTCAAGTCTCTTCAATGGCATTTCTTTTATATATAGTTTCATTGAAGTGAAGGTAATGTAAAGTAATACAGATTCTTTAGGGTGTATTGGTAAACAATAAGGCATGCATGTTCCAAGCCTTTAACTAAAGATACAATGAAATAACTTTAAAAAATATCAAACAGAGGAAATAATTTGAAACTAAAGTAATTTTGCATGCCGAAATAAACGCATTCCATCCAAACAAAGAGCTAATCAGCTCGTACTTTCACCAATCTAACCTTTGAGAAACAACTTCAACGCGAAAGAACTTTTTTAACCAAAACGGATTTAAAAAAAATATTTGTATTTTTTTCGTCGCGAATTGACCTTTTTATAGACAACGCAAAATGCAGTTACACCCACCAAGGCCCAATCACATTTTTTTCCTGGAGGTATGCACGAGAAACATTGATAGGGGGATCAGCATTTTTGGTAAGCCCATTTTTAAACCCCAGGTTTTTATAGCCATGGGGTATGAAAGACGAAATGATGTTGATTATGAGGGGTGAGAGGAAGACGCCCCCCCCCAAACTCACACCCACGGCCGAGGCAGGATTGAAACCCGCGATTTACTGGTCCCAAAACCCCTGCGGCACTACTGCCTTAACGATCTCAGCCATCTGACCGGTTGTTTATTATTATTATTATTATTATTATTATTATTATTATTATTGGCGTATAGGCCATTACTGACCACGCTACACGATTTAACGTGTGTAATTCTTCCAGGATCAGCTTTTCAGCTGTATCCTTGGATTACAACAACGTTGTTACGCCTTGAAGTGTGAATTATGAGATGCAGGTGAATTGACAATCACAAATACGACCATGTCTACGCAGGACTCGAACCTGCAGCGTCCTCGGCACAAACGACGGCTGCCGCAACCGTCCGCGCCACGGGGCCGACTTATTGTTATTATTATTATTTTAATTTTTTATTTGTTTGCATAAACATGGCTGGAATGTGCATCCATGAATTTGGGTCTGTCTACATCTCCAGATCCTGGGCGAAGGCAACGTGACGACGTCAACCGTGCGGCTCACACCGACGGCCGCCGACAACGGCAAGACGCTCACCTGCCGCGCGGAGAACCCGTCGCTGCCCGCGGGCGTCGAGGAGGACACGTGGCGCCTCGACGTGCATTGTGAGTACTACACACTGACGTATTACTTAAACTAGTGGTGCTAAAACAACACGTACTTTCTTGCCAGTACTGTCACGCAGAATTACGCGAAAAGAACTCACGTTTTCCAAAAATTGTGTATTACATTATTTTAAAATCTATTTGTAAGGAACAGATTTCGTTAAGGGAAAAATCTCGAACTTCATAATTGTAGTTGTAGGAGGACTCCGAAAAAATTTTGAATTTTTGTAAATGTCGAAAATCAGAGTTTACAACGAAAATGAGACCTGCACTATTCTCTTAAAGGTCCTCCGCACTATCCAACAACAAAATTTATTACAAAACAATGAAGTCATTTTCTGAAAAAATTGAGAACGTCCCAGGGGCTTCATGTAAAACACTCACGAAAAATTAAAATATCGGTTTCAAATTCAAGAGACCACGTCATCAGCCAGATCGATTGCGGAATATCAATTTTGGAGAAAATCGGCAGAACGGTTTAGCTGCTAGTGTTGTTCAGAGACGGACGGACATATCGGTTTCCATTCAATGGGTCGCGACATCAGCCAGATCGACTGGGGAATATCAATTATGGAGAAAATCAGCTGAACGGTTTAGCTGCTAGTGTTGTTCAGAGACGGACGGACATATCGGTTTCCATTCAATGGGTCGCGACATCAGCCAGATCGACTGGGGAATATCAATTATGGAGAAAATCAGCTGAACGGTTTAGCAGCTAGCGTTGTTCAGAGACGGACGGACATATCGGTTTCCATTCAATGGGTCGCGACATCAGCCAGATCGACTGGGGAATATCAATTATGGAGAAAATCGGCTGAACGGTTTAGCCGCTAGTGTTGTTCAGAGACGGACGGACATATCGGTTTCCATTCAATGGGTCGCGACATCAGCCAGATCGATTGGGGAATATCAATTATGGAGAAAATCAGCTGAACGGTTTAGCTGCTAGTGTTGTTCAGAGACGGACGGACATATCGGTTTCCATTCAATGGGTCGCGACATCAGCCAGATCGATTGGGGAATATCAATTATGGAGAAAATCAGCTGAACGGTTTAGCTGCTAGTGTTGTTCAGAGACGGACGGACATATCGGTTTCCATTCAATGGGTCGCGACATCAGCCAGATCGACTGGGGAATATCAATTATGGAGAAAATCAGCTGAACGATTTAGCTGCTAGCGTTGTTCAGAGACGGACGGACATACCGGTTTCCATTCAATGGGACGCGACATCAGCCAGATCGACTGGGGAATATCAATTTTGGAGAAAATCAGCTGAACGGTTTAGCTGCTAGTGTTGTTCAGAGACGGACGGACATATCGGTTTCCATTCAATGGGTCGCGACATCAGCCAGATCGATTGGGGAATATCAATTATGGAGAAAATCAGCTGAACGGTTTAGCTGCTAGTGTTGTTCAGAGACGGACGGACATATCGGTTTCCATTCAATGGGTCGCGACATCAGCCAGATCGATTGGGGAATATCAATTATGGAGAAAATCAGCTGAACGGTTTAGCTGCTAGTGTTGTTCAGAGATGGACGGACATATCGGTTTCCATTCAATGGGTCGCGACATCAGCCAGATCGACTGGGGAATATCAATTATGGAGAAAATCAGCTGAACGGTTTAGCTGCTAGTGTTGTTCAGAGACGGACGGACATATCGGTTTCCATTCAATGGGTCGCGACATCAGCCAGATCGACTGGGGAATATCAATTATGGAGAAAATCAGCTGAACGGTTTAGCTGCTAGTGTTGTTCACAGACGGGCGGACATATCGGTTTCCATTCAATGGGTCGCGACATCAGCCAGATCGACTGGGGAATATCAATTTTGGAGAAAATCGGCTGAACGATTTAGCTGCTAGCGTTGTTCACAGACGGACGGACATATCGGTTTCCATTCAATGGGTCGCGACATCAGCCAGATCGACTGGGGAATATCAATTATGGAGAAAATCAGCTGAACGGTTTAGCTGCTAGTGTTGTTCAGAGACGGACGGACATATCGGTTTCCATTCAATGGGTCGCGACATCAGCCAGATCGACTGGGGAATATCAATTATGGAGAAAATCAGCTGAACGGTTTAGCTGCTAGTGTTGTTCAGAGACGGACGGACATTTCGGTTTCCATTCAATGGGTCGCGACATCAGCCAGATCGACTGGGGAATATCAATTTTGGAGAAAATCGGCTGAACGATTTAGCTGCTAGCGTTGTTCACAGACGGACGGACATATCGGTTTCCATTCAATGGGACGCGACATCAGCCAGATCGACTGGGGAATATCAATTATGGAGAAAATCAGCTGAACGGTTTAGCTGCTAGCGTTGTTCAGAGACGGACGGACATATCGGTTTCCATTCAATGGGTCGCGACATCAGCCAGATCGACTGGGGAATATCAATTATGGAGAAAATCAGCTGAACGGTTTAGCTGCTAGTGTTGTTCAGAGACGGACGGACATATCGGTTTCCATTCAATGGGTCGCGACATCAGCCAGATCGACTGGGGAATATCAATTATGGAGAAAATCAGCTGAACGGTTTAGCTGCTAGTGTTGTTCAGAGACGGACGGACATATCGGTTTCCATTCAATGGGTCGCGACATCAGCCAGATCGACTGGGGAATATCAATTATGGAGAAAATCAGTTGAACGGTTTAGCTGCTAGTGTTGTTCAGAGACGGACGGACATATCGGTTTCCATTCAATGGGTCGCGACATCAGCCAGATCGACTGGGGAATATCAATTATGGAGAAAATCAGCTGAACGGTTTAGCTGCTAGTGTTGTTCAGAGACGGACGGACATATCGGTTTCCATTCAATGGGTCGCGACATTAGCCAGATCGATTGGGGAATATCAATTATGGAGAAAATCAGCTGAACGGTTTAGCTGCTAGTGTTGTTCAGAGACGGACGGACATATCGGTTTCCATTCAATGGGTCGCGACATCAGCCAGATCGACTGGGGAATATCAATTATGGAGAAAATCAGCTGAACGGTTTAGCTGCTAGTGTTGTTCAGAGACGGACGGACATATCGGTTTCCATTCAATGGGTCGCGACATCAGCCAGATCGATTGGGGAATATCAATTATGGAGAAAATCAGCTGAACGGTTTAGCTGCTAGTGTTGTTCAGAGACGGACGGACATATCGGTTTCCATTCAATGGGTCGCGACATCAGCCAGATCGACTGGGGAATATCAATTATGGAGAAAATCAGCTGAACGATTTAGCTGCTAGCGTTGTTCAGAGACGGACGGACATATCGGTTTCCATTCAATGGGACGCGACATCAGCCAGATCGACTGGGGAATATCAATTTTGGAGAAAATCAGCTGAACGGTTTAGCTGCTAGCGTTGTTCAGAGACGGACGGACATATCGGTTTCCATTCAATGGGACGCGACATCAGCCAGATCGACTGGGGAATATCAATTATGGAGAAAATCAGCTGAACGATTTAGCTGCTAGCGTTGTTCAGAGACGGACGGACATATCGGTTTCCATTCAATGGGTCGCGACATCAGCCAGATCGACTGGGGAATATCAATTTTGGAGAAAATCAGCTGAACGATTTAGCTGCTAGCGTTGTTCACAAACAGACAGACAGAGAGGCGTTTCGCCGTCAATCGAATTTTCGGAATCAATGTTTATACGAAATTATTTTGCTTGAAATGTTCGGATCAAGTTAAAATTAATAGTTAACGAAAACTTTGGGGAGGGGAAATTTCCCTCATTTCCCTCCCCATGGAGCCGCGCCTGCATTAGAGGACAACATACCTCACTGTACAAAACGCAGTTTTCTATTGTTGAATTAAATGCATTAGCTTTAAAACAATTAGTGTATAGAGTGTTCCAAATATAATATTTACATGATAAAAGATGATACGTTTGTAATTGGCTTTTTGTGGATTCAAAAGTGCACATATACTTCTGCATGACCGTAATCCTTCTATAATTGGAAGGTTTCTTCAAAGCAATAGAGAGAAGCGTAGGAAATTATATTTCTTGTCTGTACAATGTCTTATGAATATTGTTATAATTATAATTTTATAATATTTGTTTGTTTTGTAAATGGGAAGGAAATGGCTATTGTTTCTTGCATCCGTTGTAAATACAGTCCTCACCTCTCGTGCTATCATTTTTAATGAGTTTTACAACTCATATCTGCGATGTGGTAGTACTCGTACAAACAGAAATTGCAGTATTAGAATTTTACGTAACCGTTACTTATGCGAGAAAGTGCGTGCTGTAGTAGCACCACTAGTTTGTAAGACTACTCTTTCATTTGGATTGAAAGCCTCTTATTATCCGGCTTACATTTCGTTAAGGAATATTTAATCCGTTGATTTACTTAAAAAGGAAAATATTGAAAATTTTATGAAGTTGTTAAGAACAGTTATTGCATTCGATAGTGACTCACGTGTGATACATTATGAAGTGGTGACGATCTAAATTTATTGAATAATACAGGTTTCTAAATGAATTAATTTAAAACATTAATTTGAATTAATGGAACATTAAATTAGAAAATGTTTGAGGAAAAAACAACGAAAACGTTTTTCACCAATTCATTCGAGTTAGACATCATGAAACTCTTAATTGTAGTTCTTATGAGTAATACATTTTGATTGGACTTCTACAAATGTCTAACCGAAAGAATTTGTTTATAATGTACCATTAATTCTATTTTTCCATTCATGTCATCTAAACTAAAACAATGTCTTATCTGATGAATTCCATGACGAATATTGCGAATGGAAAAAATATCTATAGACAAGTTATAATAAAACACGTATTAATACAATACTTTAATCATATTTATTCGTGTTTTCTTTCAGAAAATGTAATGATCTACTAAATCTAACCTTGCATACGAAAATGTGTGCTGAGATGTTGCATTAATGTAACCCGAAATGTATTTTAGGCAAAAGATGAATTGCACACTATGAAATATAATTTCTCTTTAGGGTGTCGATTCGATTATTGGATAGCAAACACTTACGACAGTATTAGTAGCGTGACTGGAGTTCTGAGTCTCTATTATCGATTGTTTTACTTTCCACACATTTTCCTCGTTCGTTAGATATTAAAACATGGCGCCAAAGCTTAACTAGAATTGTTGGGATTTTTTAATGCGCCTATGAAATATTTCGAAGACAAACGTTAGTATTTTCTTTAGGTTTGAATACTAAATGTCAAGGTCAAACGCAGGCCTTCCATGAATGATTTCGTCAGCCATATTGTACACAAACAACCGACGGGAGCACCCCGTCATTTTTGGGATAGCACTGTTCCGGCTAATCTTCCAATTTTAACGCGCGGTCGAGAAGCCGGGGGGGGGGTGTTCCAAGTGCGTGTGCTCTGGAAAGGCAGCAGTATGCCCGCCTTGAAGCTCCCGACGCCAACAGGAATATTTTAGTAATCTAAGATCACGTTATCCGATTTTCTTAAGTTGGATAAAATATGAAAATACAATGACATGACTTTCCCTCGGAAGTCTTGGGATTCAATAACATTACTTTCCCTTGGAATAGAAAGGAGCTTCGTAGATGATCTCACGGTGGTCAAAGTTAGTAAAATTGGAGCTGTCGTGCCCAGGCATTGTCAGATGCGTCGTGCCTTGAACATCAGTTTAGTGTCGCTTAGAAAGGTGACACCTCATATTAGGCGGTGACATTCTATCTTCTACAAAACTTTAATGAAAGTCTGTCGATGTATTGATTTATTATATTGATTCAGTGGCTTTATCATACTCTATATATCTCTTAAAAAAGGATTGTCGAAGTAAATTATTCAGTAATACTTCGTGGCGACTTTTGAAATATTTTATGGTGCACTTTCTATTTAAAGAAACACACAATACTTGCAACAAATGGCACATTGAATCCAGGAATACGTGTGTTTTCTTGTGAATGTACGAACTCACGAGTTGTACTAATGAGGGATAAGTAGAATCTAATAACTTATACATTTGATTTATAAATATTTCTGTCCCTCAACACGAAAATCAAACTCAATAAACATGAGTACAGATACGCCAGAAAATAAAGTATGCTTCGAGAGCTTGCTTCGGTGTCGCAAGCCCATGCTTGGATTGATTGATTTGTGTTTCCGGGCGCGACTACTACTAAGGTCATTGGTCTGGTAAGTGTACTGCGTGTTTGTGTTGCGGAGGTGGGAGTGATTCTGGATAATAGGATCTGGCGCCGACCAACACGTCGCCTTGCTGTTTTCCCCGTGGAGGTATCTCCCACAAATGGAGCCCCGCCCCAGCCGGGACAAGAACTAAGCTCCCGACTGGCCTCCTGACATGTGTGGTAGTATATTGCATGTAAGTAAGGGGGAGGATAGAACAAAGAAGAGGAAGGAAAGGTCGCGCGCGGTCCATGACCCATTTGTTGAAGGACTGCATTTGCTGCAGAGAAAATCGCGGAAAACTACCGATCAGAGCAGCTGGCCGCTAGAATTCTCAAGATCGGCCCAATTCAATCTTTTTTTTTTGCTAATGTCGAAAATACTGCCAACGTCGGGGCTCGAACCCTACGATATCCGGGTCAGAGGTCAGTGTCATCAATTGATGACCTAAGCCACCTCACCCAGCATGAGCTTGAAGTTTCGTGCACATACGTAAAGCGTAAAGCTGCGTATTCTAACCCCGCATATGGCTTGCATGTTCCCCCCACTTGGTCGAAACAACTATCATTACTATTGACCCCTTATGGATAACTCATCATCCATTACACGGTGAACAGCGATGTCAAAACACTTCTGTAATCACCTGTCCTGGCAAGTGGAGTGTACAAAGAGGTAAGCCTTCATCTTCACATACGCACAAGGACTGAGTATTGACCTCGTGATCCTCAGATAGCAAAACTGTCCCACTGCGGCTGTCGGGCCTTTGACATATGACGAGAGCGCCAGAGCCACACCCGCCTGCTCACGCCCGCCTTCACTCGAGCCTATATTCATAACCATGGGATCTGCGTGCGACAGACCGGCGCCGCGCGGAAATCGATACATCTCTCGACCACGCGATAAAAGTCGTTCCACCTTCGAAGAGCACTTTCGAAACTTCAAAGGACGGGTATGAATCCGAAATTGCTCTCTTTTGATCTCCGCTGTAGATTCGTCGCCGGCGGTATGGCCGCGGCTCATTGGACAATGTCACGAATGTGACAGCGAAGTCTTTTGACACATTTTTCTGTGTCACGACCAAGGTGGCCCACTTTTTTTTCTTCTCTCGCAGGTTGGTCTATTCGGGCCGGGGGTGTTCGTTCGAGTTTTGACAGCCACTCGTGTAACTCCTGGTTTCTGTCTGCGCAGTTGAACCCGTGTTGCGCCTCCAGCTGGGAGCGAACCTCAACCCTGACGACATCGAGGAGGGAGACGACGTCTACTTCGAGTGCAAAGTGCACGCCAACCCGTATGCTTACAAAGTCATCTGGAAGCATAACGTGAGTATTGATCTTGAGGCTTTTTGTGTTGTGTAACATACCATTTGCATCTATCAGAAATATTGATGTTCGTCCAGTGTTGTGTGAAACATGTGGGACAGAAACATAAAACTGTAAACCCTCATTAACGCAAATTACAAGGGCCCGAAATAATCGGAGTTCGTGTTATTATAATTCGTGTTTTCCGATAATTATAAGTGAGCGTTTTATTGCAATCCCTTGCTGGAATTCAAGGTTTGTTCGTGCTACAACGAAATTCGTGTTAAATCAGTTCGTGCTAACGAGGGTGTACTGTAACAGCATTTGATAAAATGTTTGTGGTAAGAGTGGAAAGTAACGCACGGATAACGGTATCACACCAGCGGTCATGGTCCCAGCCGCCGACACCACCGCTGCTGACAGTGCAAAATCAAACCACTCTGCACTCACCTCCCACTCCCTCACCGTCATACCATCACCGCCACCATCGCCAGCCCCACCCCCATCACCGTCACCGGTGCTTCCGTCGTCACTGCGCATCCATTCCCGTTTCGCGGCTCATGGTCTCCGAATGGACGGCCGGATGTGCACTGGCTGCCAGCGAAGGACGGGGGAGCAGCGAGCAGAGACACTACGGGGGGAGTGGGGTTGGTGGTCGGAACGGCGAGCGCAAGAGACGAGAGTGGAGTGACACGAGCGGACCGGACGGTGCCGGGGATCGAAGGCGGACCTGTGTGCTCAGAGGTGGAGTCTCATTTGAAGCCGTGAGTTGCGAAGAGGCACTGCAAGGGGTTGCCAACGACATACATCGGAGATTTCTTTTTAAACAAGACAGTAAAATAATTTAATTGTATAATTCAATTTTTACGATTCGATTGACGACAATGTAACGATTTGATTTATTCATGAATCGAATTGAATAAATATAATTTTTATCACTTACATTTTAAATAATTCCATAATTTATGTCACTGTTTTAAGAAAATTGTCTTAAAATTGAATTTGGAAAATGTATCAATAACTATATATTACTTCCTTGTACATAATTTTTGGTAGGTAACAATGGAGATTCAATTTCTTTTTAAAATTAGCTATTTTAATTTTATAAGGTATTTATTATATAGTTGGTCATGATGTATCTAGTAAGCTCTAAGAGTAAAAAATCCTGAGAACATATTGTTATCAGAAAAACCAAATGTTAATTATTTTGAATTTTGTGTATAATTATTATTGTTACAAATTCAAAACAAAAAGTTATAAATTAAAAGATTTAGGCATGTTTAAACACATGTAAGATAATTGAGCTATTTGAAAGAAAAAAAAGCTGATTTTAATGGAATCGTCACTACAGCCCAAAATCGGCAAATATTTCGATTAAGCATTCTTTGAACTATTCGATTTATCAAGACTTGATAAATCCAATAGTTTCTAATCATCCCAGTCAGGTGGGGGCTAATATGATGTTGGGAGAAGAAGAAAGGGAGGAAGGAAACCAAAAGGAAGAGAGGAGTGAGAAAATAGCCAGGGGGAGCGGGGAGGGCGTGAAGGCATGAGGAGCGGGGCAGGATGGGATGGAATGAGGTGGAGTTGGGCGGCCCGGCGAGGCGATTGCGGAGCGCAAAGTGGACGTCGTGAGGACCCGGGAAAGGCGGGGAAGCGGCGGCGAGAGGGCGGAAACAATGGCACGAGGAGCGAGGCGGGACAGGGCGGCGCGGAGGGGATACAGAAGCAGATGAGGTTGACGGTGGGGAAGGAGTGGGGAAAATTTGTTAGCGTGAGGAACCGGACGGGACAGGGCGGCGCGGAGGGGTGAAGTGGCAGATGAGGTTGAGATGAGGACATGAGCAGATGAGAGTGAAGAGCGGAGCTGGGTGTGGAGGGGGCGGGGGACGTCGTTCTGAGAAGCGGTGGGCGCAACGAGGGAAGGACCTGGGAAAGGCGGTCAAGGGGCGCTGCGAGGACGGGGCGAGTTTGCAGGCGGGTGCAGAGGGCGCAAAGTGGGTGATGGGATGACCTGGGATGGGCAGGAAGACGCGACGAAAGGACTTGGAGGATGCGTGGAACGATGATGATGATTTGGTGGTGCGACCTGTGTGGTTGGCGCAATGAGTCAGATGAAGTGGAAGAGAGGACCTTAGAGGGTGGGGAAGATTTGAAAGAGGGGAAGTCGATATGGTGTCGTTGGCGGTAGGGGCGGTGAGGTGGGGGCGGTGCGGTAGTAGCAGGGAGGTTGTGACGGTGCGGTAGGGGCGGCGTGGTAGGAGCGGTGCGATAGGGGCGACGGGGTAGGGGAGGTGCGGAGAGGTGGTGCCGTAGGGGAGGTGCGGTAGAGGCGGTGCGGTATGGGAGGGGCGGTGAGGTAGGTGCGGTGAAATGGTGGCGGTGCGGTAGGGGTGGTGCGGTAGTGGCAGTGAGGTTGTGACGGTGCGGTAGGGGCGGCGTGGTAGGAGCGGTGCGATAGGGGCGGCGGGGTAGGGGAGGTGCGGCAGAGGCGGTATGGTATGGGAGGTGCGGTAGCGGCGGTGAGGTTGTGGCGGGGCGGTAGGGAGATACGCGGTAGGGGCGGTGAGGTAGTGGCGATGAGGTTGTGGCGGTGCGGTAGGGGCGGCGCACTAGTGGCGGTGCGGGGCGTCCGTCGTTCGGCTCGTTACACAGGGAGCGGCCGTGTCGCGGCGCAGTCGCCGCCCGCATCGTCCATCTTCCTCCACGTTCGTCCCTCTGCGAGGCTCCGCGGCCGCGGATTAATGTACAGACAAGGAGACAAAGAGGGCGAGCCAGCGAGAGAGACAGAAAGCAGCGTGCCCTGGTTACAGACCGGCGGAGTGGCAGCTGGATGGTATAATGAGAAACTAGTGTACAGAAGAGCACTGCGGCCCCATGGGAACTAAGGATAAATGTGAAATATGATCTCTGTTTTATTTTAAACATTACCGTCTTTTGTGTAAATGAGGTCTTTGCGGCATCTTCTTTTTCTGTGTTATTAGGTTTTAGGGAATACATAAGTCAGATTCATGGAAGTCCACACTTGTGGTTCATGTCCAACATTCGTTCAGTGAGAAGATGCTTTCAAGAAATATATTGATTAGTTTAATAATAGTTTAAGTACTAGTTTAATAATAATAATAAGTTTATTTCATGAATTTGTATATTATACGCTGTAAATCACTAGCCGTTTGTTCATGTAAAAACATAGTGTTTGATTCTTCATTTTTTTCTTAATTTATGTAATACTATTCATATTTTAATGTCTGGATTAATCTTCAAATTAGAAAAATTGTGAAGTGATATCCATAAGATAAATCCACAGTATCATACAACATTCATCACCAATTTTATTTTCGCTCCATTAATCGTATAATTCGTGAGTATAATTCTGTAAATGTTTTAGTCAATATTAAACAGTATGGCAATTATGTAATCGAATTCAATATATATAAAAAATTCCACGACGTCCAACCACATCAGGCACATCCTTCATTGCTTTTTTAATACATTTTTAAGCAAAATGTTGGTGAATAATTTATCATATCCTCCTTTATCCCTAAGAGTGGTACTAGTTTTTAAATTTTTTGGATAAGAATATAGAGAACAAACGTCCGCAACGAAACAAGTGTTGCTTTACACATTGACCAGCGTAACATCACATACATTCACAAACAACTAGTTAAAGAACTCAATAACGTTTTACAGGGTTGTGAATATCAAAGTAACATAAAAGAGAAATATTTAAATGCTTATCAGCATTAAGTCTGCATACAAAATGATGAAAAAATCATACACGATTCGCATTTGAATTTGCGAGACATGCGTTTTATTCACAGAAATCGAGTACCACTATGGTTCAAGTCTCCGTTACAAAGGAGCGCGTGCGCTGTTGCAGGGTCGCATCGTGCAGCACAGCCCCAAGGCCGGGGTCCTCCTCATGGACCGGGACCTGGCGCTGCAGGGCGTGCGGCGCGAGCAGGCGGGCAACTACAGCTGCTTCGCCAGCAACGTGGAGGGCGACGGGGAGTCCAACGCCGTCCCGCTGCGCGTCATGTGTGAGTAGAGCCAGCGACTCTCGCCGGGAGGATTCGAGTCCCGACAGTGGCCGATGAGCGACACTAGCTACATAACTAGGACGACTTCCCCTGCTGCCTGAAGGAGAATTGTAGCTGAAGGCTGCTCTAATGAGTAGTGGGCCGTGGTAGGTAGCAGGCGGGCAACTACAGCTGCTTCGCCAGCAACGTGGAGGGCGACGGGGAGTCCAACGCCGTCCCGCTGCGCGTCATGTGTGAGTAGAGCCAGCGACTCTCGCCGGGAGGATTCCAGTCCCGACAGTGGCCGATGAGCGACACTAGCTACATAACTAGGACGACTTCCCCTGCTGCCTGAAGGAGAATTGTAGCTGAAGGCTGCTCTAATGGGTAGTGGGCCGTGGTAGGTAGCAGGCGGGCAACTACAGCTGCTTCGCCAGCAACGTGGAGGGCGACGGGGAGTCCAACGCCGTCCCCCTGCGCGTCATGTGTGAGTAGAGCCAGCGACTCTCGCCGGCGAGGATTCGAGTCCCGACAGTGGCCGATGAGCGACACTAGCTACATAACTAGGTCGACTTCCGCTGCCTGAAGGAGAATTGTAGCTGAAGGCTGCTCTTATGGGTAGTTAGCCGTGGTAGGTAGCAGGCGGGCAACTACAGCTGCTTCGCCAGCAACGTGGAGGGCGACGGGGAGTCCAACGCCGTCCCGCTGCGCGTCATGTGTGAGTAGAGCCAGCGACTCTCGCCGGCGAGGATTCGAGTCCCGACAGTGGCCGATGAGCGACACTAGCTACATAACTAGGTCGACTTCCGCTGCCTGAAGGAGAATTGTAGCTGAAGGCTGCTCTTATGGGTAGTTAGCCGTGGTAGGTAGCAGGCGGGCAACTACAGCTGCTTCGCCAGCAACGTGGAGGGCGACGGGGAGTCCAACGCCGTCCCGCTGCGCGTCATGTGTGAGTAGAGCCAGCGACTCTCGCCGGGAGGATTCGAGTCCCGACAGTGGCCGATGAGCGACACTAGCTACATAACTAGGACGACTTCCCCTGCTGCCTGAAGGAGAATTGTAGCTGAAGGCTGCTCTAATGAGTAGTGGGCCGTGGTAGGTAGCAGGCGGGCAACTACAGCTGCTTCGCCAGCAACGTGGAGGGCGACGGGGAGTCCAACGCCGTCCCGCTGCGCGTCATGTGTGAGTAGAGCCAGCGACTCTCGCCGGGAGGATTCCAGTCCCGACAGTGGCCGATGAGCGACACTAGCTACATAACTAGGACGACTTCCCCTGCTGCCTGAAGGAGAATTGTAGCTGAAGGCTGCTCTAATGGGTAGTGGGCCGTGGTAGGTAGCAGGCGGGCAACTACAGCTGCTTCGCCAGCAACGTGGAGGGCGACGGGGAGTCCAACGCCGTCCCCCTGCGCGTCATGTGTGAGTAGAGCCAGCGACTCTCGCCGGCGAGGATTCGAGTCCCGACAGTGGCCGATGAGCGACACTAGCTACATAACTAGGTCGACTTCCGCTGCCTGAAGGAGAATTGTAGCTGAAGGCTGCTCTTATCGATAGTTGGCTGTGGTAGGTAGCAGGCGGGCAACTACAGCTGCTTCGCCAGCAACGTGGAGGGCGACGGGGAGTCCAACGCCGTCCCGCTGCGCGTCATGTGTGAGTAGAGCCAGCGACTCTCGCCGGGAGGATTCGAGTCCCGACAGTGGCCGATGAGCGACACTAGCTACATAACTAGGACGACTTCCCCTGCTGCCTGAAGGAGAATTGTAGCTGAAGGCTGCTCTAATGAGTAGTGGGCCGTGGTAGGTAGCAGGCGGGCAACTACAGCTGCTTCGCCAGCAACGTGGAGGGCGACGGGGAGTCCAACGCCGTCCCGCTGCGCGTCATGTGTGAGTAGAGCCAGCGACTCTCGCCGGGAGGATTCCAGTCCCGACAGTGGCCGATGAGCGACACTAGCTACATAACTAGGACGACTTCCCCTGCTGCCTGAAGGAGAATTGTAGCTGAAGGCTGCTCTAATGGGTAGTGGGCCGTGGTAGGTAGCAGGCGGGCAACTACAGCTGCTTCGCCAGCAACGTGGAGGGCGACGGGGAGTCCAACGCCGTCCCCCTGCGCGTCATGTGTGAGTAGAGCCAGCGACTCTCGCCGGCGAGGATTCGAGTCCCGACAGTGGCCGATGAGCGACACTAGCTACATAACTAGGTCGACTTCCGCTGCCTGAAGGAGAATTGTAGCTGAAGGCTGCTCTTATGGGTAGTTAGCCGTGGTAGGTAGCAGGCGGGCAACTACAGCTGCTTCGCCAGCAACGTGGAGGGCGACGGGGAGTCCAACGCCGTCCCGCTGCGCGTCATGTGTGAGTAGAGCCAGCGACTCTCGCGGGGAGGATTCGAGTCCCGACAGTGGCTGATGAGCGACACTAGCTACATAACTAGGTCGACTTCCGCTGCCTGAAGGAGAATTGTAGCTGAAGGCTGCTCTTATCGGTAGTGGGCCGTGGTAGGTAGCAGGCGAGCAACTACTGCTGCTTCGCCAGCAACGTGGAGGGCGACGGGGAGTCCAACGCCGTCCCCCTGCGCGTCATGTGTGAGTAGAGCCAGCGACTCTCGCCGGGGAGGATTCGAGTCCCGACAGTGGCTGATGAGCGACACTAGCTACATAACTAGGTCGACTTCCGCTGCCTGAAGGAGAATTGTAGCTGAAGGCTGCTCTTATGGGTAGTTAGCCGTGGTAGGTAGCAGGCGGGCAACTACAGCTGCTTCGCCAGCAACGTGGAGGGCGACGGGGAGTCCAACGCCGTCCCGCTGCGCGTCATGTGTGAGTAGAGCCAGCGACTCTCGCCGGGGAGGACTCGAGTCCCGACAGTGGCTGATGAGCGACACTAGCTACATAACTAGGTCGACTTCCGCTGCCTGAAGGAGAATTGTAGCTGAAGGCTGCTCTAATGGGTAGTGGGCCGTGGTAGGTAGCATGCGGGCAACTACAGCTGCTTCGCCAGCAACGTGGAGGGCGACGGGGAGTCCAACGCCGTCCCGCTGCGCGTCATGTGTGTGTAGAGCCAGCGACTCTCGCCGGGGAGGACTCGAGTCCCGACAGTGGCTGATGAGCGACACTAGCTACATAACTAGGTCGACTTCCGCTGCCTGAAGGAGAATTGTAGCTGAAGGCTGCTCTTATCGATAGTTGGCTGTGGTAGGTAGCAGGCGGGCAACTACAGCTGCTTCGCCAGCAACGTGGAGGGCGACGGGGAGTCCAACGCCGTCCCGCTGCGCGTCATGTGTGAGTTGAGCCAGCGACTCTCGCCGGGGAGGATTCGAGTCCCGACAGTGGCTGATGAGCGACACTAGCTACATAACTAGGACGACTTCCGCTGCCTGAAGGAGAATTGTAGCTGAAGGCTGCTCTTATCGATAGTTGGCTGTGGTAGGTAGCAGGCGGGCAACTACAGCTGCTTCGCCAGCAACGTGGAGGGCGACGGGGAGTCCAACGCTGTCCCGCTGCGCGTCATGTGTGAGTAGAGCCAGCGACTCTCGCGGGGAGGATTCGAGTCCCGACAGTGGCTGATGAGCGACACTAGCTACATAACTAGGACGACTTCCGCTGCCTGAAGGAGAATTGTAGCTGAAGGCTGCTCTTATGGGTAGTTAGCCGTGGTAGGTAGCAGGCGGGCAACTACAGCTGCTTCGCCAGCAACGTGGAGGGCGACGGGGAGTCCAACGCCGTCCCGCTGCGCGTCATGTGTGAGTAGAGCCAGCGACTCTCGCCGGGGAGGATTCGAGTCCCGACAGTGGCTGATGAGCGACACTAGCTACATAACTAGGACGACTTCCGCTGCCTGAAGGAGAATTGTAGCTTAAGGCTGCTCTTATCGATAGTTGGCCGTGGTAGGTAGCAGGCGGGCAACTACAGCTGCTTCGCCAGCAACGTGGAGGGCGACGGGGAGTCCAACGCCGTCCCGCTGCGCGTCATGTGTGAGTAGAGCCAGCGACTCTCGCGGGGAGGATTCGAGTCCCGACAGTGGCTGATGAGCGACACTAGCTACATAACTAGGACGACTTCCGCTGCCTGAAGGAGAATTGTAGCTGAAGGCTGCTCTAATGGGTAGTGGGCCGTGGTAGGTAGCAGGCGGGCAACTACAGCTGCTTCGCCAGCAACGTGGAGGGCGACGGGGAGTCCAACGCCGTCCCGCTGCGCGTCATGTGTGAGTAGAGCCAGCGACTCTCGCGGGGAGGATTCGAGTCCCGACAGTGGCTGATGAGCGACACTAGCTACATAACTAGGACGACTTCCGCTGCCTGAAGGAGAATTGTAGCTGAAGGCTGCTCTTATCGATAGTTGGCCGTGGTAGGTAGCAGGCGGGCAACTACAGCTGCTTCGCCAGCAACGTGGAGGGCGACGGGGAGTCCAACGCCGTCCCGCTGCGCGTCATGTGTGAGTAGAGCCAGCGACTCTCGCGGGGAGGATTCGAGTCCCGACAGTGGCTGATGAGCGACACTAGCTACATAACTAGGACGACTTCCGCTGCCTGAAGGAGAATTGTAGCTGAAGGCTGCTCTTATCGATAGTTGGCCGTGGTAGGTAGCAGGCGGGCAACTACAGCTGCTTCGCCAGCAACGTGGAGGGCGACGGGGAGTCCAACGCCGTCCCGCTGCGCGTCATGTGTGAGTAGAGCCAGCGACTCTCGCCGGGGAGGATTCGAGTCCCGACAGTGGCTGATGAGCGACACTAGCTACATAACTAGGTCGACTTCCGCTGCCTGAAGGAGAATTGTAGCTGAAGGCTGCTCTAATGGGTAGTGGGCCGTGGTAGGTAGCAGGCGGGCAACTACAGCTGCTTCGCCAGCAACGTGGAGGGCGACGGGGAGTCCAACGCCGTCCCGCTGCGCGTCATGTGTGAGTAGAGCCAGCGACTCTCGCGGGGAGGATTCGAGTCCCGACAGTGGCTGATGAGCGACACTAGCTACATAACTAGGACGACTTCCATTGCCTGAAGGAGAATTGTAGCTGAAGGCTGCTCTTATCGGTAGTTGGCCGTGGTAGGTAGCAGGCGAGCAACTACTGCTGCTTCGCCAGGAACGTGTAGGGCGACGGAGAGTCCAAAGCCGTGCCTCTTCGCGTCATGTGTGAGTTGAACACACCTACCATTCAAAATGGCTCTTTGGCTCTTGCTAAGGCCCAAGATGTAATTTCCCTTGTCTTTGCACGTAGCCAACCTGAATTTGTGCTTGGCAAGTCTATTTTTGGAGGAAGACAGAAGAAATAAGTGAAGAAAGAAATAAAGAAATGCGATAGTGAAGGAAGTTTTAATGAAATAAGTTTTTTATGTGAAGATATGAACGCGCCTGAGGAACATTTTAGATATTTTAAAAGTCATAAGAGTTATAGTGAGACAGGTCAGCAGTATCACTTAAAATAATTTAAAAGTAAACTTAAAATGACACGTGTAACATATTCGAACATAATTTTCCAAGATTTAACAAATTTAAAAAAAGGTGAATGAAATGAATACCTGCGTATATATAGTGTTTTAAATAAAATTACAGATATTTGTCGAAATAATCTTCCCCAAACATATATTGTAATATTTATTTTATTTTTGGTGTCTATTTGCCTTCTTCTAAAATCCAATAAGTGGCTACGCCTGTCCTAAACTTGCTTCGTCGATCGCGGATTGTCCAAGGTCTTTATGTCCGAGAATTATTATTGCATTAGTAATAATTTAAAGTTTCTTATTGCATATGTTAGAAATCGTTTATTTTTACGCAATTTGATAGTTTCGTACTCTTTCAAATTTCGTCTCGATTTATAAACGTTTTAAATTTCTTTTCGTTACATATGTAATTGTTTGAATCTTCTTTTTACAGCTGTGATTGCGAAAGATTTATTCAGACGCGAAACTATGGGGAGGGAAATGAGGGAAATTCTCCCCTCCCTAAATTGTTATGTAACTTTTTAATTTTAAATTGTCTCGAAACTTTCAAGCAAAAAGATTTTCGGATAATCATTAAAACGAATAAAATCGTGTCGTAAAATGTCGTGGCATACGACATTTTACAAAATTTGTAATGGTACATTAGACCAAAACATTGTGAATTTTCCCTCCTGAAATGCGTCTTTGGATTTATTATTTTATTTGTAATTGTTTGAGATACATTGTTCTTACATAATGTGTAATTGTTTGAAGTTTCTACGTAGATATGAAGTGCTGTTGCATATGTAATAGTCTTCGGGCTAACTGCTGGTGCTAATGCTGTCACGTGGGTTGCAGACGCCCCGGTGTGCCGCGCGGAGCAGCGGCGCGTGTACGCGGTGGCGCGGCTGGAGCGGGCGCACGTCAAGTGCGAGGTGGACGCGTACCCGCCGCCCGACTCCTTCCGCTGGAGCTTCAACCACTCGGGCGCCGGCGACGCGGCCGTGGAGCTGCCCGAGGCGCACTACAGCTCGGTGCCCGACCCCACCGGCGCCTCCACGCTCTCCTACGCGCCGGCCTCCGAGCTGGACTACGGCACGCTGCTGTGCGCGGCCGCCAACACCGCCGGCCAGCAGCGCGAGCCCTGCGTCTTCCACATCGTCGCGGCGGGTGAGTGCTCTACGCTCTGAGACCCTAGGGGCATAAACGGGACTAGGTGTATACAAAACTTGTGCAATGGGTTTCAAGGTTTAGGGGTGCCCCAGGGTTCTTGATTATGGCCAACACCGCCGGCCAGCAGCGCGAGCCCTGCGTCTTCCACATCGTCGCGGCGGGTGAGTGCTCTACGCTCTGAGACCCTAGGGGCATAAACGGGACTAGGTGTATACAAAACTTGTGCAATGGGTTTCAAGGTTTAGGGGTGCCCCAGGGTTCTTGATTATGGCCAACACCGCCGGCCAGCAGCGCGAGCCCTGCGTCTTCCACATCGTCGCGGCGGGTGAGTGCTCTACGCTCTGAGACCCTAGGGGCATAAACGGGACTAGGTGTATACAAAACTTGTGCAATGGGTTTCAAGGTTTAGGGGTGCCCCAGGGTTCTTGATTATGGCCAACACCGCCGGCCAGCAGCGCGAGCCCTGCGTCTTCCACATCGTCGCGGCGGGTGAGTGCTCTACGCTCTGAGACCCTAGGGGCATAAACGGGACTAGGTGTATACAAAACTTGTGCAATGGGTATCAAGGTTTAGGGGTGCCCCAGGGTTCTTGATTATGGCCAACACCGTCGGCTAGCAGCGTTAGCCCTGCGTCTTCCACACTTTGGGGCGGGTAAAGGCTCAACGCTCCGAGGCCTAGGTACATAAAGGGGCCCATGTTAATACACAATCCTACCGCGTGCGCTCTAAGACCCCACGGGTACCCCAAGGTCCATTACGTTTAAGCACGAAAATGTTACGTTTTCGCACCTCTTATTGGCTGCTATAGCTAAGAGGAAAGACCATTTTTGTGAACAAGAAAATTGCCTTCCTGTACTATAATTTGATCTCTCTCGTCAAGAAAATTTATTATCTTGGGGACCATTCTAGTGTACAACGTATGATAGTTCATATGCCTGTATGATGAACAGCACTCTACCTGCCGAATTCATGGAAGTACTAAAGTGTACCGATTGACAATTGGTTGAAGGTACTTTGGACCAGCTACGAATAGGTAGTGTAGGTCGTCATCGGATTGCAACTTCCAGCGGGGAAAGAAACACTCCCATCACATGGGAATAACAGTCGCTGCACTTAGAGCACTAATGACCTCAGCACTTGACTCGTCCGGGATCAATACTAATCGAAGAACTACTGCTACGAACGCTAGTACGCCCTTCTGGGTATTGGTAATCATTCCCACGTACATTCTTTTCAATGCTTCGTCTTGACAGTCGATCGATGTAATTCTCACACTCACAAGCCGTGAAGGGCTGACAGGAGTAGCATGGATTTTATATCCCTCATCACCCGAGATGCGGGCAGGTTAGGGTAAGGCCAGACTGTTCTCTCCACTTTCCAATCCATCGTTTATACGGACGTTGAGATAGATCAGCAGGTGCGAACATTGGGCTTATTTAATAAAAATTAGTTTCCACGCTTAAAATCATTTTATAAAATAACTGTGTCGAAATGTGTATTCCAATTCATATTTCTTATATTAAATTGTTTAAGCAAACTTCAATAAAGAGCGTATTAGGAAACAGAGATACATTTACGAAGAATGTTGGTGACAATATCAGTTTGTCAACTCACACCCTGAATTACTTATTATTAACCGAAATTCAAATAAATTATCGGAATATAATCTGGATAGAGTAGCGTTTCAATTACTACATATAAGAATGTCTGAACTTTGATACTACCCACACATGGAAATTGAATTGATATAAATGAATTTTAATCTTTGTTATAAAACGAATTCTATTGTATTCGTATGTTTTGAACAGGGCACCCGGAGCCGCCGCTCAACTGTTCTTTGGCCAACCAGACAACGGGCTCGCTGGAGGTGGAGTGCGAGGAGGGCTTCGACGGGGGGCTGCCGCAGACCTTCCAGCTGGAGGTGTTCGACCTGGAGAGCGGGCTGCTGGCCGCCAACGTCTCCTCGCGCTGGCCGCGCTTCCTCGTGGAGGGGCTGCGGGCGGGCCGCGTGCTGCGGGTGCACGCCTACGCGCTCAACGCCAAAGGGCGCAGCGAGCCCTTCGCCCTGGAGGGCTTCACGCTCAAACAGGCCGAGAAGCGCACCGGTGAGTCCCTCTCTCTCACTTGGCCCCTCGCCCTGGAGGGCTTCACGCTCTAGCAGGCCGAGAAGCGCACCGGTGAGTCTCTCTCTCACTTAGCCCTTCGCCCTGGAGGGCTTCACGCTCTAGCAGGCCGAGAAGCGCACCGGTGAGTCCCTCTCTCTCACTTGGCCCCTCGCCCTGGAG
This sequence comes from Gryllus longicercus, assembly GCA_038098605.1. Lineage (NCBI taxonomy): Eukaryota > Metazoa > Arthropoda > Insecta > Orthoptera > Gryllidae > Gryllus > Gryllus longicercus. Next base: position 787,839 of record JAZDUA010000247.1, read on the forward strand.
GGCATCACGCTCAAGCAGGCCGAGAAGCGCACCGGTGAGTCTCTCTCTCTCACTTGGCCCCTCGCCCTGGAGAGCTTCACGCTCAAGCAGGCCGAGAAGCGCACCGGTGAGTCCCTCTCTCTCACTTGGCCCCTCGCCCTGGAGGGCATCACGCTCAAGCAGGCCGAGAAGCGCACCGGTGAGTCTCTCTCTCTCACTTGGCCCCTCGCCCTGGAGAGCTTCACGCTCAAGCAGGCCGAGAAGCGCACCGGTGAGTCCCTCTCTCTCACTTGGCCCCTCGCCCTGGAGGGCTTCACGCTCAAGCAGGCCGAGAAGCGCACCGGTGAGTCCCTCTCTCTCACTTGGCCCCTCGCCCTGGAGGGCTTCACGCTCAAGCAGGCCGAGAAGCGAACCGGTGAGTCCCTCTCTCTCTCACTTGGCCCCTCGCCCTGGAGGGCTTCACGCTCAAGCAGGCCGAGAAGCGCACCGGTGAGTCCCTCTCTCTCACTTGGCCCCTCGCCCTGGAGGGCTTCACGCTCTAGCAGGCCGAGAAGCGCACCGGTGAGTCCCTCTCTCTCACTTGGCCCCTCGCCCTGGAGGGCATCACGCTCAAGCAGGCCGAGAAGCGCACCGGTGAGTCTCTCTCTCTCACTTGGCCCCTCGCCCTGGAGGGCTTCACGCTCAAGCAGGCCGAGAAGCGCACCGGTGAGTCCCTCTCTCTCACTTGGCCCCTCGCCGTGGAGGGCTTCACGCTCTAGCAGGCCGAGAAGCGCACCGGTGAGTCTCTCTCTCTCTCACTTGGCCCCTCGCCCTGGAGGGCTTCACCCTCAAGCAGGCCGAGAAGCGCACCGGTGAGTCCCTCTCTCTCACTTGGCCCCTCGCTCTGGAGGGCTTCACTCTCAAGCAGGCCGAGAAGGGCACCGGTCAGTCTCTCTCTCTCTCACTTGGTCCTTCGCCCTGGAGGGCTTCACGCTCTAGCAGGCCGAGAAGCGCACCGGTGAGTCTCTCTCTCTCTCTTACTTGGCCCCTCGCCCTGGAGGGCTTCACCCTCAAGCAGGCCGAGAAGCGCACCGGTGAGTCTCTCTCTCTCACTTGGTCCTTCGCCCTGGAGGGCTTCACGCTCTAGCAGGCCGAGAAGCGCACCGGTGAGTCTCTCTCTCTCTTACTTGGCCCCTCGCCCTGGAGGGCTTCACCCTCAAGCAGGCCGAGAAGCGCACCGGTGAGTCCCTCTCTCTCACTTGGCCCCTCGCCCTGGAGGGCTTCACACTCAAGCAGGCTGAGAAGCGCACATGTGTCTCTCTCACTTAAACCCTCTAAACTGGAAAGCCTGTATTTCTAGGAGAATGCAGGGTGTGACTTTGTTGAACGAAGTTGAATCCCTATGTTCTTGTGTGCTTAAGGTCCTCGGTGGCGCTGGAGCTGAATGACGTAGCTATTAGTCAGAAATACTCAGCTGATGAAAGAAACACTCCTGCATTTAATAGATGAGCTGGAGTCCCTCTGTGTCTGTGGCTATGCCTTGGTTCGATGAGGCTGAGTGCCTGTGTGCGTGGGTGCGTAGGGTCCCCGGTGGCGCTGGAGCTAACCCCTCTGCTGGCCACGCTGCTGGGCGCGCTGGCGGCGCTGCTGCTGGTGGATTTAGAGATGAGATGAGTGCCGTGGGTCAATGAGGCTGAGTGCCTGTGTGCGTGGGTGCGTAGGGTCCCCGGTGGCGCTGGAGCTAACCCCTCTGCTGGCCACGCTGCTGGGCGCGCTGGCGGCGCTGCTGCTGGTGGATTTAGAGATGAGATGAGTGCCGTGGGTCAATGAGGCTGAGTGCCTGTGTGCGTGGGTGCGTAGGGTCCCCGGTGGCGCTGGAGCTAACCCCTCTGCTGGCCACGCTGCTGGGCGCGCTGGCGGCGCTGCTGCTGGTGGATTTAGAGATGAGATGAGTGCCGTGGGTCAATGAGGCTGAGTGCCTGTGTGCGTGGGTGCGTAGGGTCCCCGGTGGCGCTGGAGCTAACCCCTCTGCTGGCCACGCTGCTGGGCGCGCTGGCGGCGCTGCTGCTGGTGGATTTAGAGATGAGATGAGTGCCGTGGGTCAATGAGGCTGAGTGCCTGTGTGCGTGGGTGCGTAGGGTCCCCGGTGGCGCTGGAGCTAACCCCTCTGCTGGCCACGCTGCTGGGCGCGCTGGCGGCGCTGCTGCTGGTGGATTTAGAGATGAGATGAGTGCCGTGGGTCAATGAGGCTGAGTGCCTGTGTGCGTGGGTGCGTAGGGTCCCCGGTGGCGCTGGAGCTAACCCCTCTGCTGGCCACGCTGCTGGGCGCGCTGGCGGCGCTGCTGCTGGTGGATTTAGAGATGAGATGAGTGCCGTGGGTCAATGAGGCTGAGTGCCTGTGTGCGTGGGTGCGTAGGATCCCCGGTGGCGCTGGAGCTAACCCCTCTGCTGGCCACGCTGCTGGGCGCGCTGGCGGCGCTGCTGCTGGTGGATTTAGAGATGAGATGAGTGCCGTGGGCCAATGAGGCTGGGTGCGTGGGTGCGTAGGGTCCCCGGTGGCGCTAGAGCTAACCCCTCTGCTGACCACGCTGCTGGGCGCACTGGCGGTGCTGCTGCTGGTGGATTTAGAGATGAGATGAGTGCCGTGGGTCAATGAGGCTGAGTGCCTGTGTGCGTGGGTGCGTAGGGTCCCCGGTGGCGCTGGAGCTAACCCCACTGCTGGCCACGCTGCTGGGCGCGCTGGCGGCGCTGCTGCTGGTGGATTTCGAGATGAGATGAGTGCCGTGGGTCAATGAGGCTGAGTGCCTGTGTGCGTGAGTGCGTAGGGTCCCCGGTGGCGCTGGAGCTAACCCCTCTGCTGGCCACTCTGCTGGGCGCGCTGGCGGCGCTGCTGCTGGTGGATTTAGAGATGAGATGAGTGCCGTGGGTCAATGAGGCTGAGTGCCTGTGTGCGTGAGTGCGTAGGGTCCCCGGTGGCGCTGGAGCTAACCCCTCTGCTGGCCACTCTGCTGGGCGCGCTGGCGGCGCTGCTGCTGGTGGATTTAGAGATGAGATGAGTGCCGTGGGTCAATGAGGCTGAGTGCCTGTGTGCGTGGGTGCGTAGGGTCCCCGGTGGCGCTGGAGCTAACCCCTCTGCTGGCCACGCTGCTGGGCGCGCTGGCGGCGCTGCTGCTGGTGGATTTAGAGATGAGATGAGTGCCGTGGGTCAATGAGGCTGAGTGCCTGTGTGCGTGGGTGCGTAGGGTCCCCGGTGGCGCTGGAGCTAACCCCTCTGCTGGCCACGCTGCTGGGCGCGCTGGCGGCGCTGCTGCTGGTGGATTTAGAGATGAGATGAGTGCCGTGGGTCAATGAGGCTGAGTGCCTGTGTGCGTGGGTGCGTAGGGTCCCCGGTGGCGCTGGAGCTAACCCCTCTGCTGGCCACGCTGCTGGGCGCGCTGGCGGCGCTGCTGCTGGTGGATTTAGAGATGAGATGAGTGCCGTGGGTCAATGAGGCTGAGTGCCTGTGTGCGTGGGTGCGTAGGATCCCCGGTGGCGCTGGAGCTAACCCCTCTGCTGGCCACGCTGCTGGGCGCGCTGGCGGCGCTGCTGCTGGTGGATTTAGAGATGAGATGAGTGCCGTGGGTCAATGAGGCTGAGTGCCTGTGTGCGTGGGTGCGTAGGATCCCCGGTGGCGCTGGAGCTAACCCCTCTGCTGGCCACGCTGCTGGGCGCGCTGGCGGCGCTGCTGCTGGTGGATTTAGAGATGAGATGAGTGCCGTGCGTCAATGAGGCTGAGTGCCTGTGTGCGTGGGTGCGTAGGGTCCCCGGTGGCGCTGGAGCTAACCCCTCTGCTGACCACGCTGCTGGGCGCGCTGGCGGCGCTGCTGCTGGTGGATTTAGAGATGAGATGAGTGCCGTGGGTCAATGAGGCTGAGTGCCTGTGTGCGTGGGTGCGTAGGGTCCCCGGTGGCGCTGGAGCTAACCCCTCTGCTGGCCACGCTGCTGGGCGCGCTGGCGGCGCTGCTGCTGGTGGATTTAGAGATGAGATGAGTGCCGTGGGTCAATGAGGCTGAGTGCCTGTGTGCGTGGGTGCGTAGGGTCCCCGGTGGCGCTGGAGCTAACCCCTCTGCTGGCCACGCTGCTGGGCGCGCTGGCGGCGCTGCTGCTGGTGGATTTAGAGATGAGATGAGTGCCGTGGGTCAATGAGGCTGAGTGCCTGTGTGCGTGGGTGCGTAGGGTCCCCGGTGGCGCTGGAGCTGACCCCTCTGCTGGCCACGCTGCTGGGCGCGTTGGCGGCGCTGCTGCTGGTGGGGGCGGCGGTGGTGGCGGCGCTGCGGGTGCGAGCGCGCACGGGCGGCGGCGGCGGGGGCGGCGCGGCGCGGCCGGCGGCGCTGGCCCTCAAGGAGAAGGCGGCGGCGGCGGCAGCGGCGGCGGCCGGGGGCCGGCAGCCCTTGCGGGCGGACGCCGGCGCCGACGTGGACCGCGACGAGAAGAATCCCGACGTCATCCCGTGCACCAACGGTACGCCGATCCCTCCCCCGTAGTGCCCCTGTTCTTGTACCCAACACTTGAGTATCTTTATCGCGGTGAATGGCACCGGTGTACTGAAGGTACGGGAAATTTCTTTGAATGAAACGCGACTTGACCAAATTGCACATTGGATACCTACCAATCAGAGGCGACTGACGTGGGTATCTTCGTGTTATGAGACTCATATGTTAATTGGCAAAACGTTTTGGCCTCATGACACGCCCCAAAACCCGTAACATTTATTCTGAGAATTACGTACCAGTGATGTGCTATTCAGCAGAGCTTATCTGAGACATCTTGTGTAAGTGGGGGTTTTCCCAACAGGACGTTTCTGACGCATCTTGTGTAAGTGAAGTTCTGCTCAAAAGAGGTGCTATTAGACATGACTAAGTGAAGTAGTGGGAAGGAGATGTTGTAGACGATGTGTTAATGTAATACTCTGTTCAAGAGTATCTCTGAGACAGTCGGAATAGATGAAGATCTGTTTAGTAGAACGTTTCTTAGACATTATGTATAAGAGAAGTTCTGAGCAACAGAGCTGACCTCAAATATAGCAGGGTATCACAGAAGTGACAATATTTCTAGACGACTGTACGATAATGTCCTTTCCAACGGGTTGTAGTTCAGAAAGAGTTTTGTTTTTCGAAAACGATGTTTTCAGACGGGAAACTGCACCAAACCTCTTCAAAAAACGAAAGAAGTCCAAAAGAAAGTTATCCCTAGAATTAACTTTGCATTATATTTACACCAGTCAATCAGGAAGAACATATTCGCACGGAGAATATGTTTGCCCGATAATTCTATAGTCAAAGTATGTTTTATCTAAATTTATCGCCTCGTCCTATTACTCTTTTATTTCCTTTCCCCTTCTCCTCGTTTGCTTTATTCTCCTCCACCCTCTCATCCCTTTTTCCTTCTCGTTTCTCCACTCTTTCTTTCTCTCCGTTCCCTTTCTTTCTCTCCTCATTTTTCTTTTTCCATTCCTATCGTATTTCCTTTCTGTGTTTCCTAATTTGACACTGACTTCACACTTTCCCGCTTCACCTTCCCTTTCTGCGTTTTCTTCTTGTTATTCTCCTCTTGTTTGTTTTTCTCGCTCTTCTATTTTATTTGTAAAATAGTCTTACATGGATACATTTTCTAACATTTCATTCGTTTAATGACCAATATCAAACATGGTATTTGATAGTACTGATACACACCCAATCCTGCGAGGTATGCATATTTTAAAGAAACGTAAAAATATAACTTGTAGATGATTAAACGTGCACATATGCAACAAAATACACTGTATTTCTTGCAGTTTTAGTAAAGAAATCATAAAGAGGTTTGTGTAAATACCAATTCTTATAAGTATAGACCTGGGTTGGGGGTGTAAGCAACTAATCAGTGCGAATATTGTCGTTTTAAGAGACATCCTGCTTGAAGACACACGCCGTTTTAAGGGTATCATGAGAAGGCTCTCGCTAAGGGAGAGGGATAGAGATAGAGGCACAGAGAGAGGGAGAGTAAATGAGGGTTAGAGGGATGAAGAGGGGGAGGGGGGAAGAGGATGATGTAGAAAGAGAGAGGAAGAGAGGGAGAAGGAGGACGAAGAGGGAAAGGGGCAGAGAGGAAGAGGGAGAAGGAGAGGGGACGAGGGAATGGGGTAGAGAGGAAGAGGGAGAAGGGGAGGGGAAGAGGGAGAAGGGGAGGGGAAGAGGGAGAAGGAGAGGAGAAGAGGGACAGAGAGGAAGATAGGGAGAGAAGGAGGAGGAGGATGAGCGAAAGGGGGAGAGAGGAAGAGGGAGAAGGAGAGGGAGACGAAAAGAGAGAGAGGAAGAGGGAGAGGGGAAGATAGGGTGAGAGGGAGAAGGAGGAGGAAGAGGGAAAGGGGGAGAAGGAGAGGGGGTGGGGAGAGCGTGTGTGCTGAGAGCGGCGTGTGGCGTTGCAGAGTCGGAGTACGCGGGCGCGGAGACGCCGGGGCCGCTGCAGGCGCTGCTGTCGCCCACGTTCGCGGCGCCGACGGCGGCCGAGGCCCAGCTGCGCAACGGCGACCTCCGCAGCGCCTTCAAGGGCGGCGGCGCCGCCCAGCCCCCGCCGCCCAGGCAGGTGAGACCACTACGCCCCCCCACCCCCACCCCGTTGCCCTGATCCTGCGAGGTCGGAGTTTCGACAGTGGCAGGATATCCTACTCCAGCTAGATAGGTAGGTGCAGTTCATTGGCTATCTGAAAAAAATACTAGAGACCAGCTACTGAGGTATTTTCAATTGTTTTCATTGGATTGGTTCCATTGTTTTCTTTGGACAACATTCAGGCGAATGATGGAAGAGTATCCTAACAAACGGACCACAGTGAGCGCGCGAACTTTCCTTCCTCTTCCTTGACCTATCCTCACCCCGTTACTTACACTCACACGCACACTTACTACACTATACTATTGTCCGATTTTCTTAAGGATGGGATGATTTGACAGCTAGTGCTGGCAACACAACTGACGATTCTGTGTCCGTTGTGTCCTTGAACTTATTAGACTCTCCTTCCTCCATTCGTTCGTTTGCAGTTGGCTAACTTGTAAATAGTTACGACGCTTCCTGGCTGTGATGTCCTCGTCCGACGAAAATTTTTGTGCGCCACGAGAAATAATTGAAATTAGGAAGTGCAGTGCTTTGTGCTCTTCTGTAAAAAATCTTTCTTTTTATAAAAATTACATTGAATTTAGTTTTTATGTGATAAGTATTATGTTAGTTTTAAAACCAAGTCTTGAATGTGAGATGCGTACTCGTGACGGTGCACGTGTTTACTTCTCTGAAGTACACGTGATGTTCACTTGTTTTGCGAACTGTCACTTTATCCCATTCTTAAGAAAATCGTTCTATACCACATACGCCGGGAGACCTGTCGGGAACTTCGAGCTCGTGCCGGCTGGGTTGGTGTCTGGTGGTAGCCCACGGTTAGCTCGGCGCCGGATCTCTCCATCCAGTGGGAGAAGAATACTTCGCCCGCGATGAAGACATGCACTACACTTCCGGGACGTTGACGCGCCTGGAATCGTTAATCAATAAATCAACCGGTGTGTTCAGTCATAAAACCGGATATTTTGAAAAATCATTCGTGTGGAATGAAATTGAAGGGGACGGGCATGGTCGGTTGGTATCCTATAGAAATGGTTCACTTGGATAGCTTGTTCTGGGATGTGGTACTTCCGTATGGTTTTTGCCTATTTCCTGGAAAATGTTCTCATGAATTCAATCTATTTATTGTATAAAGTTAGATTACGAAAAGACTTAAAAACCTCCTTTTGGCAAACTTATTTACATGTATAATTCTTTGAATACAAATTAGTATATTGCCAATTTAAATAAATGAGTAAAAAATGTTAATAACGCGAGTTCTTTGAAATCCAGTATTTATTGCTCGTCTGTTATAACCGTTTGAACGTTTATTTCACATGGATACATATTTTCATGTTCTTTTCGACATAATGTGTATCAATTCCTATAAATATATTTAAGGTAATGATATTAGAACGATGAAATTGTTCCTGAAAACTCTCTGTAACTTGTAACTGTACACACTGAACAGACATCCACGCATTTGACCAGTTGAAATGTTTTACTTTTTTTATATTAACTGATCGAATTCAAGAATAGTACATAATTGAAATTATTATAAAATACATGAATAATATCATGATGTTTAAGCTTATCTCCAAAGCATCGCGTCGTATCTGTACCGTTAACAGCGATTTATCTTCCTCTGCCTGTCGCATTCTTCTCTCTTACTTTTCCTAACTTTCTACACCCCGTCGTTCGTCTCTTATTTACACAACTCTTCCCATTTCTAGCAAGTACGTTTTTCTTATTTTGTTTTCCTCTCGTATTTTTCGTTCATTCCTCCTGATTTATTCCCCTTATCCTCTTCGTATATTTTTACTTCTCACTTTCTACTAATTACGATCCTTCGCTACTTCTATTAGCCTCATACAATTAACTTGCACATATTTTTATTCATCAATCCATTAATAACGCATTTTTAATTTTAACAAGTTTTAATAACATCTAAAGGAATATCTTATTGTTGTCGAATGATTCAAACTGTGTATTCAAATTATTCCAAATATTAACTTTAGTTGTAGTAATGAAGATGAGAAGAGATTACAATTCAAAACGCTTGATTGATTTTTACGTAATTCACTGAAAACAGAGCCACATAGATATCCAAAACCAACAAATCATACTGACTTTCAAAATTTTAGCTCCAAAAATTAAAACTGCATATTCATTGTTTATTAAATGACTCGGAAAGGAAACTGTTGATTTCAATTAGTTATTTACCGTGTTTTCACGTTAATTTCTTTCAGTCTCAGAAATTAATTTTTTGTTATGTTGCATTTTTCAATGTACTCAGAGCACGTTCAAATATTTAAAAGATCCCTTTTATTGAACGCTTTAATTCATTCATTGGCGACTTTCTTTGACTGCTGTTTGAAGCGCTCTCATAATGCCCAAATAAAACACAATGTTTTCTCAGTCGCATTGGTCAGGTGTCGTGAAAGGCGTTGTGTTTCTCGGAAATGACTCCTCAATTCATTACTTGTGTGTGCTGAGGTATTTCCCAGAAGATATGAATTAAATAGGTGCTTCTTGGGGAATTGTAACCACGCTGATAGCAAGACAGAGATATCTCCTTTGCATTTTACGGATTAGACTACCCTGAATATAATTTTTAATGGGCATTAAAGCATTTAATCCGCAATATTGCTGTTGCTACAAGATAATGATACACTCCCTCTTACATTAAACATTTAATTATACCATTATACATTTTTGTTGATTTAAAAACAACCGTTCATGTATAAGTTGACTTTATCTGATAAAAGTTAAGATTTCTGTACTTTATTTAACAATATTTCGTTTTTTTACATTTCTCTTCAATGATTTATAATACGTGGTCATCATAAAAAATAGAAACACTGCTGTTATGTTGCAGAGTCACGTAATGCATAACACAAGTGTTTGAACTCATTACGATCATTCATGGCCTTCTCTTTCTATTTTCACCAATAACTGTCATTCTTCGGACTTCCTGGGTACCTATTTATGGCATACTTCCCTACCATAACCAAACTCAGCAGGTACTGTGGGGGAAATTCTTAGTTTGCAACGACTCGCAATTCTACATACACGAATAAAATAAATAGAAAGTCAAGTGACACAATACAATTATTGTGTGATGTCCAAGTGTATGAATTCGTTTTCTTCTCTCAGATAGTTCTGGATAAGTTTGTTCCTCGATTGGTTCGCTATTCTCTTATCCAGGCGACTTGTTTACGCCAATTGTGACGTTTGATTTCAATGTTAGATAACCCTACCTTTTGCTTCTGTGCCCTATTCCAACAAGAGACACAAAATGAGCACGGTTTTCGTGGTTTTGACTGGAGTTAATATTTTATTTTGTCCAGAAAATTCCCCGTGTCGATTTAGGGATGATTGTTGCATGCATTATAATGAGCAGTATTATCTTCGTCGGTCGTAAAAACTTGACATTGATTGTAGTAAAGTTTGGTTTTACATGAAGTTGGATTGTGGACTTCGATTTGGCTTCAGTAGCCCGGTGCGAAACCCATTATTTCACTAGATCCTATTTATATTATTTTAAAAAGTAATAATTAGTATATGGTGGTACCACAAGCACTACAGTACTTCGTATTTGCAGATGAAGATTATCAAAAAAGACATCCTCCCCGTCTTCTTGACCTTCCCCAACACCTCCTTCACTGCTCCAACCTCCCCTTTCGCTTCCCACTCTTGCTGCTCACAACTCGGGCACCGTCGAGGAACTTCCAATGAGTTCCGGTAAGTGGAGAAGAGATTCCAGGCTTGGGTTTTTGCATTAGGCGCATGTGTGTAGAAAATACAGAGAGAAACTGAGGGCATCGAGGTTGAAATTTGAAGGGATACCACTACGAAAATCTACTTTACTATCGGTATTTTAGTAGATACTAATATGCCTATGTAAGTGTAGTGGAATTGCAAATGTTATTTGTGTTATTTTCTCGGCAGTAATGATTTAGGCTCTCTTTCTCCCAGTCTCAGTCACTGGCCCTCCCCAACCCTCAATCCCCTTAATTTGTTCGCCTTCCGTCTCCCTTTATTCTCAACCCCCTATATCCACCTCTATCCTCCTCGCCTAAATTCCCTCTCTGTATTTCCCTGCATATATCCTCCTCTCACTTATCTACCCTCCTTCTGCCATATCCCTCAACCTCTCGTTCCCTTTATCTGACTTCATCTGTCTTTCTCTCTCTCCCTCTCTCCTCTCAATTGTCTCGACATATCGGTCTTCCATATCAGTCTCTACAGCTCCTCACCCCCGTCTCCTACTCTCTTCCTCTCTCTTTCTCCCTCTATGTCAGTCTCAATTTCCTTCCCATCTCTCTCTTCCTATTCCTCCTCTTCCATTACCCGTCCACCTCCCTCCCCTTTCCCATCATACTACCCCCTATCTCTCTCTCCCTCCCTCTCTGCGCTCCCCACCCTCTCCCATATCCCTCTTCCTCCCTCCCCACTATACACCCTCCGTCCCTCAAACCCTCTAATTTTGTCCCCTTCCCCTCCCTTTCACCCATCTTTCATAACATTATTTTCCCTCTCCCTTTTCTCTCATCCGTCTCTGTTGTTTCTTTCTTTCTCTGCTATCCCCTGTATTTCCTCATTCCTCATTCATCTCTCCTCCTTCTCGTCCCACTCTCTCCTTCTCCATTCCCTACCTCCCCTTCCCCTTTTCCCTCTCCCTCCCCACCCATCCCTTTCTTGTTCTCGCTTTCTCCACCGCCCTCTTTCCTTCTCTCTTTCTTCCCCTCTCTCTTCACCTCATAGCAACTTTCTACCTCTACTCCCTGCATTCCCCTCCCTCTACCTCCCTTTCTCCATTCCCCTCACTGTCTCCACCACTCTTTCTCTTCATCTCTCTGTTTTTTTTGCTCCCACTGTCTCTCTCAGTATCCCTTCCCCTCTCTCTTCTCTCCTCTCTCACTCCTCTTCCCCTCCTAATTCTTTTCATATATTCCCTTCCGTGTCTTTCCACATCACCTTCTTCCTCCTCTCATTCTCTATCCTAATCCCATCCTGTTTTTCTGTTTCCTCTTCCCTCCCCTCCTCCACCCTCCTCCTCCCTCTTCCTCCTTGTCGCCTTCCTTCTCTCTTTCCTATTCCTCCGTCCGTGTCCCTGCCTTGTGCCTGGCGTTCGCCTGGTCGCTGACGTCGTTGCTTTGCCTTGCAGGCGGTGCGCGCGCCGCGGTGCGGGGCGCAGGGCGACGAGGTGCAGTACGCGGAGCTGCGCCTGCCGCGGTCGGGCAGCGCGTCGTCGTCGCCGCCCGCGCCCCCGCTCGACTCCGCCTCCGCCGCCGCCGCGCTCTACGCGCAGATGGAGCACGCGCGCTGGGGCGCCGCCGCCGCCCTGCCGCTGCCCGCCGGCGGCGCGCTCCCCTGCCGCGAGGTCGTCACGGTGCGCACGCCGCTCATGATGGGCGACTGCGCGCAGGAGAGCTGCGTATAGCCCCGCGCAGCGCCACCCTCACCACCGCCACCACCATCGCTGCTGCTGCTGCTGCGCGCGACTGCGCGCGCCGCCGGTTGAGCGGCCCACGAGGCAGAAGACTCGGCGAGAAAGTGACGGCACGTGTGGTTCTCTGCATTGCTCGTGCGGTCAGATGGTTAAGATCTTTATATATCGTGGTCTCGACTGAGCAGTGTGCATATAAATCAGCTGTATGACTCAACATTATTTTGCCAAACATTATCTGGCATATAATTATTTAAATCATTATTTGGCTATTCCTGATTTTTCAATTTATACGGTACACGAGAAATAATTTATAGGTAAACCATTTATTGGCAATTCATTATTTGGCTAATCGTATTTGAATCAACAGCATCTGGCTACACAACTTGAATAAATAGATTGCCTAAATATATTTGATCGTCTTCGTAATAAAATCTTCTGTATATCTTCGTAATATAATGCGTGTGAGGTGCCAATAACTGAAATATGGAGATTAGCTGTTTGAATTGATTGAGAACATTTCATGGATTTCGGTTAAATATCATTCGAAGTGTAAACAGGTTTTCCGCAATTCTGCATATTAGATTGCAGTACTTTTGCTTATATGTTTTACCTCGACCAAACATATTTACAAAAACCATATCAAAGAGTCATGTAGGATACAAATGGATTTTTGGGTCGTTTTATATATAATAGTTGACACCTTTTCTGGAAGCCAAAACGTCATACTGTACGTAATTCAGAGAGTTGTAATAATTTCTGGTTTTAGAATGATCACATCACAACTGTTCAGTCGATATCTACTGCCAGATCCTTGGCGAAATATACTCTGGTTTAAAAAAAAGTGGCACTTGAAAGTCACTTGCTGGAGGGAGGGGTTGTTTTGTCATCCAATCGGGAGCTCCAGTACAAAGCATTTGAGTCGTAACGAAGCTCTCAATTGGGTAACAGGGTCCCTCACTCCGTCCAGCTCTGGCCCTTGAAGCGCCACTAAGTTTAAATCGGAGTACAATTATTTGTGCGAAAGCTAACCGCCTAAGAGCAAGCAATAAACAGCACTGGAAGACCGAGTCTTCTGCCTAAGAAAGGCGCTGCCATACGATTCTATAGCGCGAACCGTAACTGCGTGCGAGCTGAAGACGTCCCAAATATACGACGCCAACTAACCTGAACTATTTACTGGAGAAAATAAGTTTCCCAATGCAAATAAGGAAATTTTTTGCTGTCATCTATACGTGGTGTGCGTGTAGAGGAAGCATGTGTGGACAATAACGTAGGAGAGAGACGCCACAGAGTGAATTCCTGTGTTCTACTGGTTTCAACTGAGTGTGATACACCGTCCGATTCGTATCCTTTCATCTGTCGATGCCACCAACGGGCACGTGGTCCCATAGGAATAACCGCTCTCGCCACTTACGGTGCAGTGAATCAATTTGTACGCGATAACATCCGTCGAAATAATATGTTAAAGTCATGTGGACGGAAATACAATTTTCGTTATTTGTCAAAATCCATTTGTTCATTCATTCATCGAGATCAGGATTAATAATATTGGGTTCTTGTCGTTAAAAAAACTACTCCTCGGTGGCATAAAATTAATATTTTTAACCATGTGCTCGTTGTTGGTGCAGTTTCACCCCACTCTCTTTCCTCTGCAAGTGTTTGGATATTGTAATTGTCTATCCTGGAACGTGTCGTGTTTCATATCCAGTGTGTGTTTGGAAGCAATTTTATGTGCCGCTCTAAATGTGTATGGAGTTCGTGACTCTTTACGTCTTCCACAGCTACCTCTCGAGGTCTGCTTATCATCTTCTCATTGAGAGGAGGTATTCAAGAAGAGGACTGAACATTCAGAGAAGTGCAGCATGAGGGACTGTAGAGTTTGGAAAGTGATGGTAGGTGTGAATCCATTAAACGTTATATAAATGTGCTGTCTCTAGAATTCATTTGAGTGCACGTGAAGAGAAGTCAATGAACGTACAATTGAATGAGCTCAAACACCGTTTTATCAAATTCTGATATTTCGTTTTCAGAGAGTGATATAAATAATCGAGTAATTTTTGAAGCAAGTAATTTACATTACATATAATTCTTGATGTTGATGGACTCAAAAACTTTTGACATCCTGTACATTTCTCGTTACACTTCCATCTGCGCTATTTTGGCTCTTTCGGGGATTCATTTATTATATACTAATTTTTTATAACATTCTCTGGATTATTGGTGTCACACATTACAGAACGTTAGAATTAGGAAACTATTTTTATCAATCAGTGAGAACAGGCATATTAACTACATTTCGAAACATGCATAAATATCAGAGCAAATGTTGTGGGATAACAGAGCAATCGTGTGGGTTGAAGTGGCATAACGTTTTATTCCACGATTTCGTGTACAAATCCCACAAATTATTGTGCATATGAGAACACTAGTTGAAACGTAACTACTGGAGGCAAGCGCATATGCTATTTTGACGTGTTTTCTTTGTGTGATGTTTCCCCTAACCCTTTACTTCCATCCGTTACCCCCTGCCGAAAACAATGGTCGTGAAAGTTTCCTTCATTTTTGGCAGAATAAAAGTGGTTTCGTCGAAAGCCCCCTTGCACCCTCACCCCCCCCCCCCCACGTGCCCTACTCTGTTTCCTCTGTTTCCCGTCCTCCTGCGGCAGCGCTGCTCTCCTACGCGACCTCGATGGACGCAGCGACCTCGCTGTGTCCATGCTGTATTGAAGACTGCGTGTGACTGACTTGTCATTGTGTATAAAATACTTTTGTAAATAAAAGTCGTTGATACGCTGAAAGAGTGTTTCGTTGTTTATTTGTGTTAGAATCAGACTTAAGTTTACTATCAATAATCATGGTCACATTAACAAAGAACAATTTAAAAGAAATTATTAATCCTTGTTCGACTTCACTGAGTCAATAGAGTAGTTTCATAAATATATAATTTATATCTTAAAATAACTTAAAAATAGAGTTGATAAATGCAACATTTAACGAACGTTTTAAACTAGACAGCAGCTGCATAAAAAATATTTGATGAAAATCTATGTTGGGATCTTTAAAAAATATATTAAAATTTCTAGAAGAATATATATATATATATATAATATTATATATATATATATATATATATATAATATAATAATAATTTATATATATAAACATAACAATTTAATACCAATTATATATATATATATATATATATATATATATATATTAAATTGTATTTATTGCAAATTAATATTGCAAAAAATGAACTGTTTTGAACATTAACATGTGATGAACAAATTATGGAGGTCGCAATAAACTGTTCTATTATTCAGATTCATTTCATTAATTTGCTATTGGATCTATTGAGAAAGTAGTAATTGCTAGACAAGAAGAAATTTACAGTAAAAAACGGAAGAAAATGTATTAACCCTGGATGCCAAGATACTTGGTACGTAAAGACAATTCTTTTTGAATTTGTTTATTGGTATTAATTGCTTGACTTTTAGTGCCCATCGAAAAAAAGATGTGACAGTACTTATATTTTTGAACACAAGTAAGGCTGCACCCCGATTTGAACAACCTCATGGTAATAAGGGTCGTATAATATATTTGAATATACAGACTGGATATTTAATTTAATTTCTGTATGTTTATTAATTAATTTTTCACACAAATTTCACCATTTTTTATGAAAGATTGATTTGCTATTGTTTTCATGTGATATTTGCATGTTAAGCGTTCATTAATATGAAGACCTAAATATGTATGTGGAGTTGACGAAGGTAGCCATTGAAATGCTTTATCCAACATATTGTTACAGGCACGGCGAGATTATATATACTAGTATTCGTTCAATTACACAAAAGAAAATTTTATATTTCAATAAAGGTGAAAATAACATATCCATTTTCATATAAAACTACAATGACAATAAATTTTGCTCACAAGAATAGTCATGGTCTTAAGCTTCACTAGAGCACTACGTGGTATAATTTTCCAAAACACCTCCACAAATTTAGAAGTCTTTTTGATAATGATGCTCCTTCAGTTCAGACAAGGAAGGAAGACTCCGCAAAGGACATAGCCCTGTTACTCAGTCACACCTTTTCAAGAAAGAATCTCCATCCTTTTTTAGATCTCTATAACAGTCCAGAATATTTTAATAGATTGATCAGTGTACTCAGACTCACGAAATGCCCATTCACTTACAAATTGTCTCCCCAAATTACTCACTGAAACATCTCAAGGATATAAAATTTATAAAATTTTATATTTAAAAATTTTAAAATTTCTAAAAGATTTAAATTTATTTAATACACTGTAAATAATTGTATGTACGGTCGCTAATGACATTGAAGTTCATGCGACAAAAAACAGTTCACTCGAAGGAAAGAATAGTGCCAGCGATGATACAGTAATCGAGTATCATATGTGTACACGGTTATTCATCTTCTCCATTACCAATCGGGTGAGACATCGTACGGTTTGACCTGGTCCAATGGTACCACAGTGGTACTTGGTACTGTGACTTGCCAGTTTTGCCTGACCCAGAACATTTTAAGAAAACAGAAAAATAAACAAGGGGTGGGTTTTAAACAGAAAAAAACGTCTTTTGGGCGTTTTTAATGCACTTTGTGAGATGATCCATAGCGCATTGGAACTCGACAAATTACAAACCTGAACTATATATTTCTTAATTTTTCAAGAGACTTACCAATGCCTTTTAGAATGTGGGTGCATTAGAATTGCAACCTGTATTATTGTTATTGTTATTACTATTATTATTAACATCATCGTTATGATTGTTCTTTTATTTCATTTTCTCGCAATTACACAAATCAACACGAGTCTTTCATTTGTGTTCTGACAAGGGGAACTCTGGAAAAATATGAAGTGAACACATACCTATCCATATATAATTGCCATTCATAACAGAATTGAGAAACTATAATTTTTTATCTCGTAGAACAAAATTAAAAATTAAATATGTAATTTAATACACGTATTTTCGGCGATATTGTTAAGAAGCTTTACATAGGTAGATAATTAATAAGATCGCTGATGAGGTAGATATCTTGTAATAATTAAAAAAATAAGAAATGTTGTCTGGTATCAAAATATCTATTTAAACATTATATCTTTCCGATCGCGTAGCAATCATCAGAGCCATCTTGCAGCGTTTGGGCGAAAAAAAAAACAAAGTTCTGTAAATAATTTATATTCCTCTTGTTCTGCTGCTTTTATTTGCAACAAACACTACAGCTTTCCTTTGGTTAGCCTTGTACTGTACGCGCCACCGCTTCCCCTACCGGCAAAAATTCGAGTCAGTTCCACGGACCAATCACAAGCCGCGCCGGGTTCTGTGTCGTTGTGGCTGTGGCAGTGTTGAAGTACACCTGCAGCGAGAACTACTATCCATTACGTGGTTTGCCTCTCCGAAAGTTATATTGTATCAGAAGTTGAAGTCGTATTTAATAAGGTTTTATGTCGTTCATCAGTTAACTTCAATAGCAGAGCAATCGTCAACATCATCAGATCTGCAGTCAGAAAACCAAAATTTGGCTACTTGGAGTTGTATAAGGTAAGAAATAGGTTAAAATTTGTAATGTAAAATATTAAAATTAACTCCTAAATAGTGCAATCATATACCCTTTGTTTACCATTATATCTATATTTTAGTAAGCCATGAGATCAAATATAATCTTTCAGAATACGAAAAATTGCAGTATGAAATTACAACATAATTAATATCATTGAAGAAATAATTTAATATAACATATTGTTAGCATTACAGTAGGAAACACGGTACACTCTCAGAGAAGCGTGGCGGCAGGGGGGAGGGTCTCCTTAAGCCTTCCCCCAAATTACGCTACGCGCTCTGATTGAAATGAATAAAACTTACGGATATGCGATTTTAATGGCTTGCCCCTCGTACGCTCTGTCCCCACCGCATTGTAATGCCAATTTACTTTCAACGGCAAGTTGTCTGGCTTCCCTCGCCCAGCTCTAAGTCACGGCGAGGCTCGGGCCTTCAGACCTCGCGTTCACTATAAACATCCTTGAGTCTATCCACCGTATAATAACCAATTCACTTGTATAAGAAAGCACTTTTCACGAAAGCCACCAGAATTCAAACTGCGCAGTTACCGCCGGAGCGGCGCGAAGTGCCGGTTTAAAATACTTCCGTAAGTTGCACCTTATACTAGATTTCAGCTTTTGTTAGTTTACTCTTCATTTACAAATAATTCCACAAATAGCTGAAAAGCTTTTTCTATAGTAAAAACGTTAAGTTTAGTAAAATTTTAAGAGTATATTCTATATCCAAATGATCTTTTATTTTAGCTAATGCAACTAATGCAACTGTAAACGGATGGAAACTCTGGAAATGTGCTCATAATATTGTACTCACAAAGGGTTAATACTTTGTTAATCCCCGAGACGATAATGTAATGTTTACGTGGAGGTACATTACCACATTAATTTAGCGTACAGTTCTTGATTACCCAAGGGCTAATTATTTTACTAAATTTTTTTAACGTTTCATGACCTTTTCCTTGCAATGTATTTGATATTACGTATGTAAATATTTTAAAGATATTCTCGGACATTAAATACGCAAAAAATATTGAACTCGTTATAGAAAACTATAAAAAAGGCCATACTCTTTGAGCACTCAAGTATTAATCAGAGTAACACCGGTTAACCACTCCTCTTTCTTCGGCATCGAAAACCATTACCTTCATTACTCTCAAAAGCCCCGGGACGTCTACACCGCATGAACACAAAGAAAAGACGAGCGCGAAAAAACCTGTAAACCCGTCGCATCCACTTTAAGCGAGTTTTATGTAAGTCTGGGACAAGATGGATGGGCTGCGAGCGGACAAGCCACGCAGAATCGGGTGACCGGGAGCGGGGCGGGGAGGGGGGTGGGGAAGGCGGAAGGGAGAGGGAAAAGCGACAGGGCGCGAAGAGTATCGGAACCGGAAGTCGTGAGGGGCGGCACGGGAGGAGGGAGATGGTCGCGGTGGGAAGAGGGTCAAGGGGTAGCTGGACGGAGTGGGAAGGGCGGTGGTATGTTGGCCGGAGTGGGAGGCTGGGTGGTATGATGAATGGAGTGGGAAGCGGGACGATTTGAGGAATGGAGTGGGAAGCGCGGTGTGATGAATGGAGTGGGAGGTAAGGTGGGAAGATGAACGGTGTGGAAGGCTGGGCCGCAAGTGTGGGTGGAAACAGGATCGAATGGAGATGCATGGTGGGGGAAGGGGGGACGGGATGGGGCGGGGCGGAGTGGGAAGGCGGGTGGGATGCGGGGCGATTTAATAGGCGAAGTGGAAGGCGGGGCCGCAAGTGTGGGTGGAAACAGAGGATCGGATGGAGATGCATGGTGGGGGTGAACGCGACGGAATGAGGGGCGGCGGAGGGAGAAATCTGATGGCGCTACATCATAACGCAGGAGGCCGCGCAATATCCGGCGATCGCTCCTGAAGCCCGGGGGCGGGGAAGGGGGCGCGGCTGGGCCGGGTCAACGGATTCGATAGGAGCACAAGAGAGCGCCCCTGCGCTGCGCCCGGGGCGGGGCGGGGCTGTGGCGGGGAGGTGACAAAGGCTGCTGCGGCGAGAGCTCTACACGCGCACACTGGGCCGGAAGACGTGCGCGACGTCAAAAGCCAATCAGAGGAAAACCTTTTCCCTGGACACTCGCATTGTAAAACTCACCTCCTATTGAAGAATAATTCACGACATATTTTGTTAATTCGCAGATTTTATATGGTATTGACAGGTAGGCTGTATACGTATTTTTTTTAAAAATGTTCCAAGGGTGCCGACGTTTCGAAATACGTAACTTCAGGTTTTGAGCTATGAAATACGAGAAAAAACAGCATTGTTAATACTGATGAAGAACATATATAAAGCATTAAAACAATGTTTAGATGTTTCAATAATGTTTACATTCTAGTATAATTGGTCGGTCCATACGTTTTGTGCACTTTTTTTTTATTTTTCTCAGAAAGGTTATTTCTTCAGTTTCAATATTCTTATTGTTATTATAAATATGAAAAATCCTGAAAGATGAGATTGAAGATAAATTTTAATAAGTCGTGTGTTTAATGTGATATCGACACAATGGCCTTACTAAGCGGAAGTGGTGAAACACGGTATGTCAATTGTTTGTGACTGGTCATAATCTCCTGCAAACCATTGCGAAACTTTCTGAATCCCTAAAATATAACTCTCATCATGTCGGACATTCGAATTTTTATGAGACCAGTATCAGCAAATAGTGTATAATCGAAAACCTAAACATTCAAATTTTGTCGTGCTTGTGACGATTAGTGTAGGAGTGGTGAACAAAAAGTTGGTTTTAATGACACAGTCTGCCGTGAGGCGAGTACGAGCAAGGGATGGAAGAGACCTCGAGTGGATGGGGCTTGTAACGCCGAGCGGGACCTTAGATGAACCCATACCGTTGACCGCCGAAGTGCGAAAATAGCTTTCTTTCATTCTATGTCGCATTTCGGTTCTTTTTATGCCTCAAAGCAGGCCAGAAAGGAGGACATACAGTACAGTATACCGTAATGGAATCTACCAACTTACAAACTTGGAATTTTTGTACTGACGTTTCTGGTTTGTTTTATAAATACATGCTCAGCGCCAACGAGATAGTTGATTTAAATAATATGAAGTTAACTTACAAACATTCATCAAAAAGGTACATTAAAAGTGTCATGTAATGATAAAGTTAGAGAACAGTCTGATAAGTAATCCAACATTACATCGCCATTAACCATGTAAATGTTTTTGATATTTTTTCAGGAAACACTTTTTATATTCGTTTTAAAATATTTCTTCCGATTTATGAGATATTAATTGTTCAATTGCTTCATTGTAATCATCTATTATCTATTTCCGAAGCATCTCTTTAACTTTCAATTCCATTGTAAAATATTGAGATCATTAAAATTGTTTCACAGACATCAAGATTCCAGGGGGCTCTGGTGTCGTTGGTAATTATTTACGTCATCAAATATTGCGGTATGAAATTGAAATAAAAGTAAGGAAATGCAACAGTTTCAAATACAACCTGTTACGACACACGGCGGAAATGTTCCATTACTCGTTACGAATTCCATCCGCATCTCCTGACGCCGCCTCGGCTGGATACATCTCACTCATAATGTAACATTCTCCGTCCTTATGACGTAAATCACTACAAATATACTCGTATTAAAACAGAAAGTCCCTTGGAGGTCGCGAGATGGCAGGAAAGGGGAAGATAGTGCCCCCCTCCTCTTTTCAGCTTCTGACCTTGAAAGGACTTCGTGCTTTAATCCAAGTTATACACGCCATCCAATCGGAAGTTGCAATACCAAAAATTGAAGTTGTAACGAAGCTCGCTATTAGATGAGTGTCCCCCTCTCCTGCCCACTCGCGGCCTTGAAGGCACTTTCTGTTTTAATCGGAATGTAGTTGTGTGAGTCCTGGACACAAAATCGAGCATAATGTTTATTTACCGATACACACCGATTATTTTAGAAGTATGTAATATACAGAACACATGCCGTGATATCGTACATGACTATCATATTGTTTATTTCGTGTGTTATTAATAAGATAATATCAAATAACTCTTAATTGAAAACTCTTACAATCAAAGTTTGAAGTACTTTTAATTTTTGAAAGGATGCACGTGCTACTTGGGCATTTCCTTTCCTGGTGGTTTGGAAAGTGCCACCAATGATGGTTGGCAAAGAGAAGTTGCGACCGAATTTCCATGATATTTTCATAATTTTCACTCTTACAGCTAAGGTCATTGAAATCGCTCTGTTTGCGCACTGCAAATCTTCGAAAACTTTCATTTATTCATGATAATTTGAAAGCAATTATGACTTTCACGATATTTTAATATTTAGTTGTTTCTTACCACGCGAAGCTGCGAAGAGTGGAAAACTTGCATTCAAATGTAAAAGCAATAGACCCATAATTTGTTAACAATTATTGGTATCGAATGGGAACAGCATTTCTAAATAAATTAATATCATTCTGGCATGCCACCGCATTGTATATGGGAAACCGACAAGGTGCCTCTCAAATAACCAACTTCAAAATACAATTTCGAATGACAAAATACAGTTTCTGTCTATGCGCACATATTTTCTGTACGTGCCGTAGAGGACTCGTCCACTGTGCTATTGTGAGGTTGGCAGCAGCACTGCGATGGCGAGGGTGATTGAAAAGGAGAGGTACGGGTGAGCCGGTGGCGGTAATGCGCTGAGGAGATGGGCGTGGTGGGTGGAGCGGGGCAGGGGGTGAGAACAGCGATGGCAGTGTCTGCACTCAACCCCACTCGAAAGGCCGTCGCGTCGTTGTGGCGACGAAAATATTGTCTCCAGTGGATGGAATGTGCTAAAAAAAAGTGTATGAAGTTTTTGTGTTTCTTAGCGCTTTCTGATAGCACCAAAGCTCTTGACGGAGATTGTCTTGCTTTTAGGAAGAATTTTACTCCCGCCTGGTCCAGGCGCTTATCATTTTTTAGGGTAAAATGTTTTAAACTTCTCTTGTATTGGGTTAAGTATGCAAAAATATATCGTTAACGCAGTTTTATATGGAAAAAAGTACGTGAAATAAAAATGTTATTACGTTACTTTACATCGTGATGAAAATGAAGTCAGGTTGTTTTATTAGATGATGAAAATTTCAAAATGATATCTTTGTTTGAAATCAGGATATGGAAATGAAGTGTAAATAACGCAAGAGATCACCGTAACCTGAAAGATGGTGTTATTTTCTCTTAGAATTTCCGCGGCACGTTCTTCTCTTCTATGACGTACGAGATGCAGAGGACGCAGGTTGGAAATTATTTATGTATTTGTTACCGCTGAAAGTTGGCACCAACTCTGAGGTCACGTTGCGTATTTGCCTGGTTGGCAGCGTAAATCATCTTCTTCCTTTCTCTCTCGGGAAGTTCGGCCTGCAAGACGCAATAAATATGAGAGATAGTGATTGGACAAAGCGAAAAATAGTAAAAACCAACTAGGTTTTCGGGTGTTTTGTTACCCACTTCAGAAAGGTTGAAACAAATATTTTTCAAAACCAATATGAAAAGTGTTTATGATTACATCAAGGCCATAGAAATTTTGGCTTCAATATTATAAGTCCCAAAATGTTGCTGAGCCATTTGTTTTTTCTCCTGTACGGTAAACAAGTTGATTGAAGAATAATGTTATGTAACATGAAGAATGCTTATGATTATAAATATAATGAAGACTGCTTGGTCAGTGGAAAGTTTTAAAACTATTGTTTGTCAACAATTCGGAAAATTATAATTTCCGTAATTTGAACTATAACAAATTATATAAAAATACGTGTTTATTAACTACTGAAGCCTATTCGTTCTCATACAATTACTGTAAAAACATCGAAGGACATGAAATTTAAGTAAAATACCTTTCAAGCACTACACATCCACACAGGCCAACCTGACCGAAATTATTCGTGGTTTCCTTCAGTTATCTCTGTGAATGCTAGGATAGTTCTGCTGAAAAGCCCACGACCGCAAAATCGGATTTGCCAAACCGATTTCGTTAACTACGTGAAATCGTGAAGTTTGGTCCTTCGAATTGGGGTTTGATGCCAGGTTGACAGTCGGTTGTAGAAATCACAGTCAAATCAAAATGGGCCGTAGTAAGCGATCCGAAAAATGCCGAACCCAGCTAACTGAGACAAAGTATTGAATGTGATAATCCTGACTTTACAAGCACAATAAGGATTTTTGGTTTGATTCGCGGACTACCTGAACTCGACGATGATACTCGTGTTACACGGTATTATTGAGAATACTGTCACTAGCATCCGAGGATCAAAGCTGTGACTAGGGGAAGGGCCGCGGTCACCTCGACCGGTTGCTGATAGGTATAATAGGGTGCTCTCCTAGTCGGTTGGTGCGAGGAGTATGGCTTCTTTGGAACTGGCCCCTGAGGGGAGAAAAGATTCGCTAAATACCATAGTTCATAGTAGTTCCCGAGCCAGGACCAGTTCTAGGAAATGAATTAATACCCAATTGTTTGAAACAAAATGCTTTCTTCTAAATAATTATGATTACGCTTTTGCATCGGCATTTTATATATTTTTGCTCGTCATCAGATAGTGGATACAGTGATGTCTTTTAGTGGGGGTGAGCTTGAACATCCGTAAATAAAACAGATAAATTGAACAACGCGGAAACTAATCTTATGTCTTGAACGGAAAGAGTTCACGGAGTGCACGTCGCTTGAAGTGCTATCGACTTGCACGTGGCCCTTCACGACCGACCGCGCGCGCTGCTACTTCTCTGCTAACTGCTAACGAGTTCACTCAGCGCCCAAGGAAGTTATGGGACTCCTCGAGGCTCACCCGTCGAGAAGGGGGCGATTAAGGAGAATTCCACGAAGGAAATGGAGAGCCACTGCGCCGCGCTGCACTGCCGGGACGCGGCGTTGCCCGGATGATGGATAATGTAGCAATTCATTAAAGAACGAGCACTTTCTCGAGGGAGATATAAAATGAACAGCGTTTGCAATTTTTAATTACATTTGTTCCCGTCTCATCTCAATTATCCTGTCACGAACTCGCGTTTTTGCTGTGAAAAATTGTTTTAGTTTAGAAATGACAACGTAAAAATTATGTTTCTCGTAGTATGTTTAAATAATCTCTCGTGTAATGGAATCTGAAGAAATAAAATATTAACGATTACTTCTATATAAAACTTAAAAACATATTATGCACGGTCTAGAAATGTTCATGTCGAGACTGCACACACCAGTTACGCGTTTATAATAAATTTTAAATTTATTGAAAGAGATCATATGGGTCAGTTGACGAATGAATGTAAAAACATTATATTGAAGTCAGACATAAATATTTTTTACTTCTTTTCCTCATACTATAACTTCTGCATCATTTGATGTTTAGTCAATTCTCTAAATGTAATTTGATATGCCTTGGTTATTATTACTTCTTAAAAATTGCTGAATATAAGGGTATGCATGCATACGTGAATCTTTGTTATGACATACATTTGGATTCCTGTAATCCTCTAATATAGGGCGTTTGTCGGGCAGGAACGTTGTTGCTAGGGATTGCAGGTGCGTTGATTGATGGATTATTTTGTGTTTCCGGGTGCGTCAACTGCTCAGGTCATTTGTCCCGTAAGTGTAGAGCAAGTTATTCAGCAGGAGGTGGATTTTCCCCCGCTGGATGGTGAGATCTGGCGCTTACCTACACGTTGGTTAGCACGCGTTTCGCCAACCATCGCCCCTGCCCGGACAAGCTCTTAGCTCCCGACTGGTCTCCCGGCATGTGAGGTAGTGTAGTGTCTATTAGTCTAAGTGTGTGTATGTAAGTGGTGAGGATAGGCCAAGGAAGAGGAAGGAAAGATCGCGCGCGGTTCGTGTCCCGTTAGTTACGGTACTGCTCCGGTATTCGCCTGGTGTTGATCGGAACAACCACGAAAAGCTACTGACCACTGCAGCCGTCGGCTAGAATTCGCCAATCAGCGGCTGAATTCGATCTAGCTAAGTAGATAGCGCTGCGGGCAAAACAAAAACACGCGTCAACGCGTTTCTCCTTGTTCGTTTTGCCAACTGCGCGCTTATTTCATCTCTTTTTATCGCTAGACAGAGACACTGTGATGCATACGTGTGTCAGCGTTCAGGAAAAGGATATTCATGTTTTCTATTCTAAATTAAACAATAAACAATACAACATAGCAGGTGCTAGTCATGTGATATTATAATTACATTATTAATTTGATGACATTTAAAATACTAAGAAGGACGAGAGGACAATTGACATCAATGAAGGACGGTTGATAATCGTAACGCTGTGTCTTTCACTCAGTGATGCTGGCCATGTGAGGGGCATGAGGCGCTAGGGCTGCCATTTTGACGTGGCATGAAGTATTTAGCGCGCTGGGGCCTGTGACGGGGTGCGAGTGACGGCGGAAAACTTGAATGAAAGCGAAGTTTCATTACAGCCGAGGCAGCGGCGGCCCCGCCGGCTCCATGCAATAACGCTGCTCTTCGCCCCCTACACTTTAATAAGATCGCCGAGATGACGGCGTCGATACGCGATCGCTGTCGACAGTATCGAGATTATCGAGTGAGCCGATGTGTGTTGAAAAGCGCCGTGCACGAGGACAGCGCCAACACGCCAATGGAAACTGGGTGGGGACTGAAATTTCCAGAAGTCCAGACTTCGATGTAGGTCACTTCCTCTCTAGGATAAGGCCGACAAATCAGAGTTCATTGAAGACGGCTTTGCCAATTAGTATAAACTGTCTTAATTGCTATAGATTGGTAAAAGTCATCTTAGCATGGGCTTCGTAAAGGTTCACGGAGGCATTGTTAAGGCCAGAATTGTAGTTGGAAAAAATATTTACTAAGATCGTATTACTAATTAAAATCGATTTCACATAAATATATGAACCAATTTACGTAATAATACAATTTAATTGTAAATAGGGAATTTAAATATAATAACTTACTTTAATGGGGAAAATATGTCCCGGTGCGGCGTTTCGGTGCTTTCTCCTCCCATGAAAACACTTATCATCAGACCTACATTCATTTGAAATTAGTCTTTCCTTTAATTTTCTAGCATTGCTTTAGAAGTTAATAATATTGTGTCAGATATAGTATAACCGATCTATTGAGCTGAACTGAACTGAACTGAGCAAGTGGGATTTAGAATATGTACACGTAGGCTTCCGCGGCTCGAGTCCATTACTTCTAGGCTGTCCGGGTGACGCCGCGTCGTTGGCAGATAGGCCGACGTTTCGCCTGTCATGTCGCAGGCTTCTTCAGGGTAGTGAGCTCCTCACTACCCTGAAGAACCTGCGACATGACAGGCGAAACGTCGGCCTCATGTCAAACGTCGGCGTCATGACAGGCGAAAGGCCGACGTTTCGCCTGTCATGTCGCAGGCTTCTTCAGGGTAGTTAGCTCCTCACTACCCTGAAGAACCTGCGACATGACAGGCGAAACGTCGGCCTCATGTCAAACGTCGGCGTCATGACAGGCGAAAGGCCGACGTTTCGCCTGTCATGTCGCAGGCTTCTTCAGGGTAGTTAGCTCCTCACTACCCTGAAGAACCTGCGACATGACAGGCGAAACGTCGGCCTATCTGCCAACGACGCGGCGTCACCCGGACAGCCTAGAAATAAGTGATTTAGAATATTCAGTAAATTATATTAAATATCTGCATTCGATTAAACGCTCACCTTGAAATTTGACCTGTTACAGCCAAACCTGTATTAACCGACCACTGGTGGTCTGAGAAGTAAGTGGTTTTGAAGAGAGGTGGCTGTAGGATAGGCGAAATGTTCTCCTTACAAAAATTGTCTACTATCACTAGACATTAAATGTTTATGAAAGTGCTCATTAGAGTATGCAATCCAAATAGCATGTTAGAGGCAAGTCGATAACCCTGACTTTCGACATTGATAATTGTCAATCTGGTACGGTAGATTATAATCTACCGTACCAGATCTTCTTCATGGAAGGAAGATCATGAAATAAAGATTCTGTTAATTCAAAGATATGAAAATTAGACCTCTTTCATATACTCCTTTACATTAAAAGAATTGAAGTATCAATTTCCATTTTACAAATAAAAAGTTCCGAGTACAGTATTTTTACAACTTTCCTGAGTTCTTAAAAAAGGTAATTTATGAAAACAACTTTCTAAAGGCCTAGTGAATGGTTTGGGAGAGGGATGGTCTAGTTTCACAATTTCACTAAAATAAATCGGATTCTTTTCAAGAAGAACCGGTTGTTGACCAGGGTGGCCGTTTGTTAAAGGTAGTCTTTCGTAGATGATTCACTGTCCTTTCTAATACATCTCAAGGTTTGAAGTATGTATATTGTAAAGCGCATATGTGTATCAATAAACAAAATAATATTTAAAAACTAGAAACAATCATTAGTTTTAAGACATAACAACACAACAAAATTGCACAAATCTATTGGAGACCTTGCCATATACTAAAAAGCACGAGAAAAATCTTGGGTTGCCACAACGGAAAGATTCACAGGCAAAAAATACAAACAAACCGAAAACTCTAGCCTTTGCTTCGTTCCCACGCAAAAAAACTTCTTTCCTCTGCGTTTATTTGCATAGGAGACGCGCATTCAAATAGAAACTTCCGCGCGGCCCCGCGCGGCTGCAGCTGCGCGAGACAAGTTGCAGGAAGTTAAAAAAGAAAGGAAGCGCAACGGCCTCTTTGAGCCGCGAATTGGACGCCGCCGCGGCGAGGGGTTGGCAGGGGGCGCGTCTTGCGGAGGCGGCAAGGGCGGAAACTGAGTTAGAAGCAGTTCAAATTGGGTGAGGTGCCAAGGCATTTGAGCACCGGGAAGGGCACTGGCAGAATCTGTCAGCTGCCTGCGCTTCGATGGCATGGTTGATATATAAAATATGAAAGGGTGAAAACCAGAACGCTACAAGTGACATTTTATACATTCTCAGAAAAACGGGTTTATTTTAGACTCTATTTCATTGACAATGTATTTTCGTGGTTTTAATGAACAATTGAAATGGCGTGGTTTTAATGATGAAACAAAGCACCAAGACCTTATAGTAATATTGACTTAAACCGATTTCTTTGAATTTATACGTCACTTATAGCGTTCTTGTTTTCACCCACTCATATTATATAATATTATATGTAATATAATATATTATATAATATATTATATAATATATTATGTTTCCAGACACGTCAAATGCAAAAACTCAGTAGCAACATAAACAAACACCCTTGATTATTGTAAAATCACTTTAATGTATGCCCTACATGTAGTAAAATAAGTGTAGGGTATTATTTAAAATTGTAAACGTAACCTCTCCTCCACTTTTCTTGAGTTATATTTTATCCTGTATTTTGATAGATTAGCTAGCTTTATAAATAGTAGATCTGAGTATCTTAAATCCACACCGTAGTGTGTTTATTTTCATTTTCATTTTCATTCTTTCATTATTTTCTATTTTTTAAATTATATTTGATCTCCACTAGCGATCCCCCGCCCAACTCGGAGAGGAGAAACAACATATCCCAATTTTAAAATATAGAATTGTTAACCCCCCGTTGTAGGTTGCCCACAGTAGCGATGCCAACGTGGAGGGCGGAGGATAGAGGCAGTGCCCAAGTGCCTCCTACCTTCTCCCTTCTCCCTGCTCGGCTACCGCTCGCAAGCCATTTGTAGTAGAAATTATCAAAATAAACAATAATACTTAATAAACTCATTGGTCCCGTTGGGGTAGTAAATGTTTTATCCCGAGAGGTGGCGGTGTTCCACCCCACTGGATAGTGAAAACCGGAGCCGACCTACAGATCGGAGTTTTCCCCATCCAGATATCTCCAACAGCAGGGCACTGCTTCAGCCGGGACAAGCTCTAAGCTTTCAACTGTTGTACCCAAGTTGGCGGGTTCAAACCCGATCGAAGCCGTGGATTTTTCAGGGCGAAAAAATCCTTCGTACGCCTTCCTTCGGAGGGGAAGTAAAGCCGGCTGTCCCATGTTAGTAGATTTACTTGCATGTAAAATATCCTGAAGCCTAAATGACGCCTCTGAGCTAAATTCAAATCGCCTGTTTCTCGCCCAAGAAATACCTCCTTTCTCTGCTAGTTGGTGAAAGGAGCGTAGCGAAATTTACGTGGTCAGACGGAAGAGCAGGCCTAATGGCCTGAGTCTCGCCACGTAAAATAAGGCATTAATTCAATTCAATGCAATTCAATTCAATTCAATTCAACTGGACTCCTGAAATGCGGATGCGTGGTGATGTAAGGGGAAAGAATGGAACAAGGAAGAGGAAGGAAAGATCGCGGCCTGGTTGTTAGAGTGCTGTTCCGGCTTTTGCTTGATCGGAGAAACCATCGGAAACTACCGTAAAGAACAGCTGCTTGCTAGAATTCTCCTTGAGACAGCGGCTGAAGTCGGCCTAGCTATGTTGTTACAGTCGAAAATCCGCCATTTTGGAGACAATCGAGTTCCCTATACGTTTGGACTTTGTTACCTCGTTCCGTCATTTTATCTATAACGTCATTCACCATATTATTATTTACATCTACTCATAAGCAGAATCACCGTTCTTCTGTAAAGGTAAATTAATATATTTAATATATGATATATTTATATAACTGATGATGTATAAATAAATGTTTATTTAATATCTATTTTCTAAATCGTGGATCCTGATAATGAGATAATAATATAATATTAATTAATAATAGTTATTTTAGCAATAACGATAATAATAATATCATACACAGTTAAACTACTAAAAAGGTATATTTACAAATATGTCATCTTTTCAATGTCTTTTATAAATAAATTAAATTTTTTTGGCACTCCATTTCTTTAGTACTCTGTAGTAGTTAAGTACTCTGCTGAATAAAACGCTCTTAGGATATTTGTGGAAAGACTTTTTTTTTGCAAATAGGAAAAAGATGAATATTGATCTGTTATTCAGTGTATCACGCACACTGAAAGCAGAAAAACCTTACAACGCTTCGCAACATTTTAGTTTTCTTGACTTTCGTGCGCGTTTTCCCTTCAATAAATGAAATAGACTTGAAAAAATATCATAACACAAACACAATTCCGCAACGTAAGCGCCCAGAAAATGTTTGTCATCCTAGCTGCCGCTAATACGTGTGTTTCCGTCGTGCAATAATCGTCGGGGCCAATATGAGCGTTCGATGTACTGACTTTCTTATTTTTAAGAGCGCAGTTTATTACAATTTTGTTACTTTATGACTAGCCGAGGGAAACCATATCGACGTTTTATGACCCCTATTTGCATAATTTTACGGTGTTTGCCAGCGCCGTCAAGGGAGCAAAATTAAATTTTCAGAGCCAGGCGTGGAAGCCAAATAAGTCCACTAAATTTTCGTTGATATATGGGCAGAAAGCACGCTTCCAAATTACGCTCCGAGATTTCTAATATGATTTTGGGGGAATATGGCAATCATGGACCGGAGTATTTTACTTAGAAGGAACGTCCCTAGCTCCAGCAATTCACTAGTACTCATTCTTATGTCCACCAATGAATTCAATTCAGTATCAATACACAATATGGTATGACACTAAACTGCACAGATAGTTTCATTATTTGACGTGATAGCAGTGGTATCAGCCGTCAAAAAAATCGAAAAAGAAAAAAACCAATTTATTTTATTTAAGGGTAATTATTTCAATCTAATTTTTGAATCGACCTGCCTGCTCCATAGATAGTTTGTTGTGGTAGTTGGTGTTTACATTGATAGTAAACTGCTGTCTAAGCAACCCTTTTCCCCAAGAATGCAACATTTGGTTTTTCATCGTTAAAACTAATATTTTTTTTAAAATTTTTTGTAAACTACTTCTAAAAGGGATGTCAAATAACAAAAATAATTCATGAAATAACATATGTGCGTTAATTAACGAATCATACAATTTTATGCTCAGGTATTAAATGGTGAATGCGCTCAGGAACAAAGTATCTAATAATTATTAGGCGCTTTATTATATTAAGCATTTATTTTCTTCATTTAAAAAGTCATTATCACATTCATAAGTTACAATTACCTAATATGGTCTGGCTCGAAGGTCGAATGACTTAAAGCCATTAAAAAACTCTAAAGTATTCTAACATTTCCAATTCTAATTTTCATTTTAGATAGTCTCTTCATGAAATCAAAGCCGCAGAAAAGAGTCCGTGTGGTATGTCTAAGGAAAGAAACTCCAAGAGGAAAATCTAATGTGAGAATACGCGTATATACTAATCTACCAAACTTTCTAAACTATTTATTATTTTCCGTGAACGACACATAATCTTTGAGTCTTAGGCATCCCCAGCACATGAATTCAAACAGCGCCACAGATAGTCGGCACCCATTTTGTCCTTTATGAACTCATTTATTCGTTTGATGGTTTACTGAATTGTTTATTGATTTAATTTTTACTGTATAATGTATTTACTCATAAAAGTTTTAACTTAATTACTGGATAACTTAATTGTTTTATTATTTACTCATTTATTTGAGAAAATATATAAGAATATCCAGTGTAGGTTCCACTCTCATTCGAACCAGTGATATTATCCCAGTCCATATTTACCGTTTCTCTATTAGTCAAAAAAGTCTTAGAAATTGTCCTAATTGTTTGAGGAAGTGAGACTTCTCTCTCTTCATTCTGTTTATATGTTCTGGGCAATCGCCATGTTTCCATGTTGGAGGAATAGTTCCCTTCTCATCCATTTTCATCTGTGTTTCCGGAACACAGCATTTCAAGGGTATGTGGGTTCCATCTTCTATGTCGCTCCAAAGCACCCAGATGCCATTTAAGTCTTTCAAAATCAATTTAAGTCTTTCTCTCTACGTTGCGTCTACCCCGACCCTTGAACGAGCGTAACTCCCAATTGCCTTCCTTTTAAGACTGTGAACATAACATTCACAAAGCCAAACCACTCCAGTACCACCACATTAAATATTATACACGTACTTGTCCTATAAAAATAAGTTACTGAGTTCCAAACGGGAACTTCGTAGCCCGCTTGCTGTATCGCATGTATTACTGCGTCACTTGTCACTCGTACGACGGACAGTGTGCGATATCGCGCCCTCCCCGGCGTCGGCTTGACGAAGGGACGGGGCTGGGCCGGGCGGTCGGAGAGGAGGGGATTGGGCGGGGAGGAACGGGAGGAGCGAGGAGGGACGAGGCGGGCAGGGCGGGGGGGAGGGGGCGCGTTCGGAAAAGGGAGGCGAGATCGCGCATTAATTTCGAAATGTCCATCAGCGCGGTGACCCGTGAAAACGACAGGCCGCCGTCCATTGTCCGCGCAGGCGCTGCCAACCGCCCGCCAGCCGCTGCCAGCGCCGCCACCCGCGCGCTCGCCGCCGCGCCGCGTTCGGGGAACCCCCGGCCTTCTTCCGCGGCTGCTGCAGCTCCATTCGAGCCTTGACACGGCTTCCGAGAGTTCGCAGCACTGCTACATTCTTCCAATATATTTTGCTTGATTGCGTGATTGGTGATTTCAGGCGCATCAACGGCTAATGTCAATTCTGAAAGTGTATTGCATGTTTTATCGCGGGAAGTGACGGAAATATTCCCCCGCTGACTGCCGATATCCGCCGCCGACCTATGTTGGCTTGCAGGAAGTGTCCCTAACCAGGTATCTCCCGCCAGCATGGCACCCCTCCTGGCAGGAAAATCTCTAATCTGCTGACTGGTCTCCCGACCTGTGTGATAGTGTAATGCATGTAAGTGTGAGTATGTGAGTGAGGATGCGGACAAGGAAGAGAAAAGGATGCGGCGGCGATGGTGTAACAGTTAGCGTTTCGGACTGTTGTACCCAAGTTGGCGGGTTCAAACCCGATCGAAGCCGTGGATTTTTCAGGGCGAAAAAATCCTTCGTACGCCTTCCTTCGGAGGGGAAGTAAAGCCGGCTGTCCCATGTTAGTAGATTTACTTGCATGTAAAAGATCCTCAAGCCTAAATGACGCCTCTGAGCTAAATTCAAATCGCCTGTTTCTCGCCCAAGAAATACCTCCTCTCTCTGCTAGTTGGTGAAAGAAGCGTAGCGAAATTTACCTGGTCAGACGGAAGAGCAGGCCTAATGGCCTGAGTCTCGCCACGTAAAATAAGGCATTAATTCAATTCGATTCAATTCATTCAAAAGGATCGCGAACGGGCAGTGACCTATTTGTTGGGGCATTCCATCATTCGGCTGGTATTCGAGTCGGAGAAACCACGGAAAACTACCGATCAGAGCGTCCAGCTGCTGGAATTCTCCTCCACCTAGATGAGAGTTGACAGACAATATACAGGTAAGAGGTTCCCCACATCACCCGCTACTAAGGATGGGAGTGGCGACAGGATGGAAAAGTAATAATTGCGTGCGGATCGTGCTCATATTGCTTACGTCAGACGTTTAAAAGCCTTATACTGATTGAGTTCAGCTCAAAGCTAGCATTAGCGCTGACCCTGCAGCGGGAGGTCGTCGGATTCGCGACCCAACCGGGGAATTTTAGAACAGTAGTTAAATAACTAAGTCCGATTCAGACGCAGTCTGGATAAGAATTCTAGCGCGTTGAAGCGTTGTTCGGTAGTATTCCATAGCTTCTCCGATCATTAACAAACGAATGCCGGAGCAGTACCATAATCGACGCGGGTCTCCTGTGATCCTTCCTTCATCTTCCTTCTTCTTCTTTTACCCATACTCACGCTTACATGCACCGCACTCTGCTGACCCTAGATCAGAGGAGCCTGCAAGTGTGTTGGTGTCCAGTGTATAGTCGATTATGCATCCCATCGGGACGTAAACGGTAACCGGCTGGATAAAATACCTAGAAAATGAACCAGCCGAACGCTGGAATCCTCGACAAGGCTGAATTCGTCTCGGCCATCTAGCTAATGTCCGTGGGCTCATTGAATTTAGCGCCTTCCCGTTGCAATGTTGAGAGTACTGTGGAACTGCAAATTTATAGTTAGCGTGTACCCGTGGGAGCACATTCGTTTAAGAAAGAGAATACGATTTCAAAGAAAGAATATATGATTATTATGGAACAGTTGCGTCTGATCCGTGATCTTCTGTTTAAAATTATTTTTTGGCATCAACCAGGAGTACGAATTTTGAATGAACGAGCAGTTGCTTACTTCAGGGTTCATTCAGCCAGTGGGCAAGTTTGCCACAACTAAGTATTTGA
This sequence comes from Gryllus longicercus, assembly GCA_038098605.1. Taxonomy (NCBI): domain Eukaryota; kingdom Metazoa; phylum Arthropoda; class Insecta; order Orthoptera; family Gryllidae; genus Gryllus; species Gryllus longicercus. The sequence continues at coordinate 822,565 of JAZDUA010000247.1, forward strand.
AGTCGTAAGTTTCCATTGGCAAATGTAAAACGTAAAACCTCCCGGACTACGCAGTTTTAGATGCAGGCTAGCAACCACAAGAACATACGTTCAAGTTCAGAGAATTCACCGGGCGCAGATTTATTGCGGTAGACGTCGTGGGTTTGAGTAAGGCCGAGCACGTCAATTATTGACTTCCCGTAACTGTAGGGCATGTTGTTTCCCGCGATGTTGCATTGTTCCTCCCCATTGAAACATGAGATCCGTCACCGACCTGGCGGGCTTCCCCCTCCACGTATCTCCTTTAGCCACGCAAGCCTCTATCTGGGACCAACTCTAAGATCTCGACTTGTCTCGCGGCATATGTGGTGGAGTAGAGGGAATTAGTAAGGAGAAAAGAAAGAAAAAAGATATCGTTTTGTACGTGGTCAATTCGGCATTCACAAGGAGTTGATCCCAAAAGTCACAAAAAATTACCGATTAGAGCAGCTGGAAACCTCCTCAATGCTGAATTCGTCTCCTCTACCTAGCTAGAGTCCGTAGGCTCACTGAACCTTGTGCCTCGCTGTTGCAATATCTTCAGTAACGCATATTGAGACCAAATGACAAATCAAATTTGTAGTTAACTTATGCCTGTGGATTCTTGTACGTTTAATAAAGGGAATACGAATTAAAAACTTAATTAAAAATCGACTTAAATTTGCTCCTTATGCTGCTCCTCTTAGAAAGAAAGGCAATAAATCGGCAACGACTCATTTGATGGGTCAAAAAATAGTTATTTTATTCTAAAAAATGTAGATATAATGTAAAAGAAATGCTGCTTTCTAAAATAAAGTACAGTTTCAGTAGAAACCTCCTTACAGCTTCATTTGTTACAGCAGTCACACCTAATTAAAGATAATAGTTTTTTATTTGATATGATCTAAAAGTAGATATATAAAATATAATTTTTGTGTATATATATATATATATATATATATATATATATATATATATATATATATATATATATATATATTGTAGTATAAGATTTGTGAAGTAATTTATTGTTGGTCAATGTAGGTTTAATTAATGTAATGTTAAGGTATTCAGCCACGTAGTTTCTACACTTAATTGCAGAATTAATAATACATCTTATCTAAAATTTCTCTATCAGACATATTCGTACATATATCGAATTTCTAAGTCAAGGCTAGCTTGAATTGAGAATCAAAATTTCATTCGTATTTATTCTTTTAGTGGAATCCTATTTTCAATCTCAAAATGAATATGTTGAGGGGTGTGAATATTTCTGCAGCATCAATATAGCATCCATATTAAATAAACCATTTTAAAACATGATAAAGAAACAATTATTTCACGTCAAGCTGATCACCTCATAGTAATTAAACGATCATGAAACCGTGATTAAAATCACGGTAAATATTTACTATTCCGTTGCATTCCCAAAAAATCTAATAATATGCTATCAAAGCGTGTACATACATTATAAGATTCACAATGAAGTATTATTACCACGTGAATTTTAATCAAAAATTACAACGAAGATAAGAATATTTATCAAGCTACCAAATATATTCGGGGAAACCAATGTTATATCTTTCCTGTTCGTGTAGTACATTGAGTTTGCAAATGATGCGAACGAAACCCAATTGAGCAAATATTTTTGTAATATTAGAAGTGGAGGCATTAAGAGCATTTAAAAAGATAATGTAGTTACTTTTCCATCAACTGCACTCAAGAAGTATCTTTCATAAAAGCATATTTAAGTCATAATATTACTTTCAATTTACTTTCTTATGAAATAAAAAAGTTAAATCCTAAATATTAGAAGGGAACCTTAAACTCTTCCTTAATTGACTCTGAAAAATCGCATAAAAACCTATGAATTTTTCAGTAAATAAAGATGAATGTATTGCTTATAATGTGACTATCTTTGCAAATGAATGTCAGTTTCGCATGTTACTTCATTCTTGTAAATTCTCGTAATTTTTTTTTTTTTTTTTATTATAACAATCATCGATAATTCGATCTTCAAACCAGCCACCGGGGGAGCAAGCCAGCTCAACTTGGTGCCGGTCCCAAGCCCGGATAAATGGTGAGGGTTGGCGGCAGGAAGGGCATCCGGCCGTAAAACTTTTGCCAAATCCAAAGAAAAATGGAAAGAGAGAATGAATCAGATAAGGTAACGGCTAGGGCGTACCCCGCATATAGCGACGCTCAGCAGCTTCGCCTGACTGCTGTGACAGGACAAGGGCTACCCCACCTACGACGAGTGGGGTTAAAGAAGTTAGTCAGGATAGGAACTCTCAATATTGGGAGTATGACGGGAAAAAGTAGAGAGATTGCGGATTTGATGGCAAGGAGGAGGATTAACATACTTTGCGTGCAGGAAACAAGGTGGAGAGGCAATAAAGCTAAGGAGATAGGTGAGGGATATAAACTGATATACAGTGGAGCAAACGGACAAGGAAGGAATGGTGTTGGAATAATCCTGGATAGAGAATGGAAGGAACATCTAGTAAGAGTAAACCGTAGGGATGACAGGATCATGAGTGTTGGTCTTGATATTGGGGGTGCAACGACAAATATCGTATCTGCTTACGCACCTCAAGTAGGATGTGATGACGAAGATAAGGAAAACTTCTGGAGAGCCCTAGACCAAGAAATAGGAGAAATACCAACTGACGAAAGATGTTTTCTTGGTACAGATCTCAATGGGCACATTGGCTGCGAGAGATTGGGCGTAGAGAGAGTGCATGGTGGCTGGGGACTGGCTAGTCAGAATTTAGAGGGAGAGAGAATATTGGACTTTGCTGTTGCTAGCGATATGGCTGTGATTAACAGTTTCTATAAGAAGACTGAGAACCAATATGTTACCTATAGTAGTGGTGGAACAGAAACTCAGATAGATTTTATATTATGCAAAAGGAATCATCTTGTGGAGGTCAAGAACTGTAAAGTTATAAAGGGTGAGAGTGTATCTAGTCAACACAGACCTGTGATAGTAGACTGTGATTTGAAGATAAAAAGGAAAGGGAAACAACTGGGAGAGCGGAAGATTAAATGGTGGAAGTTAAAAGATATAGTTCTTGCGGAGGCCTTTAAATCTGAGGTTCTGGGGAGGATTTCGACCAAAGAGAAGGCTAATGACTGGTGGGAGACAAACAGCAAAGTTATAATGCGAGTGGGAGAAGAAATACTTGGAAGAACATCAGGAAAGGGGCAGCCCGGAAACAAAGAGTCGTGGTGGTGGAACAGCGAGGTGCAAGAAATTATCAAGGCAAAGAAGGAAGCCAAGAAACAGTTTGACAGAGAAAGGAGTGTGGCAAACAGGGAAGCGTACAAAAGAAGTAAGAAAGAGGCTAAACGGGCTGTTGCAATAGCAAAAGCGAGAGCATTGGATGAGTTGTACGACGAGTTGGATGCACCGGAGGGAGTAAACAAGTTGCACAGAATAGCTAAGGCCAGGGATAGAGCATCAAAAGACTTTACACATATCCGGCAAATGAAAGATAGCGAGGGAGTTGTGCTCAGAAGCGAGAAAAACATCAAGAAGAGGGAGGAGTGACTACTTCAGCAAATTGCTGAATGAAGAGCGTCCAAGAGTTGATAGGGGTAAAGGAATTGCGAACGAAAATGTTACAATAGGCATAGAACGGGGAGAAGTTAGTGAAGCTTTAAAAAGAATGAAAAATGGCAAAGCTGTAGGGCCGGATGGTATACCAGTAGAAGTATGGAAGGCCTTAGGTGCGGAAGGTATAGACCTGCTGCTAGATCTGTTTCTTAAAATATATAAAGAGGAAAAAATGCCCGATGTTTGGAGGGATAGTGTGTTGGTGCCACTATATAAGGAGAAAGGCGACATCCAGGACTGTAAAAACTACAGAGGAATAAAACTGGTCTCGCACACATTGAAGATTTGGGAACGAGTGATAGAGCAAAGACTGAGGAAGGAAACATCAATATCAGAGGAACAGTTCGGCTTCATGCCAGGAAAGGGTACAACGGATGCTTTGTTCGCCCTGAGACAGTTACTGGAGAAGCACGGTGAAAAGCTGAAGGAACTACATCTAGCCTTCATAGACATGGAGAAAGCATATGACACAGTACCTAGAGAGGAGATGTGGAGGTGCATGAGAGTGAAAGGAGTGCCGGAAAAGTATGTGCGGCTGGTGAAGCACACGTATGATAGAGCACACACCAGAGTAAGATCAAGTGTGGGACTGACGGAAAGATTTTCCGTGAGAGTGGGAGTACACCAGGGATCCGCTCTGAGCCCATATTTATTTAATATAATAATGGATGTGTTGACGGAAGGAGTGAGAGAACAGGCCCCGTGGACTATGCTCTTTGCAGATGACATAGTGGTGGTAGATGAGAGTAAAGATGGATTGGAGGATAAACTGGAGAGATGGAGACAGGCAGTCGAGGAAGGAGGACTCAGGATAAGCAGAGCAAAAACTGAATACATGTGGCTTGGAGGAGATGGCAGGCCCGGAAGCATCACACTACAGGGGCAATTACTGACTAGAACGGGAGAGTTCAAATACCTCGGTTCCTATGTCAACGAGAAAGGGGAGCTAGACAGGGAAGTTAACCACAGGATACAAGCTGCCTGGATAAATTGGAAGAGAATGTCAGGGGTGCTGTGCGACAGAAGGATTCAGAGGAAAATGAAGGGAAAGGTCTTCAAAGCTGTTGTGAGGCCGGCAATGATATATGGTAGTGAAACCTGGCCGGTGAAGAAGGCTCAGGAAAAGAAGTTGGAAGTGGTAGAGATGAGAATGCTGAGATGGTCAATGGGAAAGACCCGGAAAGACAGGATCCGGAATGAAGTAATACGGAAGATGGGAGGAGTGATCGAGGTTTCAAAGAAGATTCAGGAACGAAGATTGCAGTGGTTTGGACATGTCATGAGAAGGGAAGAGGAATATGTGGGAAGGAAAGTGAGTAGTATGCAACTGGAGGGGAAAAGAAGGAGAGGGAGACCAAAGAGAAGGTGGAAGGACTGTGTCGTGGAAGACCTGCGAGAGAAAGAGTTAATCGAGGAAGATGTGTTGGACAGGATTGAGTGGAGGAGAAGAGTAAGGAACAGCGACCCCTTACCACTAAAAGGGAAAAGCTGAAGAAGAAGAAGAAGAAGAAGAAGATAATTCGATCTTCTCAACGGTATCTCATTCCTCAAATCTCCATAATTTATTTGCTGTAACAACACGAAACTTGTAGTATCGAAACATTTTAAAACCAAGTTTTTAATCATAATATTATCATACTCTGTTTAAGAGGAAACAAATTTTCAAAACTGAAAGGTCACCACCTTTTTCACCTTCCCTTCTTGCACAAGTGAATGATGAAAGATAAAATAAACTTGAAGAGGTCTCCACGTGTTCTTTTTCTGTAAGCTCTTTTCTTTGATTACGTAGCCTTTAACTCGTAATATTCTCCGGTAAAAGCCTGCCTCTTCTGGCCAGAAAAGCCAGAGGACGGCACTCCGTCGTGTGGGCCCAGCGAGTTGCCATCTCTCCGGCAGAAAAAAAAAGCTGTCGCCGGAGCGCTGTGTCGCGTGAATTGTGAATCTGGCGCCGCGTGTTTTTTATTAATGGTGGAAAATATCTGCGGCGTCCCGCAGGGCGGGCGGGCGGGGCGGAAGTCCGAATTGAGACAAATGAGCCGCGGGTGGCGGCGTGGCCGTGCGCTGGGACCCGCGGCGTGGGCGGGTACGAGGGCGGGGACGCCGGGGAGGACTGGGTGTCGGAAGAAGGGAGGATGCGGGTGGCGGAGGGAAAACACGAGCGGGCAAGGGAAGGAGAGAGGATACGGGGAAAGGGTAGGAGAACGCGGGAGGGGAGAGCAGGGTGGGTGAAGGAGGGAGAGAGGTCGAGGCGAATGGGAAAGAGGAGGGCATGGAGGTCTGGGAGGAATGGGGGGAGGGAGAGCTTGGGCGAAGTAGTGAGAAGGCGGGATGGGAGGGAGGGAATCAGTACGTGGGCGTGGGTGGGAGGGATGAAGCAAGCGAGGTAGTGAGTGAGGACGCGACGAATGGGAAAGGGCGGGAGGACGAGGGAGAGAGGAGGCGTGGAGGGAGGGAATGAGGACGCTGGCGTGGGAGGAAGGCGGGTGAGGCAGAGGGAGACGCAGGCCAGAACGGAGCGCTCTGGACCGAGGGCGGAGTGAGAACAGCAACCGGCCTGGCGGTCGCTGGCCGGTGCGTAAGTGGTGCTTGGGTGACGGCCGGGGGCGGCGGCGGGCGCGGAGAGGTGCTGGCGGTCCAGATGTGACAACGTGCTTCTCGGAAATGCGGGGGAGTGGCAAGATCAAGGAGCTCCCAGTGGAAGTGTGCGAGGGCCACTGCAGGCCGGGAATGCAGACAGATGACGTGCGACGGAAAGGGAGCTGTGAGTAATAGCGAGGTGACAATGAAATAAAGAGGGGAGACCGAAAAGTTATTGATGGAGAAATACATTGCAACGTCTTCGCTTTATGATCCTTCGCACTGAAAAATTCTATAGATGAAGTCTAAAATACATTATATCAATCTCGAAGGTTACATTCATTCGAAGAAGTAAATTAAAAAAAAATATTGGGCGTCTGCAATCCGTCAATGACCTCTGCTTGTTTCTTTGTTATTTTAAATAGACGTCAGAGCTGTTTCACAAAAATAATCCCATGGCTTTCGTTTGCGCCTGTGTGAAACATGTAAATAGCTCTCAGTTTTATTCAAATAAGTGTAATTTCTTTGCAATTTTGATTACATTTTGACTAATTCTAATTTAGCATTTCGGAAGAAAAATGAAAGGTCGTGCTTTGTTTCATCATTATTTTCAATAGTTGTTGAAGTTTTCACGCTAAGACAATCTCTTGGCCTTTCTTTGCGCATCTGTACTAAGCAATATAACTGTGATAATTGTTTTCTAATTTTAAAAAAATAACTGAACTTTCCCTGAAATTCTAAAGAATTGTTTTGTAAAATTTAAATTCAGTTGGAAAGAAACTGCGTGGTCCTGAAAGTTTCTCTGCTGTAAATAATGATTCCTCATACAAAATAACAGGTCTCATGTAAAATATTACAGATAAAAACTTGTTACGTAATTATGTTAATGTCGCAAGTACAAAATTTTAAAGATATACGAAGAAAAGAAACACTTGTAGGGAGAAAGATTAATACGATAGATGAGACGTCATGTTTAGATTGATAGCTCAAGCACAAGTGCATATTTAGATCGCTCGATTATGCGTCCTGTTCTTTGTCCTATTGGACTGCTCGGAACCCACAAGAGTAACGTTGCAACGGGTTGGATGTGAACATCGGCCCTTTACACTAATGGCTCATTAGTGCTGCCTGTATTACTCCCTCGAGAGGGCGTGGGTTGCGATCTCTTCTCCGCGAGGCCACGCGCGCATCCACGCATGCAATCTTGGCGGACAAATGACGCTCGCGCTCCTCAATTGGTCTATTGGGGCCACCGAAACCGGTGGCGTGGAGAATTTGCAGACTCGATTCTCAGACTTCGCTCGCAACATGCAGATGAGCCAATTTCACTACAGCCAGACCAGCACGAAACGGACACTTTTAATTTTAGGTAATATACTAGCTGAAGTACCGTGCATTGCCTGGGTATTTATTATAATTTAATTAGACGGAAAGCGAAATTCCATCTATTCTAGAACTGCAACGGAGCCTACTTCTGCCTATTCTATTGTATCCCAGCTCCGGCTTCCCCCCCCCCTCTCTGCCTTGCTCCCATTTGCTAATTCAGTCTTCCTCAATTACTTTCTTACTAAACTATATTTAAATTTTTTCAGGCGTCCCGTCTCCAAACTTTACTCACTTTATAACTAAAAATAATAAACAAATCTAATTTAAAACAATAAAATACGTGTACTTACATGTATAATGTTGTGCAATTTCATAAATTTTACCAATACTTTCAATCAATTGCCACATTGTAAATCTTAGTCCTTTTCATTAGTTTTACTTCTCACCTGATTATGAAGAAAATTTTGAAATTGATATTAAAAAGCCACGCTGAAGCCATTGGCGTTTAAATACAATTAAAGTGATTTTAATTGAAGTTGAGTTCGCGTTTGGGGGTCCGTGATAAATAGTGGCTTACGGAAAGGTCCCGTTAACCACTTATACAATTATATTTTCAAAAATTCGAAATCACAGTGGATCCCGGTTTGACAATAGTTTTTCTATTACCTATATCTAAAATAACATCTCGTGTTATACCTGGAAAAAACAGTATTCATAAATGTTCAATTCCTTCGAATGCCTATTTGCCATTACTCTTTTGCTTCAGTTATACTTTGTTCCGAGGTTTCATCGATTTAAATAATCATTCTTTCACAACCCAAAGATAAACTTTCACTGTCCACTGTAATAAAATATTTCTCTACAAAAATGCATCCACTAGTCACAGTTTCAGTTTAATACATTAATCATTACTAATATAATTCATTTTCGCTCGTTTAATCCGCAAATACATAATAATAATGCTTAATTTACTACAACAAAACCAATAACCATTTCATGCAGAACAAATGTGTGCATTCATACCTCCTTACGACAATATCAAGCACACCCATCAGCAAAATTACATTTTCCAATAATTTCGTATCTCTTCTACACTTTATACATTCACGCCTTGACGTAATTAAAATAAATATCCAAATTACATTTATAAATAGAGGGAATAAAAACCTCACAATATTTATGAGAAAATTGTCTTCAGTATTTAACATTTTATAAATATGCCGCTTTAAAGTACATAAAGCGAGGGGTGCTTCATGCTCTTTTAAAATTTCAGCATCCTCCTATTAATAGTTTGTAAAAAAATGTTCCCTAAAGATGAACATTTTAAAGTTACGGGAAATAGCTCCAAAAACCTCTAGTACATTCCTGGTCCATATGCTGAGTAAACATATACACTGATATTTTGAGGCTATTCCATCCTCAATTGTGCCATAAACAGTGTGACCAACTCCAGAAATCGAAGTTTTAACTATTTCTCACAACGAAAGTAGCAAGAAATGTTCAATCAACGCCCGTGATGTGTCAAAACGGCCACGCCCACTTCAACGTCTCAAAAAATTCAACATTGTAAAACAATCTTAGAGGTGGCATGTGAAATTGAAACCTGGCTTGTTTAGCTCAGACAACTATAAATTATCTAATATTTCAAAAAAGGAAAACGTGTTATTTTCTTCATTTTTGCCCACTCTGGCCCCCTTAAAAGCATTTCAAGTTAGCTCGCGTGTGCAGCTGGGCAGCGCACGATGAGAGGTCTCGCCAGGGTAGTGGAAGCAGCCGCTGGAACGTGTTAGAGTATAAGTAGAGACTGGATTTTTTTTTCTACGTACCGTTGTCAAAACTGTCTCACATCTGGGCGAATACTCCCTCTCCTAACACAGTTCGTTACATCATTTTACATATTTAGTAATGTATTACATATTTTACTTGTTTTGTTATTTTCATAAAATATTTTTGTATTCTATCAATTTTCTTCAATATTATTACGTATTCTTTTATGAATAGAAGTATTTTCAAGAAAACCATAATTTCCCCCCTGGTAAAATCTAGACGTAAAAACTACCATTAACGGCGTTTCTTGGTCTTTAGAGAAATTTAGAGAAATTTGTCGTGTAATACTTGGATGATAATGTTGCTCGTGGGAGTGATTGTTGGTCGTAGATATTGCCCGTTTGTACGATGGCTTGTATTGCTGAAGGGAACTTACATACACCTTGTGACTGCGGAGCTACGGTACTAGATAACAATAGATGTTTTTCCACTGACGGGAAGTTGTATGGTGCGTCAACTTATGCTCTTCAAATGATTTTTCAATCATTTGTATAAGTTTTAAAATTTGTGTAGGAAATTTTTCTTACATGTATTTGCGAATTATGTAAATAAGTTTTACAATTGGCATATTTTAATATTACATATTATGTCCTATTTTACATATTTATTACATATTCTTAAAGTTTTCATTACATATTTATTTATGTACATACGTTGACGTTCCATACTACCTATTTTCCGGTTTCTATATAAGGAGCCATGGGTGCCGGAGCAGACTCTTGATTTGTGAGTGCGCTCCTAGAAGTTAGAATTGTGTATGGTAGTTCTGTGTACGCCGATTGTGCCTGCTTGGAGATGGGTGAACTCGGCAACGAACTGGTATATCTGTTGGTAACGACGACAGTGCTTTCGTCCCATGGTACATCTGGTAAAAGGCATTGGTACGAGTTGAACTTTGAAATTTTATAAAGTGGACAATAAATATTATTAACTGTTTATTTCTTGGTATTGTTGTACTTAATAGTTATTAGTCTCTTTATAGTAGGTTGGCTAACCTGGGAGGTGGCGGGGTACCTCCCCACTGGATGGTGAGATCCAACGCCGACTTACAGTCTTTGGAGGAAAGAAATTAAATGAACGATTTACTTTTAACGTTGAATGTACTGTGTGGGTAAACTATTGCATTATGTCTGATACCAATTACTCTGCGTAATTCAATTATTGTTTTGAAGCTGATAGAACTGTCATACACGGTACAAGAGCAAAATACTCTTTTTCATTATGTGCGATATTTTTTGGACACTGCTGTTCAGTCTTCTGTCATTTTAATGTAACGAACATATGCAAGAATTTCTGTGTTTAGGACAAAAGATTTCCGCTGAATATGATCATCGGTTAGGTCAATGCCTGTAATAAATTGTTGTTGTGCCTTTGAAATGTAAAAATATTATTGTTCGTTTATTATTATTAAAATAGTATAAACGGATTACCTCTCGAGAGATCAAAACATTTTGCTCCTCACTGCCACTCCTTAATTATTAATATTGAATTAGTATTTTAAACATCAAAAATTATTTTTAGATTATATTTCATATCACTGTTCATTATATTTTGCATTACGTATGTAACACGTACAAATTTATAATAGGAGCTGTAATAAAACTCATGTAATATTTAAATCCATTTTTCGTATTGATTAACTTGTTGAAAAATATAATACTATATTAATATATTTCTCGAAGAAAATAATTCGAATATAATTAAATTATATGAAATGTTTACATATTAAAGGTATACATACCCTATACTAGCTAATTTTTTGCACATGTTACATACCATTGTAATTAAACAGACATATTTCTGAATTCATATTATGTGAATCATAAAGGTGTAACAGTATAATAATATATCATTGAAATTGTAAAAGAACTAGAGTACCCGTGTCAAAAATGTCGCATGTTTAAGTCAACCCTCTTCTCTATTATTTTATTTTCATATTAGTTGTTAACGAAACATACTTATATTTATAATGTATAAAGGTAACATCCAATGTACTTATAGAATTGAGCTTTTCTCGGTAGTCACAAAGATATTGGAAAAGCATTTTACTCTTAAGAAAGCTACGTAAAGTTTTCCATGCGAAACTGCAGGATCGGGAAGTGCAACTCTACTCTTTGGCATATTATTTAACTTCATTACCGAACTGAGAGGTGAACCCGTGCAATCCAATCGCCTCAAATATAAGTAATTAGTTTAATTTCACATATGTTGAAAATTGTGCATGTCTCTGAACACGTGGCGTAGTATTGAGAGGCGCCGGGCTAGCAGAATGTAATAGAATGTCTCATTATGTAGATTACGGTGTGAGAAACGTTTCTTTGAGTTTAGTTGGTTTGCGTTTTAAGGTCCTAGAACGGTTCGTTTTGGAGTTACATAAGTATAAATGTATTAAAAGTTCCACCGAGTGTTTCCGGTTGAATTTGACATGAATATTTAGTTGCGGTTTTAAAGAAATCTTTCATATTTTTTTACGTCAATGTGCAATTCGTCACTTCTACGTGAAATTATCTTTCTTTACAGACATTATTTACAAAGATCGGTTGCATTGGAGAACCGCAAAAGGTATCTATACTACTAAAAAATAAAGGAGAAAATATGTGAAACCTGTGCACGTAGTGTACTGCTCCTAATCCAAAATATAGTTATTCTAGACAAACAAAACATTTTTACGGGTGATCTCCTGTTTAGAATAAACGACATTTCATCTCAAACGCAGAAAACTGTTTTACTCGCCAGTCCCCCCAAAAAAGTAGCTTCGATGTTCGGCGAGCAGAACGCTTCAGAAACAAAAGTGAAAACGTGTGCGTAAAGGGAGGATTCAAACGAGGAAAATATAGAGTGCAGTATCTCGTGGCAAACACGACCGACACTCTCCGCCGAGGGGGGCGGGAACACGATGCTCTATGACAAGCAACAGTTGTGTAATCGCTCGAGCGGGAGAGAACGGAAAAACGCGGCCGGCCGGTCGGCAGCGTTCGCTGTGTCATTCGCCCGAGAGCGCATAATGAGACATGAAGGAGCGAAGGGCGTTAATTGCGGCTGGGGCTGTCGCTTTTGAATCCTTGGCAACAGCGTTGAGCGATAATGACTGTCACCAGTTGATATTAAAAATGGTTTTGACGTGTTGCTGCTGGTTGATTGCTGTACACGTTTCGTTGTGGCGGTCAACGGTGGAGATGCGTTCGTAGCGTTTTAAAGAGTGCTCGACCCTTAGAGCAAGGGTGGTAAATGATGGATGCTTTTTGCTGGTTGACGTATTGTAGTAACTTAGATATAAAACGTGAAGAATATGTTTTATTTAACAAAATTCTGTCATGAAATACTCTCCGTTGTTCCGAATCCTTGTGACTAGACTTCTGCTTGAACTAGTGGCGCTAATACAGCACGTCCGTACTTTCATGTAAAATTACGCGAAAAGAACTCATATATTCGAGAATTTGTACATTACCTTATTTCATCAGAATCTATCGTTAACGAACTAATTTCATTGCGAGAAAATCACTACCTTTATAATTGTACTTGTACGAAGACGCCGAAAAAATTTTGAACTTTTGCAATTTTCGAAAAATTTGGGTTTTTAACGAACATGAGGCTTGCACCATTCTCTTAAAAGTCCTTTACACTTTCCAACAACAAAATTTAATCAAAAACGATGGAGCTTTTTTGGCAAATTTGAAAAATGTTGCGCGACCTTCATGTAAAGTGCACCCCAGAATTAAAATCACGGTTTCAAATTCAAGGGGCCGAGACAGATCAATTGGAGAATAGCTATTTTGGATAAAATCGGCTGAAGGATTTAACCGCTAGCGTTGTTCACAGACGGATACACTTCAATCCGTCGATCAACTTTTCGCTATCAAGGACCCACAAAGCGTGGATACTGGCTACACCACGTGTTTAAGGATTTCGTTTCTAAATTTGGCAACTGGATTTATACACTTTTTCGTTACTTGGGCTTGGCAATAGGAATTTGTGTGTTGAAAATTCGCCGTTTTTTCGCTCAGCTTTACATAACTCTCTCTACCCTGTAGAGAGAAAAACATTCGGTGTACTTGAAAACATATAATGTACGCGCATTTATTTTCAAAACTCTGAGTAGCCTATCAGGGGGTTTCCATGTTTTATCAATATGCATACCATGCCACTTTAATTCGGATTTATATTATGGCGAAAATAAAATTATTTCGTCAATTTAATATTAGTTGTTTACTTTATGTTATTCATACCATAATATTAACATCGATCGTATCTTTGTTTCAACAAATATTTGATTAAGCAATGAGTCCTGTCATAAAGCATCCAGTAAATTGGATGACGATAAGGTGCAACCGAGAATAGTAAAATCAACAAATTGACTCAAACTGTAACAAACATACTATAGGAACAAAATTGTCTGTCCCAAATGAGTTAGCAAATGAGAGTGATACTTCGGTCAAAAAACAAAACATGGTTTATTTATTAACATTAACTTCTAATAATAACCACAACATACATCTTCATTTCTCAAATATAGCGACGCATATCAAAATTGCCATTTTGCAGCAGAATGCGTTTACTCATAGCAGATCTATTTCGTAGGTTGTAGGCTTCACTAACTTAAATTTTTGTTGATATTAGTTTTCAAATACAGAAATAAAATTTCAGTAGAATTCCTTACTTTTCCTTTGATGTTTATTATGTAACGAAAGGGACGTTATATTTCGCAGGTGAAATGGTTCTCATACAATTTTAACTCATTACTTGAGTTGCATATAGACCAGTGACTTACAGCAACAAAAATGTTATTAAACAAAACATAAAATGAAAAACTTTTCTGAAAGTATCATGCACTCTGCTCAAGGCCAACAAATTAAATACCCTATTACAAAAATTGTCTTCATCGATACTGATAAAACATTGTATTGTAAAATAGTTTTTGACGTACCAAGAATATCAAAAGAGTTACTGCACCATAACGCAACATGTAAAGCGAGTGTCGAATAGCGGGTGACCTCTTCCTAAGAGACTTTCTGTCAAACACCAGCTTGATCGTATGAAATGAGGCACTGAGTATGAAAATGCAGACAGCGAGTGCGGTATGAAAATGGCGGAATAACACAACCAAAATCTACATTATGCAGTTAAAATTGAAACTGTTCCATTGTTTCTGAATTTGTACCGCGTTTCTTAGTACTAACAAAACCTTCAACTCCCCACAGAACCGAAGGGGACACAGTACATCTCTTTCTATTTCTGCGCGCAGTGTCAATTAAGTACATAGTTGTTTTTTGTCGATGAATCTCCGGATTTCCTAGGAAACCATCAAAAGAGAAAGGTTGCATGTTTTTTATTCAATATCTGCGCGCATTGAAGCACTCAGGTATGGCTGTGTTGTGAAATGTGAAGTGATTCGATCACTGAATTGAAGTGCAATGCCGTGCGGTCAGTTGAGCTCGCAAAGGTCACGTCGTAACCCTGCCCGGGAATAAAGTTACTCTCTCTCAAATGAGCTGGCGCCACTCCAGGGCGCATTTACGGGAGAGCCTAATCCGAGGAAGGGGTTTAATGACCAGTTTTGGGCCGACTGCTCGAGCATCCGCCGTCTCCAGGCTCGCTCTTAAAATTATTTTTTTACGCCACCCGCCATCCCTTGCGGTCTCTCGGAGCTCGTACCGCCGCCCTCGCCCTCTCTGTTTCCCCCACGCATCGTTCTTCTACGCTCTTCTCCCCCTTAGCTCTCTCATCGCTGTCCCTTCAGCGTTTTTTCCACCCTCTCGTTCGTCGGGAGGTCGGAGAGGCAGGCTGAGAAGAATTCGCCGGCATTTCTGGGAGAAGTTGTTTCGGCCGCAACTTTTTTTTACGACGTACATCAAACGCCCCGCCGCGCCACCCGTGGCGACACGGCGGTGCCTCGTATTAACTGGGGGTGGGCATCGGGACTACCTCCGCCGCTGCCCCCGCCGCCCCCGCCGCCCCCGCCGCCCCCGCCGCCCCCGCCGCCGGTCGTCACTGTACACGGTGGGTTATCAGTGGGACGCCGCCGCTCCGAGTGTTCACAACCGTCGTGGCCCTGGGAACACGACCCGTCAATCTACCCTTTTTCGTGCTGAACGCTTTTTTTCTCGTCGATTCCCACAAAAACGCTACCAGTGTTGCTGGATCGCAGATTTCACACCACAACATGAGGTATTGTAATTGGTGATGGGGTGTGTAATAAATTGCGAAAAGACAATATTGAAACAAATTTGAAATTTTTAAATGAATTAAATTCGGGTAATTGCATTTTATTTAGAAAATTTGTAACATTAGTGACTTTTTTATAATTTCCGCTGAAAACATTGTACCTTAAACTAATCAGAATCATTGAGCATGTCACAAGTTAATTTGAACTGTAGGAAGTGATAAAATATTATATCTTTCTGTTACGTGAGTGGATGTAGTTCTTGGTGAAGTGCATGAAGCATTTTGTTGTAAGAAGTGTATAGCGCATATATTTAGAAATCTGATGTTGTCTTTTGGAAATAAAGGTCACCACATTTAAACCCCTTAAAACGCAATTTTAAATGCTGCAACACAAACCTGTCGCATTCTTTATATTCTCGCAAGTAAATGGCAGAAATATTTGATTTCCCTGCAACATTATTACCCTCGTCTCACAATCATTTACACTCTTAGGTCTGACCCCGCAGGAACAAGATCTAAACGTCTGGCAAATCTCCCGACAAATCTGATAGTACAGTGCATGTAAGTTGGTGTGTGTGTGTGTGTGTGTATGTGCACGTGTGTGTATGTGCACGTGTTTAATGGTTAGGGTTATCAAAGGAAAGACGGCACGTGTTCCACGTGCATGGATTAAAATACTTCCCCAGCATTCGTCTTGCATTAATTTCAAATAAAAGACGCAAATTGGTTTTGAGAAGTGTAACACATTTGTTGTAAGACGTGCATAGCTCATACATTTCGAATTCTGCAGTTGTATTTTGGAAATAAATGCCATGATTTTAAGTTCCGTAAAATAAATTTTCCTACGCGGTTCTATAACACTAGACTGTCGCATTGTGAATATTTAGGCAATTAAATGACAGATATAATTTCTTTCCCTTCAACATTAGTACCCTTCACTCACTATCATTAACTGTCAGGAATTCAAATTCGTAAAGCTCGTTTTCTAAATATCATCAATATTATTCCCCTTCTAGTAAACAGTCTCCCCCTGAACTCCCTAGAGATATTTTACGAGAGTCATCGCTTATCTCCATTTATTGAGTGAGTTACTGGCGGGACGTCCCTGAGCAACCCATCCTGACGTGAAGACACATTGCAGTAGGAATGAAGGCGAATTAAAGGGCAGTTATCGGGAACAGGGGGAACGGAGACAGAATACTGGAAGTGGGGGCAGAAAGGGCCGATAAAATCTTCTAAGAAGTTTCATAAAGACGGTTGTTTCTTCTGGCTTCCCAACAAAGGGGAGGCAAAGGGGGCGGAACTTTGCCTGGCTTTTGCCCATTTTGTCTTCCCAGCTTATTGCTTCTGTCTTCTCCCGGACAGGCGAGCTAAAGAAGGAAGATAAAAGAAGTAACATTCTTTCCAAGACATTCCGCTGCTTTCAGGCTTCGCTGATACTCACTTGCACGCCGTGTTGTTTTAATATCTGCGAGAAGTGTATAATTGGCTTTGCGCAGCATATGTACACACTTTCCATTAGACATGCTCTCAATTTAATGAGAGTAGATCCTGACTCGTCTTCTTTGAAATGCTGGTTGATCTAATGAAGTCAATGTTTGGCGCATTTACCAATTACAGAATGAAAATGCGATGTTTTCTCTATTTATTAAAATCTTTAAAAGTACATAATTAATTTATATGAATTGAATAAACTCTGCAGAAGCTTCGATGGTGAGTATTTTTCGAATCTCTTTGTAATCTTTAAAAAAGTTTTATGAATATCTCAGCATTAATCTAAAAAAACGTCTGGATCATACAGAGGGGTCTAAAGTGATAAATGTTTGCTAATAAACATAGTGAGAAATTTTCTTGTAAAGGAATTACACACGTGATATTGCCCCTGAATATTAAGCAATTCCCTAAGCATAAATGCTCCGTAGGTACATGATATGTCCTTGACATCGTCAGAACGTGCCCCAAAGAAAACCTGTGGTCAACGTGAAGTGTTATTTGTAACTCCGTTACGTAGAAATTCCCATAATACGCTAATGTCAAATGTAATCGCTTTTCATGCTTCAGCATGTAGCATTTATTACACAGAAAACTCTATCATTTATTATAAGATTCCTGTATACGTTATATTCACGTGCAGCTTACAGAGGAGTAATGGACTATTTCTGCTTTTACCCGTCAGTTGAACACATTAGCTTAATATATCACGGGAAAATCATGACCTGAGATTTTAGTGTTGCCAAAAGGGCAAATTATGTATTTTTCGTTCGATTACAAATGTAGTTAAAATTGTACTCTTCGTACACTTTATAAATAACATTTCTACATTTTCACAGAATTGCTCGTTATTGTTTTAGTAAATGTGCCTAGAAAAAGAATAGCAAATCATGTTATATAAATAATGTTAAATAATCTCTTGTGAGATGTGTATAACAAATACTCATAGGCAGAAAAATATGTTTCTTTGAGCGCCAACACATTAATTAAAATATTTCACAACTTTTCAATGATAACATATTTTACAATAGGGTCGTGATAAGAATGTGTAATGCAAAAAGACGAATCATTATTCATTTTCCCTCACAAGGGAAAAATGTGCTTCGTTAACTACAGATTTTCCTGAAGCAATTCCTGGCCAGTGTTTGCAACGAGGGGGGAGGCCGGTCGAGTGTACTAAATTCGCGACATTTCTGCCCACGAACAGGGGACGAATTAAAATATATACCAATGGAACTCCCACTGCTCCAGGACACAGAAGTGATTTGCTGACCAAAATCGCTTGGGAAATATAAATTGAATTTGAAACCAACAGCATTTCATTTTAATTGGTTCTAACTACCTCGAAATTCAATGCACTCACTTGCAGACTGCTGATTTATGGATCTACTCTTTTTTTTCTTTTTTTTTAAATGTCATGTGTTAGGTTAGGACTCAGATTTTGAAAGTTCATTATAGCAAATCATTTCTTCGCGCCTTACCAAGTAAAACGCAAAAAGTTCTAATTAATAAGACTCAACTTGAAATTATGGAAACGAACAGATAATGAGTTTAGTCATGTTCAAATAATCCAACAAATACTCTTTGAAAACAATTGCCATTTTCAGATTCCTATTTTATTAGATTTTTAATAAAATTAAAATGAACTTAATTTTAGTGATTTACTGTTTTTTAAAAAAAGCGTCTAAAGAAATACTATTATTGAGATCTATAAAAACATTACACAAAATGCTCCTATTACATTGCTACACGATATTTTTGCTTTATCCGCCAGTTTTATTATGTACTTATCTTGAAAACTATCAAATACTTGTGTATTGTCAGTGTTTCAGTTTACTAACTCAAC
The DNA here is from genome assembly GCA_038098605.1 of Gryllus longicercus. Lineage (NCBI taxonomy): Eukaryota > Metazoa > Arthropoda > Insecta > Orthoptera > Gryllidae > Gryllus > Gryllus longicercus. The sequence goes on from JAZDUA010000247.1 coordinate 841,410, forward strand.
AATTTTCATTGTAACTAACTCGATGACATTGTTGGCTTATAATCATCTAATTAGCGACTATAACATCCAAAACAATGTTTCCCATTCAAGCATTCGAGGTTTCTTCTAAACATACGTTAGAAAAAATCCATTTTCCCCCTTGGGCAAATGTTTGGGAAACAGGTGCACTTTCGTTCAAAATCTACGATCTTCTGCTTGAGGCCTATTTAAAGAAACGTTCCGAAACCAGCAGACGAGCGCACCCATGGGTGTCGCAGTGACTGAGCGCACGGGAAAAGTAATCGATGAAACGAGCTGTCTTCCAGCCATTTCAGTCCTCGAGAGTATCGCCATTTTCCTTATGGGGAACACAGCGGTGGAAGGAAACTGAAGGGACCACAGAGAGTCTAACATCGGGGCGGGAAATAATCGAAATGATTATATCGGCAGAGGTGGCTCCGAGCACCAACTGACCGGAAGGTCGTGGGTCAGGCCTTGTCAACTCAGTCGAGACCGGCAAATTTGGCTCAGGACTTCAACTGATGTCACTGGAGTGCTTCTCAGCGGGGGGAGGGGGGTTGGATTCGAATCACGACGGCGATGTCAAGGTTTTCGACACTACGTAACAGCTAGGTTGAATTCAGTCGCTGTCTGGAGGAGAATTCTTTCGACCGGCTGCTTTGATCGGTAGCTTTCCGTGGTTTCTCCGGTCAACACCAGGTGAATGCCGGAGCAGTACCGTAACAAACGACCGCGCGCGATCTCTTGTTCTTCTTCCATGTCCTATATCATCACCCTTACTTACACACACTTTCACATACAAGCACTACACTTCCACACTTGGGAGCGTCTGCTGGCTCGGTGCCCCGCTGGTGTTAGATTCCTAGAGGAGGGAATTCCCGCAAGTCGTCATAGATCACCATCTAGCTGGGAAATATCATAGCCACCTTCCCCGATTATAGAAGGCACTTATGAGAATGTAACTTACTTGACTGGCCCGAAATAACTAATCTATTAATGAACTTCGTGGCTCGCGGAGCGGGCACAAGCGTACTCGCTTCTCATGAGCCGACGAACTGCGTCCTGTTACGGAGCGACGCGAAATATTAATTTGCACTTTCTGGCCCTTGCATGGGACAGTGTGAGCAAACAAGCAAGTCGCCCCGATTAGAAATTGAAAGCAATGTAATACGTTAAGTGATTTAAAGACCGTGAATAGTGGTGTTGAACGTCTTGAAACGTTTACTGAGGACATGCAATTCATACAGCAATTGTGGTGTGAAGTTGAAAACTTGGAAAACTGACGCAACTAAGAACAATATACAAAAACTTGATGGGTACGAAATTTCGAAAACTTTAAGAAAGTTTAATAAGAATAAATTATTTGAATTTGTGCTTACAATTTGTTAAAAGAGGTTTTTTGAATGAATCACAAGTAATATATCATAATCAATGCCAAACCTTCTTTTTGTAGTGAGGTGGATTAGGAATCAATTATAAATCACCTTTTGGATCAAAATCATTGTTCGAACGTTTTACTTTCTTTCGCTTGTATATTGTCTTAGCCGGCTCGACCCTTATACTTGTCCACAGTACCCTTGTGGAGGAGGTAATTTATATTTTATTGTTTGGATATATTAATCAGGCCGGTTAGACCCTTTTCTTACGACTTTTCGAACTATAAAAGTTCCTAAAAAGAGCCTTCCATGCTATAAAAAATATTTGACGAGTACTTACAATTCGAAAAAACAGAAATATTTTTTCGCAAAAACATCGCTAAGAAAAAAAATTCGTTGAATATTGTAAAAAAGTGTTGATTGTTTGTTTGGAATTAGAATTTGGATGTAATGGTGAAGATTGACGTACGTTATTGCTAGAAAATTAAAATAAATAATACGAGTGTGATAACATTTCAACAGACTATAGTGTGCGTGTATAAAATGAGTACAATAATTTAAAATACAAGTTAAAAATTTCACACGTAACTTTTAATTAACTTTTTAATTTATATTTTAAGTAATTGTATGGAGTTTGTACACTTATTCTATTGTCTATTGACCTTTGATCAATAATTAAACATTGAATTTATGATTTCGCAGATAGATTTTTTTCTCAATAATACAACATATTTATAAAGTATTAACAATTTTTGAGTTTCCACGGCTCGTCAAAAAATCATTTCTCCAGCCCTATCACGCGAGCCTTCGAGGTACGCAGGGGGGCGGGGGAGGCTTCGTGCGGGGCGGGCGCTGGACGTGGGGCCGGGCACAGGGCCGGAGCGCGGCTGGGCCTCTCAAAGCAGGTGCCTGCGTTGGGCGCTAGCGCAGCACTTGCTTCCTGCACAGGAAGAGCCCCGTGCTCGCCCACTGCCGCCCCCGCCCCTCGCCCCTCGCCCCCCGCCTCTCGCCCCACGCCTCTCGCCACCGCCTCTTGCCACCGCCTCTCGCCCCTCGCCCCCACCCCTCGCACCTCGCCACACGCCCCTCGCCACTCACCTCACGCCCCCCGCCCCCGCCCCCCCGCCCCCCTCCTCGCCCCCGCTCCACGCCCCTCGCTACACTTCTACGCCCCTCACCCCACCCCTCACCCCACGCCCCGCACCCCTCACCCCTCACCCTTCGCCTTTCACCTAACACCCCCCGCCCCCCGCCCCTCGCCCCTCGCCCCTCGCCCCCCGCCCCCCGCCTCTCGCCCCCGCCTCTCACCCCCGCCCCCTCACCCCCGCCTCTCACCCCCGCCCCTCACCCCCGCCCCTCACCCCCGCCCCTCACCCCCGCCCCTCACCCCCCCACCCCCGTCCCTCACCCCCGCCCCTCACCCCCGCCCCTCACCCCCGCCCCTCGCCCCCCGCTTCTCCCCCCGCCTATCGCCCCCGCCCCTCACCCCCACTCCTCGCCCCTCACCCCTACCCCTCGCTTCTCGCCCCTAGCCCCTCGCCACTCGCCTAACGCCTCCCTCCCCACGCCCCTCGCCCCTCGACCCCCGCCCCCGCTCCACTGGCGTCTCGTCGCCCTCCGGCCGTGCACTGGGTCCAGGAGGGGTAAACGGGCACACGACAGGCGCGAGAAAGGAGCTGTGAGGCAATGCATGTGTCTCGTGATGGAGAAAAGAACGCAATATAAATTAAGAGGGGTTGTACAATATTCTTGTTTCGTATTTTTCGTGTCTTGATGGATTGTTTGAATATTTTCGTATGATGTATATCGTATTCTGGGTGCGCCAACTGCTATGGATTAGTTCGGTAAGCGTAGTGCATGCTACATTTTGAGTGGTGAAGGGGGAACACGTCGGTTTGCGGTGGTTCTCCCCAAACCACGTATCGTCCACCACTGCTCCAGCCGGGAGGATCTCTAAGCTCCCGACCGGTCTCTCGATATGTGTGGTTGCATAGTTTATGTTAATGTAAGTGTATGTGTAAGCGGAAGGGCGGGAACAAAGAAGAGGAAGGGAAGGTCGCGCGTGGTCTGTTTGTCAGTTATTAGGTGTTTGCCTAATAGCGGAAGGAGAAATCACGGAAAACTAACACACAAAGCAACCGGCCGCTCAATTTCTCCTCCAGTCACTGGTTAAATTCGACCTGTCTATGTAGCTATACTTGCGTTTTTATTTCTTGGCGCGTGACGTCTTCACGATGGAATATCTCACGGCATTTCGCGTCTTTCGCCGCCAGATGTCGCATGATCGCCAGCACTGCTCTCGATATTATCGGTCGTGATCATGCGACATCTAGCGGCACGACCGTGAGATATTCCATCGTAAAGAGAGGCCCTCACGCGCCAAGAAATAAAAACCCATGTGTAGTGTCGAAAATTCATCACCGTCGAGGCTTGAAAGTCTCCAACGCTCGGACCTGCCTGTCAGACGCTGCAGTGGGTTCGTAGGCTTCCGCGGCCGGAGTCAATGCATTCTCGGCTATCCGGGATGAGCCGCGTCTCGGTCAATTGTACTGACGTATAGTACTGCAGTATAGCTCTGAAGAAGGCCACAGCAAGATGGCTGAAACGTCAGTACAATTGACCGAGACGCGGCTCATCCCGGATAGCCAAGAATGCAGTGGTTACCGTTATAGTGGCTCGCGCCGTCTCAGCCGCTTGTTGCACGGAAGCCGTTTCGAGTGACGGCCCAGCCACTGCGCGCGCCCGCCCGCCGGAATGCGTGATCAAGGGGGCCGTCGCTTGCTCCGAGCGCCGAAACGCGGGATGTTGGCCCTCCACCCGCCCCTCATTAATTACGCAACTTGTAGCGGTCACGGCGACGTTGGAGAACACGTTTCTGTGCATTGCTAGTTAGTAGTTTCAGTTCCTTCGTAGAACGTAGTTTTGAATTACGAGGTAATGCAAGATTATATCGACAGAAATCCACTATTGCCGGTCCGGATGACCGAGATCGCTAAGGCACTAGTACTCGGACCAAAGGATTGCGGGTTCCAGTCCCGCCTCAGGCATGGTTGTATTGTGTTCGTCCTTTCACATCCCTATCATCATTATATCGTGTCATCCTCGTAGTTACTATACCGTTACTCGCAATAGTGGTCGCTAATGACCTAGTAGTTGATGCGACCTTAAATAACAAAAAAATACACTATTCCAATAGTGAGCTACGTGCGAGACGTTAAAGCTTCAGGTGGCGGTAAGAACGATTGCACCAACCAAAGGAATAGAACTAAAATATTGGGAAATGTACGTGTGTGTTTGATATACATGGTCTACATGAATTATTTTTACATTAGAAAATCCTCTTGGAAACATTGACAAAAATAACAGAAAAATATTTTCAACTTAATAATAGGTAATTACGAGGACAACATATAAATTGCATAACATGGAAGTACGTGTCTAGGCCGAAGGCCTTTAAGCCTTTACAATTGGTCTTTACAATACATCCTAAACCTGTAAAGTTCTGCTATTCGCATCAGATGGTATCTTTATTGCAATCGAATTGAAGCCGCGGAAAAGTAACCAAGTGATACTGCTAAGGGGAAACTAGTGATGCCAAAATCGCACACTTTCTCACCCGTATTTTCAGGCAAAATTACGCGAAAACTACTGAAATTTTCGAAAAATTGTACAGAACTTTATTTTAAAACCTGTCTTTTAGGAACATATTTCATTACGGAAAAAATCTCCACTTTCATTACTGTAGTTGTAGGAAGACGCCGAAAACGTTTGAACCTTTGCAATTTTCGAAAAATCAGGGCTTTAACGAACATGAGACCTTTATTATTTTCTCAAACGTCCTTCACACTATCGAACAACAAAATTTAATAAAAAAAGAGGGAGCAATTTTTTGTAAGTTTGCAAAATGTCCCAGGGGCTTCATGTAAAGTACTCCCCAAAATTAAAATATCGGTTTCCAATTCAAGGGGCCGTGATATCAGTCAGATCAAATGGAGAATATCAACGTTAGAGAAAATCGTCTTAATAGCTTAGCCACTAGCGTTGTTCACAGACAGACTGTCTGACGTTTTGCTGCCATTCGATTTTTCGGTGTCAATGATCCACAAAACGTTGATTCTGTGCACACCACGTGTCAGAGGATGATTTTTTCTAAATTTAGCTACTGAGTTTATAATTGTTTTCGTCATTATAATCGGGCCCTGTAATAAGAGTTGCCTGGCGGAAATTTACCGATTTTCGTGCATTATTACATAACTTTCTCTGTACTCGGTAGCCTGAAAATAAAAAGGGAAAACGTGTTGTTAGAAGACGAGTATATGTTAATCAAATTGTTTCTGAACTATTTATTTCCTGGGGTGGATGTCACGCGTTTTCCTTCCAGTCTTTGACCTCTTCAGACCGTGAAATGAAACAGTACGACTACAACTGTATACAGTATGTGAAAAACGTTCTAAGTACAAAAAAATTGAATTCTGAGGTTAAGAAAAACTGTTTTGTAAAGCTCGCGGGACTTGACAGATGCGCAGTCTAGTGGCGACAATTTGAACCCCTAAGAACGACAATTTCAGAAAGCCCATTTTACCCCGCATGGCGCTTGATACTTAGCACGCCTTTCAGCACAAAATGCAAAATTTCACATTTTGGCACTTAGTCCGGTTTCATTTATGCTCTATAAGTGAAGATCGTCCGCCCCCTTGCCTTTGCGAATACTTCTCGGACACCCATTCCCATTGGCCTCCTAATTTAACATTCACTTATTATATGGTTTATTATTTGTTATTTATTTTCTTATTACTTAATAACTTATTTACTTACAAACTTACCAACTTGAGTACTAATTATCTCAATAATTGTTTACTTATCATCATAGTATTTATTTCTTTACCAGTTCAGCTCACACTACCATCTAAAGCCATTTTTCCACCCTCTGATTACCGCCTACCCCATGTTTCTCTAATAGTCCGAAGATTTCATAGACATTTACCAGACATTACATAATTCTTTCATCAAAATAAATGAAAGTAAATTCCAGAAGTATACAGAGAGACCTACCAATTATGGACCACCCCGAAATTCCGTTTTGGCTCATCAATGCGAAAATCAATAAGAATAATGAGACGAGTAATGTCCGTAGAGATATTGTTCGAAATATTTCCTGACTTCAGTTTTCGAGAAATTGAATCATTTGTGATACTTTAATGAAACCAAGTAGAAGTTATGGTGGTGGCCCTTAGTTGGAAGGAGTCACTGAATACTCAAGAAAGTAAGATTCTGAAAGGAAGTATTAATTCTGGTGTTCACCTGATGTGTCCATTCCGACCACTAAGATCAATCGTTACATTATTGACCAGATTAGCACATCATTTTACAAAAATATTCGCCAGCAATAACACTAGTAAAATATGAATGTAGTAGGTATATATGTGTGTATTTGGCATTTTATACGAGTTGGCTTAATCCGTCTTTTGCTAACTAGCGGTGTTCCAAGACCTGCGCCCTGTTTGTAATTATTTTCCACGCCTGGGATTAAGAGAGACACTACGTTTGCGAGCATGACGAATTACCTTCACCATATTTAGCATTCTTGGTGTGCTTAGGATTCTCTTTCCTCATAGAACTTCAGAAACGGAGACGATTGCAATGGAAAGACACAGTTCCATTTCAATCTCGACAGAAAATCGAACCCGAAGTCACTAAGTTTTGACTAAATAAATCTAATCGAATCCGACATAGCAACACGGAAAACTTGTCAAATATACTTCGCACATTCGTCTGCGAGATTGTGTTAGAAACAATCGTAAAATGCGAACGGGGTAATCTGCTTTCAATGGCACTGTATTCATGAACATCTATTCATGTATGCTAGCGAGACGGCTTAGAAAGAGCGAATTCCCACCGCTCCTTTTGCGAGCGTTCCTCGGTCATTGCCACCCACGCCGCCGCGCCGTCGCACCTCGCCCCGCCCGGCCCGCCCGCGCCGCTCGCTGCGTCGCGTGCCCATTGTTCACGCGTGAATGGCGCGCGGCGTCGAGGGCACCTGGCGGACGGCGGCCCGCGCTCTCACGCGCCACTCCTCGCGCCGCCCACGCCTCGCGCGGCCGCCGCCCCCCCGCCCCGCGTCGCTCCAGGGCGGCCACGCCTGCCACTTCCGCCGCCACCGCCCCGCTAGCCACCGCCCCGACAGCCACGCCCGCTCCGTCGGCCAGCCCCGCCCTGTCAGTCGCTCCGCATCGTCAGCCTCCCCAATCACGTCTCCCAGCTTCACACCGTCAGCAACCCCCGCATCGTCAGCCACCTTCGCACCGTCAGCCACGCTTGCGCTGTCGGCCATTCCCGCCCTGTCAGTCACTCCGCATCGACAGCCTCCTCAACCCCGTCTCCCACCTTCACACCGTCAGCAACCCCCGCACCGTCAGCCACCTTCGCACCGTCAGCCACGCTTGCGTCGTCGACCATTCTCGCCCTGGCAGTCACTCCGCATCGACAGCCTCCTCAACCCCGTCTCCCACCTTCACACCGTCAGCAACCCCCGCACCGTCAGCCACCTTCGCACCGTCAGCCACGCTTGCGTCGTCGACCATTCTCGCCCTGGCAGTCACTCCGCATTGCCAGCCTCTCCCGGCCAGTTGGCCTCCTCCGCATCGTCAGCCATCCCGGCCCCGTGACCCCCTGTGGTTCGTCAGCCTCTCACGCACCGTCTGCGGCCCCGCCCTGCCAGCCACCCCGACCACTCGACCACCCCGCCTCCATCCACCGCCTTCGCCACGCCACTGATCCCCCTAGAACGCCTGTATCTAACCGCCGTCGCCGATATCTCCAGCTACCCCGCTAGCCACCACTCAGTCCGTGCCCCCCCCCCCCCTTCACCTTCCCCATCGATGTCTCGCCGCCACTTCACTTTGGCCACCTACCCTGCCCCCTACCCTCTAATCCGTCCCTGCACCCTCTGTCACTTCCCGTCCTAGCACGTCCCGCTGCTGTTTTGCTAACCTACCCCCGCCACCGCACCCCACGTGCAGGGTCTTGGCTCTCAAACCTTCTCTTATAAGCTCTCACATTTCTAGAATCGCTCCCACCAAGTCCTTTCCTCTATTTCCCCTCTCCCACCCCAACACTTCAATTGAATGATAGTTAGAGATTCCGGGCCGACAACGGCTAAGGTCATCAGTGCCGTAGGGATAGTGCATGTTTCTTGTCTGGAGGTGGCGGAGATACTCCCCAGTTGGATGGAGAGATCCGGCTCCTCGGCGGCTAGCAGAATTTACACAACCCGGTATCTCGCATCCGCGGAGCACCGCTCCAACCGAGACAATCTCTACACGTTCGGTAGTATAGTGCATGCAAATGTAAGTATAGAGTGAGGAAAGGACAAGAAAGGGCGAGGAAAGATCGCGCGTAGTCCACGCGAATGCATGTACTTCTCCTGCATTCGCGTGGTGTTGATCGGAGAAACCACTGCAAAATGCTGATCAAAGCATTCGGCCGCCAGAATTCTCCTCTACACAGCGACCGCACCTCTTCAACTCGAAGTGTCCAACCGTATTATCATCCATCCACCGTACCCACCTTCATCTGCTCAACCCACAGACGACCCCGTCCCGAGCCTACCTTGCACCCTCGCCTCGACCCCTCAGCCCGCCCTGCCCCCGTCCCTCGCTCGCCGCGCCGCTGCCCTCTTCCGCTCGACCTTCTACTTGAACCTTCGCGCTGCTCGAAGGTCGAAGGTTAAGCGCGCGCCTCACTTGCGTGACTCAAATGGGCCTCACTGACGGAGGCAATACGAAAGAGCAGAGAAGTGGAATTTTAAGGCCAACGCGACAGCAGAATGAAGCGTGAATAAATTTCAGAGAACGAGAAAATTACTAAATTCGTGATGTAAAAGACAAGTTTAAGCATTTTATACGAAAGTTAATCATATCTGCTTTGCATGAAGTTCCATTATCGTACAAAATAAATGATTGGATCCAGATAATTTTATTATCCATTTGAGTTAAAAATTACTATTTTCTTTTTGACTACTTACGTACTTTATATTATATATTAAACACGTGTTATTGTCTGTACTTATTTCATATTTTCTATCTTCCATATAAATCACCCTAATTTCAATCATAATTAAGGCGCAGCTCAAAACAGCAAGGTTGATCAGTGTAAAATTCGTATTCTAAATATTTCTACATCAATGAGAAACATGATACTACTTAAAACAGAGGGAACATTACTTCTTCTGGTGTACGCAACCACTTGTGCGCTTTAACATCTCCTACGGTATTCGCTGCTTTCAGCCTAACTTCATTGAACTCTAGATAACTTAGAGGCGTACTGGCAGGGGGGGGATGGTGGTTTGCCAGCATCGTACATGGTTGCTAAATTGCACACTATCTAGCTTAGTAGGATGTGTAGAAAAACTATTATAGAACATTGTTAAACCAACCTGCATATTTGGAGAGATACACATCTGAGGTGGACTGATTTGGAACTAGGCCTTAAAAAAATAAAACATCTCACCTAGTTTTTAATCAATAACCGTAAACCTATTTTGTGACCATCACGATTTCCCCCCAAATTGGAAAGCTCTTTTGATTTTTTGCCGGCCGATTTTTTGTCTGCCGTTTCAAGTTACCATATTGTTTACCCAACCGGTACGAATGTTACGAGAAAGAAACTGTGTTGAAACAACATCCTTTTATTCCCCGACAATCTTCCCAGTCAACCACCATCATCATTGCAATCACCATCAACATTTCCAACACTATCACTATCAACAAGACCACCAACGTCACCATCACCACCACCACTCTCACCATCACCACCACCACTCTCACCATCATCACCACAACTCTCACCATCATCACCACCACTCACCATCACCATCACCACCACCACCACTGTCACCATCCACCACCATCACTATCACCAGCACTTCCACCATAACTGGTACCGGCACCATCCAACCACTAACACTACTATAACTACCCATACCAAAACCACCAATATCACTTCTTCCACCACCACCACCAACCCCCACTACTACCACTTCTATCACCACTTCATCCCTCCAACGCTTCTAGTACAACCAACATTCCTCCCGCTGAGCCACACCTTCGTCAGCAGAGCTCAGCGCGGTGCGGCGCCGCAGCGACAATGTCTCCATTGCGGAGGCGCGCGAGGCAGAGGACGGCGCGGAAATTGAGCCCTAAACCTCCGCCTCGCGAGATAAGGCAGCGGCCGCCGCCCACAGCGCCGCCGCCACGCGCCGCCGCCGCCGCCGCCGCCGCCGTGGAGATTGCCTGCACCGCGCCGGGAAAGCAAACGTCCCACGCCCTCTTTCCCCTTTCCGCGCCTTCTTCTCCTCCCTGGCCCACCGTGCCGTGTCCTTCCTCCGCCTCCTTCCCCACCCCTTCCTCCTATGTACGTGTCAAATGTGCTCCTCAAGACACGCACAGTCCTCCCTCTGCCTCTCCTTCTCTCTCATTTCCCTCCCGTCCTTCCCCGTCACGCTCGTCAGTCCCCTTCCCTCCTGTCCTCCTCCCCCCTACTTCCAACCCGCTCCCATCCTTCTCCTCTCCTCCTTCCAGCCCACTCTTTCCCTCCACCTCCCCTCTCCCATCCTTCTACCCTCCTTCCCGTCCACTCTTTGCCTCCACCTCCCACTCCCATTCTTCTCCTCCTTCCCTCCCTCTCCCATTCTTGTACTCCCCATCCTGTCCTTCCCCTCCACTCCTTCGTTCCGTCTCCTATTCTTCTAATCCCTCTCCCGTCCTCCTCTCCTCCTACCCCTCCAATATTTCCCCCCACCTTCCTCTCTCATCCATCTCCTCCCCTCGTTCCCCTCCCCTTTCCCTCCTGTCCTTCCAAAGCACTTGTTCTCCAACACTCCTTCCCCTTCCATGTTTCCCCTCCGTTTTTCTCTACCTCCGTTCCCTTCCCCATCTTCCCGTCCTATCCGCCCTTTTCTACTCAGCCATTCCAACCCCTCCTCTTCCCTTCCACCACCTCCTTTTGCCCCTTCCATCCCAATCTCACCGTTCTCCTTTCCGTCCTTTCTTGCCCTTCCTTTTCCCCGCCACTCCCTCCGCGCCTCGCGCGCGAGTGGGGTTCCTTTGTGCGAGGCACGCCCTCCGCCCACCCGCACTCAACGCGCATCAGAAGGCTCCGCTGCGGGCTGTGAGCGCCTTGAAGAGAGAGAATTGGATTTCACTCTGGAATTTCCTGCTGATTTTTTGAACGCTCCGTTTACGCATGTGTTAATTTATTCATTCGTTGTTTTACCCATTCGTTCGTTTATCCCCTTTCTATTTTCGTCTACCTACGTCTACGTTTATTACCTTACTACTGCTTCTACAAACGTCAACGTTTATTCCCCCTAATTCTTACTCCGTTCGAGCATTTCTTGCCATCGACTGACGTTTTGTGGTATATACGCCATATTATACGCCATAAATATACGCCATACGGCAAAACTTTATGATTTCATTAAATAATTGCTTCAACTCAACTTGAAAATTATGTTAAGGTAATACTAAAACACTACTTAATATAGCAAACATTTTCTCATATATGAAGCTTTTTTGCTTTTTAATTATGAAGAGAGGGAGAGAGGGAGAGGGGGAGAGAGAGAGAGAGAGAGAGAGAGAGAGAGAGAGAGAGAGAAATTGGATTATGATAGGAATTAATTAAATTGGAATATTTAAAAACACTAATTTCTAATAATGTTGAAATTGTAACATTTAATTTTGTTAATGGTACTGTTCTCCATCTTGTTTTTTATCTCTTTCTGAAAATAATAAACGATTTTTGTCTTTTTATCATCTTTACTTCTCCTACACGTGTCACTCTCTGCACATAAATACATTTTTCAGTTCGAGAATACTGTGTCATGAATGCAACCAATATTTCCATATTTAGAAAATAAACTTCATCGAATTCAAAAAGAAAATGAAGTATTAGGGGAAGATGAATCAAGAACTAAATTTAAAAAACGAAAAGTTGATAGCAAAAACATGAGATGCATTACGGATCTCAGTGAATGAAACAAAGAATACAAGAGTAAAGTCAAAAATAAAATACTTCGAAAGTGATCTCTTAGGCCATATTACAATAGAATTAACATATTTTGGCACCGAACTCTCACAACAGAAATTTTCTTTCTCGTCCGTCGTCCCCAAGCTATCATCCCATTTCCTCCCAGAGCGATTAACGTCTATCAGAGCTCGTAAATCGTCACTTAACGGCGAGCAAGAGGGATCCGATTCCTCGGCAGGGACGGCGGCGCCGCTACGTCCACAGCACTGCCGCCGGAAGAGCGTAACGGGCGCATCCAGCCACTTGCAAGTGTTTGCCGAGTTCCTCGCGGCCACCCTCCTCCCAGAAGTTCGGAAAGCCCGTCGAGGCTACTCCGCATAATGAGCTTTTGTGGGAACTAACGATGTTAAGGGCGAAATTATTATAATTGGGTTAGAACGCCTCCCTGCGAAGCGTCCGCCGCCCCCACCCCCACTCCGCTGCTCGCCCTGCGCCTGGCAGCCCTCTGGCACGCCCCGCCCTCTCACCTCTCTCTCTCTCTCTCTCTCTCTCTCTCTCTCTCTCTCTCTCTCTCTCTCTCTCTCTCTCTCTCTCTCTCTCTCTCTCCGGTACATATTTTGCCATCCCCGTCTCACCTGCTTGCCTCTCGTCTGCCAGCCATGTTACTTGCTTGCTGTCTTGATAACCCCCATTTTCTTACCTGAATCGTTCTGGCCAACCGACCGTCTTACCTGCACTCTTCTCGGCTTCTCGTCGTCTCGTCTGCCCACTACCCTTCGCCTGCCCACCATCTCGTATGTGCGCCTTCTCCTCAGACTTTTCTCTCATCTGCCCACAGTGTCGCCTGCTCACTGTCTCTTCTTCTCACCGTCTCTCCTTTTCGCCGCCCAGCCTTCACCTGAGTTATCTCGCCTGACTACCAACGCACCTAGATGCTCACTCGCATGTCGGCTTTCGCGTCTGCGAGACCTTCCCCCCCCCCCCCGTCTCACGTGATCATCCTCTCGCCTTCTAACCGTTTGCTCTTACCTGTCCGCCGTCTCGTCTGGCACCCATTTCGCCTGCCCGCCTTTTCCCCGCCCATTTCTCACCTGCTCATTCTCTCGCCTGTTCACCGTCTCGCCGGCGCGCCCTCTACTTCCCGGTCCAGTGTGGCCTTCTCGCTCCGTCGCCGGCCGGTCTTCCCCCTCCCCCGTCGTCCCTTCCGTCGCCGCCTGCCTGCCGGGGAGCGCCGGCCACGCCCTGCTCTCAGGCGGAGCAGCTCGAGTGGACACTCCGTGCGCCCCGCGCCGCTCGCCCCTGCGCTGCCCAAAGTGCCTTTTATGCCCGCGCACGCTCACGTATTCTCGCTGACAAACTTGCTTCCACTTTCTCTCTTTCCTTCTTTGCATTCTTCTTCCACTTCTATTTATTTCATTTCCTCTAATTGTTTTTTTTTCTATTTTATCTTCTTTTTGTTGTTGTTGTTGTTGATGTTGTTCTTGTTGCTGCTTCTCTTGCTGTTGTTGTTGCTACTTTTGTTGCTACTGCTGTTGTTGTCGCTGTTGCTATTGTTGTTGCTGCTGCTGTTCTTTGATGCTGCTGCTGCTGTGGTTGCTCCTGCGTTTGTTTATGCTGTTGTCGTATCCTCGTTCTAGGCGACGTGCACGACCAAGTATAGAACGCTCATTCGTAGCTTGCTTAGACATTTATGAAATGATTGATGACGCTTTTGATGCCTACATGACAGCCTTTGCGTAGCCTACCACATCTCAAGCAGAAAGTAAAATCTACAAGATGAAGTGAGTTCTTATGAACTAATCTGTGTAGTCTTCGCTTATCTGATTCATTGTTTTGACCGAAGAAATCAACTATTTAACTCGAGATATAAACCAATGGTCCTAGCAAAGAGAGGTTTCAGTTTTTTTTTATTCAACACCAAATCACATTTCAATCAAAGAACATTCTTCAAATTAGCCCTTCTTGATAATACACAAATCGTATGTTTTGAAAGCAATTGCGTTGTTCCTCACTCGGTGCCGGAAAACTATTATATAACTAACTATAAACTAAAACATCATGAAATATTACTTTATTCGTTTTCAAACTTAAAATGGATTATCTGTTTTTTTGCGGTTAAAAATCATTTATTTTTCTTACTTACTACTACCATCACTTTTCCACTTTCGTGGATACTTGAAAGTAGCTGTTACTCTTGCAAGGACACATCACTATTTGCATCAGATACTTTTCATGGGGACGTAAATTCATGTAAATTGTATTTAAAAATTAAAATGAAAAATTGCAACAGTGAAATACTGATTTTAATTCTGTAGAGAATAAAACCCCCCGTCAATATAGTCAAGAAGTAGGAAATAAATTTGCCTGAGTACTACTAATGGAAAAATAAACCAATGTCCGAAGATAAAAGCAGCACAGCCGCGCTGGAACAGTCTGGTTTTAGTCCGATCGCAACGCCGCCAGCGTCGACGCCTGCGGACCTCGCGCCGGGGCTGTAGCGATGAATTGAGATACAAGTCCGTCCAGAGGAACAGAGACGAGCGTCTTGCGTGCGCTTTCTTCCACCCCCTCGCCCCTCCGCTCGCTCCTCGCCCGGGGCCCCCTCGGCCGAACGTCTCGACGCGCCTTCAGCTGTCTGCGAGCAGTGGGCGGGGGAAGGCTAAAGACCGTTGTGGAAATATACTAGCGGAACAATTGAAGGATATGCACAAAATTTGGGAAACTACGATCGTAGCAAAAAGTTATTGTTTCAATGAATTTTGGATTGTGAAACAAAGCTTTGTTGTATTTTGCTTTTCTTTGTTTATTAACACAGTAGTCATGGGTGAACAAATATTTAAATTCATGGTATTTCTTTTGTTATTATCCTGAATCTTCTAATAAATATAGTACCTACTTTTATCGTTGAGTTTTGTAGCTAATTTATCTCATAACAATTATTAATTATTGCAATATTTTAGCACATTCAGCTTTGTAACTAGATTTCAGTTGAAAAAAAAACGCATAATAATTATATTAAAAAAAATAATATGTTGTGTAGGACCCACAAATGAAATTGCCATCAAAAAATTTCAAAATTATATCATTCCCTCCATTGTCAGTGGCATTTGTGACACAATATTATTTGCTTTAATTTGTGTGTTAGTAGTGGTCTTGTAAAATAATCTAATTCAAAGAAGGAAGAGTTTATGTGCATTATAAACTTACAAGTCCAAATGCAATATCACAAATGTAATACCGCCTAATATTGGGTAACATTGCTATTGGCCAAAACTTTCTTTTGAGCAAAGGTTTTTTGTGATGTTATTCACATCATTCCATTCTTCTTCTTTCTTAGATAGTTTCTGCTTTGTGGGGCACAATTTTTATTATTAACATACTTTTCTTAGCTCCTTTACTCAAGTAGTGGTTTACAATTAAAAGTCTGCAATATTGCTGAAATAATGCATATGCCTGCAGGTATGTCCGTATGAAGTATTGGTGTATTTCGGTCAATACGATGGGATTAGAATAGTATTTGAATAACCGAGAACTGTATAATTGTTACAAACTATTTTTTCTATTTTCTCGAACAACTTCTCAATTTTTGTCTTACATACGTCCGTAACGTTGTTCCCTTAATCCACACATATTTCGTTTAATTGAAATTGATTGACTCGTACTCTTTTTCGTGGTATTTTCATTTTACAAATTTAATTGGTTGGTCACACGGAGATGAAAAAGAAAAATCTATCAGCCCCGAGCTCCAGCCGAGTGAAAGCGACGCAAACCGCGGTGTGGGGCCGTCGCCGCGCTGCTCAGGCATCCCGCTACCCTTCAGAGGCAACCTCATCTCACCGGGCTCTCTTCCCGAGGACGCAATGCATATCAAACAGTTTACACTCCATTTGCGTCCCCCCAGGCCCCCACCTCCGGATTAAGATCTAAGGGGGGCGTCTTGATAGGCTTTTTTTTTCTTCTTCTTCTTCGAAGGAGAGCGTATCAAGTGGGAGGCGTTCGAGAAAATATACTTCTTACATTTTTTTGTTATTCATGAAAATAAACACGCGCTTAGCTCCAAAGAAAGGAACCAACTATGTAATGGTTTAAGATAGCGGTCGTAACAAAGAAGGTAAAGATATTGCGAGCGGTTTATTTAAGTTTCAGGGTCTTTGGGGTATAGATTTTAGCATTTCACTTAAATTCATTCTACGAGATTAGTAAATCAGAACATAATTTACAACTAATTTTGTTTTGGTCATTTTGTTTTGGACATTTCTAGTTATTTAACGGCACTGGCAACAATTTCTCCGGCACGGCCTTCAGGTTTTCGTCCATATTTTCCATTATGGCAATATATACACGCAACGGAAGGCTGCAAGTATCCAGGTGATTGATTCTGTTGGGAGTCAGCCAATTTTACTCCTGGTGTAGGCTTCTGAATCTACAACTAAAGAGTACCTACAACTTGGAGCACTAACAAAGAGCCCTCTTAGCTTCGCAAATAGCACATTCGGAATGAAAAGAATCAACTACCATCAATTTAATTGAGTCTAGAAGCTCACTATAAAAATTCACTGCTTCAATCCACGCTGTCCATATTGGTAGCTCTTGTTTAGGTGGAAATGGTTCGCTT
This sequence comes from Gryllus longicercus, assembly GCA_038098605.1. Taxonomy (NCBI): domain Eukaryota; kingdom Metazoa; phylum Arthropoda; class Insecta; order Orthoptera; family Gryllidae; genus Gryllus; species Gryllus longicercus. The sequence goes on from JAZDUA010000247.1 coordinate 858,426, forward strand.
GGTATCTGCTGGTTTTTATATAGCACATGTTGCGGGGTATTTAATTCTTTTGTTTTTTATTTCTGACATTAATTTAGTCACATCTCTGAAGTTAGTTCGAATATCTTCGGTTACACGCTGCAGTTCATGACCCAAGAACGTTAAATGGACAATCTGAGGATCCAGGAGCTGCTTTAAGTATATGTACAGCATTATCTGAATAGGAAACTATAAAATTCTCCTCTTTAACTAGTCATGCATCTCTGAATCTCTTCACTTATTTCTATGAAGCTTGTTAATCTAACATATAAAAGACAATGTTCGTTTCTTGGTTAGTTTGTTGGTTCGTACTTAATGAGCTGCCGTACCGTTAATCCGATTGAGATAAAAATTTGTCAACTTATAGCATGCACTTTTGGGAAGAATACAGGTGTATCACGATGGGAATGTGCATATGTCTGCGCACGTAAACGCGCGTTGTTGATGACTTTATGCTGGCCCAAGCGCCCCTCTTAGGCTCTCTTCGTAACGGCGCTCTACGCAATCTGCAGTACCCTGAAGTATGAAGAGTGTTTGCCCCTGCGATTGTGAAATAACGCCCGGCAGAGGCAGGTGCAGGGGGAGAGGGAAACAGAGGCCGTCATAGACGCAGAGAGAGAAACAAAGAGAAAGACAGAGAGATGCAGACACGGGGAGAGAGAGACGGAGAGAGAGAGACGGAGAGAAAGAGACGGAGAGAAAGAGACGGAGAGAAAGAGACGGAGAGAAGAGACGGAGAGAGGGAGACGGAGAGAGAGAGACGGAGAGAAAGAGACGGAGAGAGAGAGACGGGGAGAGAGAGACGGGGAGAGAGAGACGGGGAGAGAGAGATGGGGAGAGAGAGACGAGGAGAGAGAGACGGGAGAGAGAGACGGAGAGAGAGAGACGGGAGAGAGACGCTCAGAAACGCGGAGAGAGAGACAGACAGAGAGGGACAGGGTCAATGAGAGAGACAGAGACAGAGGGGGACAGGGTCAGTGAGAGAGACAGAGAGAGAAAGAGATAGAGAAAGGGAAAGAGAGAGATGCAGGGCAGGCAACGTAGGCCGGCCGTTTCGGTAGTTGTATTGTTTTCCAGCCGTCCCTTTCCCAGAAGCTCGCCGTCTCATCTTGCACGGACGATCGGTGATAAATTTATCTCCGGAAGTAGCTCGGTTTAAAGGTGCGCACACGTATCGCCATTATTTCAACTGGAGATACTAGACATCTTGAAATTCGAGATTCTTAGATCTGTTTTAAATGAAATTACATGTTTTTATATTAAAATTCTTACTGAATAAAAACGCTTTTATTTAAAAAGTTGGATTTGTGAAGTTTAGTGCTATTGATAATCTTATAAATTTTATTTTCAAATACATTTTAATTAGAAAATGCTGAAAGCCGCAATTTATGTTGAATGGTTACGAGAACGAAAAATGCATACCAACATTTGGAAGAACATATAAAAAATACAAGAAAATAATCGTGATATATTAATTTTCTTATTACTCCCTGCCGAGAAACAAATTTTGTTCGTGAATCACAAAATTCGTGTAAGCGAATTTCTGATAACGAGCGATTACTGCAAATAATATTAAAGCGACAGTATTTCAAAATAACTGCATTTTTATAGTTTTACATATTTTTAGAATATATAAAACTCAATAAATTGCTTTCAAAAATTATTGTTTGCGCCGGGTAACCATTGAAACAGCTAAATCGATTTCAATACAGTTTTTACTGAAAAGAAGTGTTTTATTGGGCATAGATTTTGGTAATGTTTCAAATTATTACTTTACTTTATTAAAGAAGAATGTGTTTATGTGTTTTATGTGTTTATTCATACAAATCTTATATGCATTTTTTATAAAGTTTTATTTCGGTCTCAATGAATTTTGTACAAGTGATCTTCAGAACAAGAGAATCTATTATATCTCCATGATTTATTTCCGTAAAGTTAGAGTAAATTTTAAACAGGAGGTGTCCTAATGTCCTACAAATTGTTAGAAAAGCACAAGAAAAAAATTCATGTCACTTTAACCGTATTTAAAGCCTATAAAATTCTGTATTAAATGAGCTTTTTGATCCAATAAAATATTGTCATTATGCTTTGAGTACTTGAGATCAAAAGTATTACTAGACGTTTTCTTTGAGTATGCAACTAAGCATCCGATCACTATCGCCCACAGACGAGGATGGTAACAATGATGATTGTAGCAAACACGGAAGGGCGGGATGAGTTAGGGTAGGGGTGAGTAAGGCAGAGTGAGATCGGGCGGGCGGGGGCAGGGCCAGACAACGTTGGCTGAGACAAGAGGAAAGGCAGGGTGGCACAGAGTAATAATACAATACGTATTGAAATCATTTATATTTTTTTTATTATTATTATTTTTGCTGTCAAACAGATTATTGTCATCAATAATAACAATGCAGGGTACTCCAGTTAGTTGACATATATTATTCGTTGGTACGTAAAACGAAGAAAATTTTAGAAAAAATTAGAGAGCCAGGATTTTTTGTAAATAGATTCATTAGAGACTGAAGCTCATTTATTACAATTCTAGTTTACTGCAATGAAATCGTATACCATTTGTTTTTTGTTTCGATTGCTCAAGTGTCCAGATGCTAGATTGTCCTCCTTTCAGAATTCATGCCTTGTCAGAGTCCACAAATCAAATATTCACTTCTTTCATTCTCAATCATTCTTGGAGTAAGGACTTTTGTGTACGTCAAGAAGTAAAAACATTTAATGACAAACAGCCATACATACAATAGGGTCTCGTTATTAAAGATCTTGGATCTTCGGGAAATTCAGGAGGGAAAAATAAAAAGAGAAGTTTAACGTTAAATGATTTTTAATAAAATATTGGAGTTTAAAAATTCTAGATCCATGTAGGAGAGAATTTTTTTTTTCATTATTTTTGTAAACATTCACACAAGTCGCGCAGTGACTTCCGATATCTTTTCAAATAGAAATAAAATTTTAAAGAGTATTAAATTAATTCAAATACAGTAGTTCACCTAAACGAGCGCGATTATAATATCGGTTCAGTGAAAGATTTTTTAACGAGAGGAAACATGTTTATTCACAGTGTACGAAAAGTAATGATACACCAGAGGGTCGCCAGTTTCTCCAGTCGCCAACAGTCTTCACGATCTATGATCTTTGATTCTGCGTGGCCCAGGTATTTATTCTCTAATATCCAAATTTAGAAGGAAACCGGCCAGATGGCCGAGGCCGTTAGGGCAGTTGCGTCGTTGCTGTCCTAGGCCAGAAGACCGCGGGTTTGAGTACACCCTCAGGAATGGGTGTATTTGTGAATGTCCTACTTGTGTGTGCCGTTCATTCATCCGTCGTTCATCATTATTATATCTTCAGCCATACCAGGGCTAACAATCGTGGGAGATAAAAATCGGGATTCAGCAAAAACGCTGATCCCCCCCCCCCGAAAAGTCCGAGTTGGCCTATAAGCGAAAAAAAAAATGATAGGAAAACGAATAAACTCTTTGAACGCTGTATCGCAGCCCGATCTATCCCTTACTTCCCGTGGTCTACCCTACTCCAACACTCCCCCTTGACCATTCCGCTCCTTGTCACCCCCATCCCATCCCCCTACTATGCTTGCAACGAGCGTCATGCTATGAGCAGCTGCAATGCACTGTTGCGTTTTGCAGCAAACTCCCAATAACGATTTTTATCTTCGTATACTTCAGGCTTAACGGAGCTATTGAAATGTATTTAGTAAGAAATTGTAAGGAATTGCAGAAATGTTTAATTCGCACTGGTGAGTTTACTTACTGTTTACGAGATATTTGCGAAAAAATAGGAAGTGTGCACACTCAACTATCACTTTAAGAGGTGAGGAAGGGGATATAAGAGTAACTTTTACATCTCGCACAGAAATAACTTTGCTCTTCTTTTGAAGTTCACGTGTGCAAAATAGCATTAATCGGAATGAGTCAGTAGATTCGTATATACAACAAACAAACCTTCGTCTTTGTTTAAGGCAAAATAACTATTTAAAAAACGCCTATGGCGATAGCCGACGAAAAGTCGGCGCCGGATCTCGCCATACAGCGGGGGAAGCGCATCGCCACTTCCGGTGGCAAATCATACACTACACTTAGGGGACTAATACCAATAGTAGTTGCCCGGAATCAATCAACTAACCAACCAAGCACTTGTTCGCGCCGGAGACCCATCGCCGCTTCCGGAGGCAAAAAATACACTACACTTAAGGGACTAACACCGCTGGCAGTTGGCGTGCCCGGAATCAATCGACTACCCAACCAAGCACGTGTTCGCGCCGGAATGAACACGCAGCGCCCGAGCGTCCTGGGCGCCTGTGACCGTCGCCGGCAGAGGCAGCGCCCCGCGCGTGGGGCGTCGCCGCGTGAGTTGTGAATCTGGCGCTGCGTGTTTTTTATTAATGGCGGAAAATGCCCGCGCTGCCCTGCGAGGAGGCGAGGAGGAAGTCCGAATTGAGACAAACGAGCCGCGCATGGCGTGCGAACGCGCGGGGGGCGGGCGGGGAGGGGGGAGGGGCGGTTGTGCGTGAGCGCAGAGAACAGTCGTCGAAAAGTTGTTTTCGGACGGACACAAAATTTCAGGTGTTTTTTTTAATGAGTTCGTGAATAGCTTTGTTGTAGTGTTATTCACTTGCTAAATAATATGTAAATGTGATGTAGAAATAAATTTCATGAATATATATAAAAAAATAAAGGTGGAAATTGTTATGGCAATTGAAGTTTTGATATATACAGAAATTGAAGGTTTGATCTATACTGATTTTGTTTTCGGAAAAGTCCATCTATAAAATCTTGTATGGCTGACAGAATGGGACCCGATTGGGGAAACCCCGACGGTAGGTCGGCGTTGGATCTCGCCGTACTGCGAGGGAAAGATCACGGCCACCTCCGGAGCGAAACGTGCACTACACTTACGGGAATAAAGGCCCTGTGGGTTGAGGTGCCCAGAATCACTAAAACAGTCAATCACTCAAATAAAGAAGTTATAATATACAGGGAACGCTGTAAGCGTAAAGGGTGCCTACTCAGTAATTCCTAGCAATTACAGCTTATGTTGGGGTGTAGCTAGTAGATGAATTTCCAACTGTCTGGGCATTACAAATACACAAAAAAATTCGTGGAGTGAAAAACGTTTTATGTTAGGCAGGAATGGTGTGTTTCTCTTTAATTACTTACTAATTTTGTAAAACCCAATAGTGAATATGAATTACATATTTAAAATACTAATCTATAAAGTTCTATAACGCCAGCATCTTACATAAGATACAGTGGTTTACCGGTACGTCATTCTCATGTCTGAATGTTTCACCATATTTTGTAATGTAATGCTCTCGCCTGTCGTTTTACCGCTGTGTGTCTGGATAATTTGCAATCATTTTGGCCAACGTATAGGGGCCTACATCAGGAATGAAATTATTTTTAGGCTACGATGCGGTTTCACCGAGAACTTATGCACATAACTGACTCCAGAAGCCGACGATTTCCCTTCCACACATATCGGCAAGACGGCTCAGTGCTGGTATATAGATAAAGTAGCAGTTATCAGCTTTATGGAAGCGAACTGTAGCAGCCGGCTGCTCTGATTGTGGTTTTCCCCCGGTTTCTCCGATCAATAGCAAGCGAATGTCCTAGAAATCTCATAACAAACGCGAACAACCTTTCTTCATCTTTTACTCTTACTTTTAGTTTACATACCTTACTTCTACTTTCCTCACCCTTCACTTACAAACAAACACACACTCACATGCATTACACTACCGTACATATCGGAAGACGAATCAAGAGCTTAGAGCCTATCACGAGTGGGGTGATTCTCCGCTGGAGGAGATACTTGCAGGAAGGAAAATAGCGCAGGCTAACCTGCAGGGACCGCACAGGAAGCCCCTTTCCAGCGGTGGCGGGACACTGCCACCTCTCCGCTATTACAGACACAACTACTAATGAATGAGCTGAGGTCCATGATAACACAAAACCGTCACAGATTCGATGGCTTTTTTTTCTGTAAATTTTTTGTACCCCCGCGCCCCACGTTTCCCCCACTCCGTGGGGCGTGGCGAGGCGGGGAGAGGGCTGGAGGGCGGATGGGAGAAGGAGCCGCGGCGGAAAGCGGACGCCGGGCGGAAGTGACGTCACGAAACCACCGTCCATCAGCGCCTCCCCTTCCTCCCCCGCTCCCCCCCGAATTGGGTGCCGACGCCCGGAGGGGGCGCTGCGGGCGGGCGCGGATCGCTTCGCCCCAGGAGCGACTTATACGGCGCTCGCACCGGGAGAGGATGATGTCGCTCCGGACCCTCTAATCGGGAGGTCCGAGGTTCGACTCCCCGCGGTGGTAGGGTTTTCGACAATAGCACCGAGAGAGATGGTGCAGGGTATCGACCGATGTCGCTGGAGACACTCTGTCCGGAAGGTCCCACGTTCGATTCCGCACGGTGGTAGGGTTTTCGACAATAGAACCGGGAGGGATGGCTCATGTCGCGAGTTCTGGGGGAGAGGGAGGACCCCACAAACTCGTGCAGGAAAATAAGCATGGCATTCCGGCCCTCGCGACACGCTGCCGTCGGCAACTGACCAGTTGTCATTTGCCGACGCCAGCGTTCAGAGGCTATAAATTGGGGAGGACTTCGCACCTCCCCCCTCTTATTACGAGTCAACCTGCCGGAGCCAGCAGTCGCCACGCCACCTGCTCCCAGGTCGTAGGGTCTACAATGCGGGTAAGTGAAATAAACTTCTTTAAAGGAATACTCTCTTTTCTTCCTGCACGAGTTGGTGGGGTCCTCCCTCTCCCCCTCAACTCGCGACACTCATTAACTGGTATCACTGCAGTGCCTCTGACAGGGAGGTCCTACGTCTGACTCTCGACGGTGGCGGGATTGTCGACACTAGCTACATAGCTCGGTCGACGTCAGCCTCTGCCCGGAGGAGAATTCTAGCGGCCGGCTGCCATGATCAGTGGTTTTCCGTGGTTTCTCCGGTCACCACCTGGCGAATGCCGGTGCTGTACCCTAACAAACGGGCCACGGGTCGCGCTTGATCTTTCCTACCTCTTCCTTGACTTCTCTTCTATCCTTACACACACTGGCACTAACACACACCACGCACGCACACATGCCGGGAGAGCGATCGGGGGCTTAGAGATTGTCCCGGCTGGGGCGTTGCCCCGCTGGCGGGAGATACCTGGAAGAGGAAACCCCCACTAGCCGATATTAGGTCGGCGTCGGATCTCGTCACACAGCGGGGAGGAAGATCACCGCCCCATCACGAGCAAAAAATGCACTACAGTTAAGGGACTAAAGACCCTGGTGGTTGATGTCCGGAATCACTAACAATCAATCAAGCGACGCTTACACTGCGGAGCAGGACGAGCGGCCGCCTGGAATCTATATTGATAATTTCCAGTTCGCGCAGAAATTGAAAGAAAATTATGCAAGCTTCCTCCCTTTCGGGATATTTCTACGGTTTCTTTGTACACCCAGGGGTTCGGGAAGCGTATAAAAAATCTACAATGCTAATTTTCAATGCACGGAGAAATTGAAAGAAAATTAAGTAAATTTTCACCTTTAGAGATATTCCTACAGTTTTGTTGTAATCTCAGGATCTCGGGGAACTTGATAGATTGCCTGATTAGCGATTTCGGTCGCGTCAATTGCTAAGGTCATTAGTCCCGTAAGAGAAGTGGTTGTTTTATCGTGGAAAGTGGCGGGGACCTACGTCGGTTTGGAGGGATTTTCCCAACCAGGTATCTCCACTAACGTGGCAACCCCCCACCAGTGATATGCTCTAAGCTCTCGATTGGCCTCCCCACATACTATGTGGTAGTGTAGTGCATGTGAGTGTAAGCGTTTGTAAATAAGCTGTAAGGGTAGGAGAAGGAAGAGGCAGGAAAGACCGCGCGCGAGCCGTGGCCCGTTTTTTAGAGTACTGCTCTGACATTCGCCTGATGCTGATCGAGGAAAGTACGGGAAACTACCATTCAGGCCAGTCGGCCGCTAGAATTCTTCTCTAGACAGCGGCTAGATAGCAAGGGACTTGGCACACCCCATAATGCCCATAATGCTAATTTTCGATGCGCGGAGAAATAGATAGAAAATAATGCTGCATCCAGACATGTGGGAGGTGGGTATGGTTGCGTTATATACACAAGATCTCGGGAAAAAATACAAAAATAATGAAACATTTTCGTCTTGGATTAAATAATTCAAATATTGGATGTTGATATTTGATTTCTGCATATATTCATACTGTACGTACCGACTGAATGATCACGCTCCTCTGTGCGTGTACTGCATACAACAAAGCTGGCGTCATGTGATAGAAGAGTTCTAAGAAGAGATCGCCTTCCATTAAATATTTGCTATTCGTTTGCAGCAAATTTAAGTTCCTCGTCAGTAGAGAACTGTTTTACTGTGTATACACAATACTACGTTATTGCAGTGTTTGTGAAAGCTCTTTTTATTAAAATATTTAATTTACTGTAGAGGTGGATTTGGAGGTTATTTTATTTGATGTTCTTGGGCAGTGTGCGCGCTACTTCTTGGAAAATAATTTTAAGTGGCTTTGCTCAGGAGCTTTGCGCTGCGGCAAGCCACTGTTATTCACTAAATATAATAGTTACTACATATATCGATTATTATGAAGCCAGAAAAGAACACTTTAATTAATATTATTGCATATTGTAACGTTTTAACAACGTTCGCTCATGCGATCCATTGGAAATTATTACTAAAAGAAAACCATAACAACATTGACATTCGAAAATAATAATGTCTTTTACGATGTAAACTAATATTAGTAAATAGGAAAACAATATAGTCAATAAGAACATATTACATCGATTACAGATATACTTAATATTGTAGAGAATGCATTAATTGTTTATGAATTTTTTAAAATTTATAAAAAACGTAATAAACACACAATAATAACTATGTATCGGTCTATTGATGCACTGGACAAGAGAACTCCAGAACCTCCGAGCGTGACAAGTTAGACACGTGAGTGTCTCACACGCTTTCAGGCGGGCGTGCCAAGGTGCGGACCAGGTAACTTGCTCACTAGAGTTCGAGGGCACTGCGTCCAGAGCAACTGGCGCGAGGTTTAAAAGTAACTGCAGTTGCGTTAAGTTCAAACTGCAAAGTGGCGATACATCACTGGATACCTGGCCCCCTGACTGTCTTTTGGAGAAGACACTTGACACCGGTCACCCCACATTTGGCTATTTGAATTTCCATTAATATGATTACATCAATCATAATTGAAATTCGATTTCGTTAATCATAATTTATTCGAACGTATCTTGACGTTGTAATCTTGTTTACTTAAGAGTGTATTAACAGCATTTGCTTCCTACGATGAGGTTAAGACATTTAACAAAGGTTCTTGGCGGATAAAAGAGCAGTCTGTGTGTAAGCGAGAATTATTAATTTACAGAGACTTGTTAATTGTTTCCAATCATTACTATTTTCAGTAAATAACTGAATAATTTAAATAAACAACATAAAGCGAAAACATTTAAAGAATTCGCCATTCAAACATATTCCTGCAAATTAGCAAAAATGTTTATACAATGCAAAATTTAAAAACAGAAATAAACATAAAATAGTAAAGAATATAATCACAAATCAAATCTCGGCTGTTTCATAAAAACAAATATTGGTAATTTAGATTCGTATTTTATAGATTAAGACAGAAGAAACAACGCATGTGCTATTAAGAACATGGAAAATCTGGTCTTAATGGTTTAGAGCGCAAGATATACCTGATGACGAAGTATAGTGAGGTGAATCATCTTTTGCGGGTTGCATGTGGATTTCATTTTCTAAGAATATCATAAATTGCATTCTGCGTTTAATCTGTTTGATAGTGGTTAATTCCATAATCGTCTATAGAAAACGTACAGATTTATCTGTCTGTGAGTTTTTTTAAATGGAACAAAACTTTTCTGATTTTTCCTCAGCGGATTATTTATAAAACAATATTAATATCACTGGATGGACAGAGAGCACACAACAGAGACAAAGTATGTAAAAAGAGAGAAGATTTAAAACAAATCGAATTTGTGTATGGGCCGTGTATCGCTCAATTGTCATTTTCGTAATATCACTCTCGTATGTGAAAAATTCATCAGATAATTCTTTGCTCTACATACGATAAGCAAATTTTTGCGACAATCTGTTTTCGATTGTATTAGGTGGCGCAGCTGGTAATACTCGGCGGCGGCGGCTGTTAAAAGTGTATTTTTATTCTTATTCGTTGCGTATTGTCGACATATCAGTTGAGTATATCAGTACTATTGAACGATAACTGCAAGGGATCCTTAATTGCTTGGGATAAGTGACAGTGACAAATCAAGAGAGGGGGAGTAAGAATGACGCGGATGGAATTTGTTGGCTTCTCGTTTTCTGTGGTTAGGTATTCAACGTTAAGGGGCCGTCCATAAATTACGTAACGTAAATTTGCAGTGTTTTGAATATCCCCTCTCCACCTTGTAAAGCACCCGTAACACGTAATTGAACGTTTTCTAAATAATTACGTAACACATGCGACAAAATCCGCCCCCAGTTATAAATGCAAGAAGTGAAAAAAAACTATAATACAGAAAAAATTGTATTAATTTGTTTTTGAGTTGTGTATTAAAATGTATGATAATTTATGCCGGAATTAGTTGTCGATGCTGTCTGCACCTATCAATAGGATTGGGGGCTAATGTTGAGTGAAGGAAGGGCGCACAGGTGATGAAAGCCGTGCGCACGCCGCCGTTTTGGATGGCGCATGGGCGAGAATCTACTGCGCCAATTTAATTGTATTCTACAAGAGATCAGTTTTTAATATTTTCTTCGCAACCTTACAGAAGAATTCCTTTCAATAGAACCAACCTTTCAATAGAAAACTGATGAAAAAATATTTCCATTTATTTTATATTTAATAACTACTTTTAAAAGTGAATTTTTATTGTTACACGCCTTTTTTCCACTACTCTAGCTAGAATAAATGCATTTTCCATGCCTGTTTTAGTGAAAAGATAATGCTTTGTTGCCTGCCTATTTTAAGTAAAATAAATGCCTGAACAGCCGAGTTCTTATCATAACGATTTGTTTATAACGTTTAATTTATTTAAACGATTTATTCATATCAATTAAATGTATTTAAACGATTTATTTATATCGATTAATTTATTTAAACGCTATTTTTCACATTGCGCCCGAAAATCACCTATGTGGTAGTTCTCAGGTGCTCAGGTGCATGCTCACGTGCATGCTCACTTCCGAATGGCAATACTGACATTTTTGTCTCCATTGTTCAGCTTCGTATCAAAATGCGCATCGCTGTTATAAGACATTCCTCAAACTTGAAGATCGTATCTTCGAGATATTACTAGTCAGAGGCACGATGTCAAAAACCCTCTTTTGCACATTTTTGTTATGAAATGTTCCATAAGTCCTTCGGCACAATGATATTGTCTTTGCTCCATTCGTGACACATATTTACAATTTTTTGAATAATTCTTTATTTGAAATGCAAACAGTACCCAAGAAACACACCTGTAAAAGAGGAAAAACGTAAAAAAAAATACTAATCCTAGAGCTGGTGTATCGTGTTTTTGCATGTTCTGCTAGCATCGATGGCTACCACCTGGCAATCAGCCAATTGTAGCCAAATAAATATTATTATTATTATTATTATTATTATTATTATAACCAAAATAATCTTGGTAATCACGGCAGCTAGGAAAGGGCTTTCCGGTAAGTAGACTCGTCAGCTGATTTAACAATGTTTCCGGGCATTCAACTACAGTTACGAATATCATTAGTCCTGTTAGTGCAGTAATTTCTTAATCCCCGGAGGTGGCGGTATTTCTCCCCGAGGTTCGGCAGTGACGTCATCTTGCGCGAGATTTTCCCTTCCAGGGATCTCTCCGAACGGTGCACTGCCCCAACTGGAACAGCCGCCTAAGCTCTCGACAGGTGTTTTGCATGTAAGTGTAAGTGTGCGACAGGGAGAGGATAGAGAATAGAGGAAGAAGGAGAGATCGCACGCAGTTCGTGGTTAGTTGTTGGAGTACAGCCTCAGAATTCGTCTGCTGTTTATCAGCAAGATTTGTTATACTACCGATCACGGTACTCGGCCGCTGGAAATTTCCTCAGACATGCTGGAGTTATTGAACTCTCCTTTCTAGCTAAGTAGCTAGTGGCAAAATAATAATAATCATCATCATCAATATGGAGTCTCGATCCCTCGGACCTCCTAGGCATAGTTTCTTCAGAGACAAGTGTATGGTCGGCCAAAAGAATATCTGTAGCACCTGGTGACTTTGTATGGAGGCTTTCAATGATTCTGTAATTAAGAGAGATAAAATTCATTCAGCCTGTGATCGCTTCCCCATTAATTACCAATCATGGATAATCTGTAAACACACTTACCAAGGCTATTCCGCAGCCTGCGGATCAATATAGGACCAATTCGATCAGCAGGGGTTCGCGTATATTTTCAAGAGGACTAAATATACCGGAAGTCGAAGCGAAATCAACGTCAATATTAGCACAGCCAATCCTACTTACTCCACAGTATAATCACCTCAATCAATCACAACCACTCTGCTGAGTTTAGCCGGCATTGCTGCTCTCTCTCTCTCTCTTTTTCTCTCTCTCTTTTTCTCTCTCTCTTTTTCTCTCTCTCTTTTTTCTCTCTCTCTCTTTTTCTCTCTCTCTCTTTTTTCTCTCTCTCTCTTTTTTCTCTCTCTCTTTTTCTCTCTCTCTTTTTCTCTCTCTCTTTTTCTCTCTCTCTCTTTTTCTCTCTCTCTTTTTCTCTCTCTCTTTTTCTCTCTCTCTCTCTTTTTCTCTCTCTCTTTTTCTCTCTCTCTTTTTCTCTCTCTTTTTCTCTCTCTCTTTTTCTCTCTCTTTTTCTCTCTCTCTTTTCTCTCTCTTTTTTCTCTCTCTTTTTCTCTCTTTCTCTTCTCTCTCTCTCTCTTTCTCTCTCTTTCTCTCTCTTCTTTCTCTGCGGGCAACTCTAACCGGGAGATTTTGGAGATGCAGTCAACAACGGGACAGATTTTAAACCACTGGCTATACAGCTGGGACCAATTCAGTCCCAGCAGCTGGAGGATAATCCTAGCAACCGGATGCTGAAATGGTAGTTTTCTATGATTTCTCCGATCAAGAGCTGGCGAAATGCTGGATCAGTTCCTAACAAACGGGCTAACGTCTCCCCTAACTTACACATACATGCACTTCACTACCCCACATGTGGAGAGGCCACATGGGAGCTTAGTGCTTGTCCCGGCTGAGGCGGTTCCGCGCTGGTGGGAGATACCTGCTCGGAAAAAATCCAAACGCCAACATGCGCGTTACGCCGGATTTTGCTATCCAGTGACACACACACACACATGCGGCATTGCATACATTACACTGTCACACATGGCGGGAGACCGGGAGTGTCTCAGGTGATGCTCGGCACTGGATCTCACCATCGTGCAGGGCAGGAACATCATCACTTCCAGCCATAAACCCTTTCACACCAGTAACGGGAATAATGAGTGAAGCGGATGACGTGCCCAGAAATATCAATCAATCAATCAATCACTCCACACACAACCAACAGATTTTAATTCTTGTTACCGCCTGTGTAGTAGAGAGAAAGGTACATAATGCTGTGCGAAAATCTGTAAATTTAGGCAGAAAAACTTACGACATAGCCCTGATAACGAAAAAAGGGAGAAATCCATTTGATACATTTTGAAAAAATAATCAGAATCCAGGTTTAGTGGGCCCTTGTTACAGAAAAATCGAATGACGTCTACGCGTCTGTCCGTGTATCTGTCTGTAAATATCGCTAGCGGCTAAACCGCTCAGCCAATTTTCTCCAAAATCGCTATTCCCCAATTGATATGGCTGATGTGGACCCTTGAATTCGAAACCGATCTTTTAATTCTTAGAGAGTTACTTTACAGGAACCCCCTGGGACATTGTCCACATTTTCAAAATAATTGCTAATTTTTGGATTAAATTTTGTTTTTAGATAGTGTGGAGGGCATTTCAAAAAATGGTACATGTCACAAGATTGTTCAAAAATTACAAAAGGTCACATTTTTTTTGAGTCATCCTACAACTAACTTTTAAAGATAAAGATTGTTTCCCCTTAATGAAATCAGTTCCTTAAAAATAGATTTCGAAATAGGGTAAACCGCAATTTTTCGCATATGTGAGTGCTTTTCGCATCATTTTGCGTGGAAGTGGGGCAAGAAAGTACGTTCTGTTTTCAAGCATCACTAGATTTCAGCTTCAAATCTGGCGCGCGGCGCGTGATTTCGGCAGCCGGCGCGACTGATATGAAATACGAGCTCGCGGATCCCATTCACAGCGCGTCGCGGTCGCCATGGCGACGGGCATATCGACTCGCACCCCGCCCCGCCCCCGCCACCGTCCCCGCCGCCGCCGCCGCCGCCGCCGCCGCCGCCGCAGTTCGAGTGCTGGGCCGCCGCCGGGCGGATTCAATTTGCGGTCGATTTGTGGCCGCGAGCCTCGCGCGCGCGCGCGACCTCCCCCGCATTAAAGTTTCTAACAGCTCTGCTCTCGAATCGCATGGCTCTATTACCGTTATCATCACTGTGTTCGATGACTCTGTTAGGGGAGTGGTGTGGACTGCGGAGGCTGCTTAACGGATATTGAGGCTTGCGTCTTTCTGGAGGACTTCATTCAATGTGTGAAGGATTGGCAATGGATCGGAAGAAAATGGCAGTGGATGGGTGAAAATCTAGATAGGTTTATTTTGCTTGAAGGTCTTCAAAATGAAGAGTAGGAAAAGGTTGAGTAATATTCGAGGAGCACTTAGTAAATATTATGATCTGGCTTTAAAATTTTTTAAAATATTATTGTTGTATTCCATTTGAATCAGATGACTATTATCGTTATCATCACTGGGTTCGATGACTCTGTTAGGGGAGTGGTTTGGTCTGCGGAGGCTGCTTAACGGATATTGAGGCTTGCGACGTTCTGGAGGCCTTCGTTCAATGTGTGAAAAAGCGGCATGGGTCGGAAGTAAAATGGCAATGGATTGGGTGAAAATCTAGATAGGAATATTTTCCATGAAGGTCATCAAAATGGAGATAAAAAAGTTTGAGTAATATTGGAGGAGCAGTTAGAAAATATTAAGAATTGGCCTCAAAATTTTTGAAAGTATTAACTCTGGGTGGAGTTGCATTGCATTTGAATCAGATGACTATTGTCGTTATCATCAATAACTATGTTAGGGGAGTGGTCCGGTCATTGGCAGGCTGCCTGACGTAGATTCCTGGTTTGAGTACAGAGGCTGGCGTCTTTCTCTAGGGCTAAATTCAATGTGTAGATGAGTGGCTAGAGTCGGAAGTAGCAGAACCTGTAACTGTTTTTATTTTCGATTGTAAATTAATGAAGTGATTATTATTGAGTTTGCATATATTAATATGAATGTTTTTGTTGAAATATTAATATATTTTTAAACATGAGTAGTAAATTAAAATAGAATATATTTTATTTTTAACTTATTATCTAAATCTAATTTGTAATAAAAACACTATTAATGTACTTTTTCACTTTGAAAGTCAATAGCAATGAGAATTTATTTTACACCTTACACATGAATCTGATTGTGACCACAATGTTAATGTATCAAGGCAAATGACAGGATATTTGATAAATTTGAATGTGAAATAATATAATAAAATTCAAAAGAGCATCGAGTGTATTTTCACACATCACTAGGATGAAATATATTCCAGTGTATTGACAAGTCAAAATCGTTTTTATATTTGAACACACAATCACGACGGGGTGAAAGAGAGAAAATAAGCGAAAATCGTACTGTAGGTGGGAAAACTGCAAATGTGTTTTAATTTTAAATATTGAACCTTTCGCTCTTCAGGTGGGTCATGAACCACGTGTTAGCTTTCTGTGGAGTAATTCCGGGTTCGGTTTCCGTTCGAGGCATAAATAGAGCTGGTGCTTTCCATTACAATCGTCTCAGTTTCTGCAGCTGTGTGTCGCAAAAGAAGCTTAGGCAGTCAAAGTACACTAGAAACAGCGACGGGAATCCGTCATGTGCATCCCATGTCTCACTTACCCCCAGGCGTGGCAATAAATAAAAAGAAGGCCAAGACGATACCGCTAGCTGACAAAAGTCGTATTTTAATCCGACCCTAAATGCCAAATAGATATATGGCAAACAGTTCTGATGCATTATATTTATTTCATGCTTACCAATCTTGTCTTTTACGGGAACTAGTCGGGTTCAATGTATTAACAATCTACAAGGCTTTCCAGTTATGTGTGGCAACTTTTAAAACTCTATTTAGAAAATAATACCATTTATTAGTATTCTCTGACGACCAATCCTACATGAAGAACGAATTTAATATTATAAGTGTCCCATTAACACAAAAATATTTTAGTATTCCTTTCATAAATAAATACGAACTCTGAATAAACATTTACTCATAATACGATTGAAGATAAAATTCAAGTTGTACATTTCTTCCAGAATATAATAGCACTGATTCTCGTGACTTTCCTCCATTTCTGTAAAATTGACCAAAGAAATTGTTCTTAATTACTTCGTAGAACTTGCAATAAGTACTTGCCTCTTGCCATTCTAAGGTGAGTAAATTGCTGAATCATTATTTCTCACTCTTCAGAATCGGAAATGTTTCCGTAGGAACGATAATAAACTGGTGTGAAGTTCGCTAATGCATTAAATTGCTAAGAACTACTTTCGGAAATTTCAATATTTAAACGAGAAGTGCTACGTAAATGTCGAGAACTGTTTCGTGTGCTTAACGTATTATCTCAATTTCAGACGAAAAATACTGTGGAGAGTTCAAGGTGAGATACAAATACAGAAAGGCCATTATCAAGTGAAAATGTGTTATTTCTTTCTTCATGTAGAACAATTCAGAGAGGAATAAAAGGTCACTTCTGACCGCTCAGACAAAGTTCAAAAATAATTTGAAATTATTGTTCGCTTGAAAAATGTTTTCTCTAGTCAAAATTAAAAGAAAAATGTTACGAACATAATGTACAGCGTAGGAATTCACACTTCATCAAACTCGAAAACATTTGCCAATTTTTAAATGCCGTTCATGTTGAACATATGTTGCAGGCATACTTTATTACTTCCTCACATGTTCCTTGAGAATGTCATGTCAAAAAAATTGATTTTCAGATATTAATGGAAGTAAAAATAATCTGTGGGACTTTGCTACCAAAAGAAGTATTTTACAGGCTAAGGTGGCTCACGGTATCAATTGATTACCCGCCATCTGAAGGAGAATTTAGCAGCTGGTTGCTCTGATCGGTAGTTTCTTATCTTAGAACAAGCGGGTCACGGACCACGCGCGATCTTCCCTTCCTCTTCCTTGACCTACACTCCCGTTACACATGCAATGCATTACACTACCACATATCCATTCGGGAGCCACTCAGGAGCTTAACGCTTGTCAAGGCTGCGGCGGTGCCGCACTGTTGGGGAATACCTGGTTGGGGAGAGACCAGCAAACCGACGTGCAGAATGGCGCCGATTCTACCCATCCGGTAAGGAAAATTCACCGCCACCTCTCCAGATAAGAAACACGCACTACACTTATGGGATTAATTACCTTAGAAGTTTATGCGCCCGGAAAGACTAATGAATCAAGAAGTGTTTTATAAAGCGTCCGTCTGTGTATCAATACTCCCGCGCGTCCTTCCTTCTTTCTGTCCATTCGGGCTCCAATTTGTTTTGTCTGAACAGAGCAAAGTACACCTATACTCGTTCAAAAGGAATAGGACCGGTTTTCATTAAAATACATGAATTTTCGAAAATTGTAAAAGTTACATTTTTGTTCGGCCTTCTCCTACAATTACGTTATTGATACAAACATACTTCTTTTTTAATGAAATGTATTCCTGAAAATTAGATATTTAAATCATGATAAGGATTTGCAAAATAGATACGAGTAGTTTTCATGAAATTTTCCGTAACTGTAAAAATGTCCCATAAAACAAAATTTTGCAGAAACCGGTCCAATGTTTCTTGTAAATTGTTTGCTGAAACAGCGAATTGCGCTTACAAATATGACAGAATCCGGTTTTATTGAAAATCTCTGAAATTACATTAACTGCAAAGTTCAACCTTCTATTAGATGCATTGCGGCTGCTAAAATACTTACCCTCTGTAGGAATATAATGCTTAACAGAATTGATCACACTAACCAAAACGTGCTGAGTTGAAATTCTAGCCCGAAAAAAATATTTTTATAGGTTGGAATTGCTCCCACACGCATGTGGTGAATCAATCACGGAATGCTCAAGGGAAGTAGCCCGTCGATGGCCGTGATATCTTAGAAATCGAGTTCAATTGTGTAAAATTTCCTTATAAATTTATCTCCTTACCCATTTATTATGCAACCGTGACAAAAAATACTGGAAAATACGTGCTCCTCTAGCACCACTAAGTTTGCTTTAGTCGACGTCCACGGATAAAACGTTGCATGAATATTTTACTGCAACATTTTCAACTGCAAATCTGTCGTGTGAAAAGAGAATATTGAATTTCCTGGGAGTGACATAGCCAATAAAAAGATAAATGATATCGATTTCAAAATCAATTAGTACTTCCCCAGCGATTTAGTTTTGCAAATTGCCTACATTTCATGCCTCGAATGAATTTCCGGAAATATTTATTTTAATTTTGCTCGCTACCCTGAGGCAGTGACAAAAATTAGGACACAAAATTGTCCAGATTCGATAAATTCACAGGTGGAATATTACCACGATATGGATTCAGCTCATTCATAACACAATTATTCAAGTCCAAAGCACCGATAGAGAAAAAATGTTCGTACCTGCTGTCATTAGAAATAACCAGACTGACTCTGAGGCCAAAAAATACGAAAAATATGCAATGCATTCAAACACGATTTACTATCTCTATTTTGTAAACTAGTATTATAGTAAAGTATTATTTTAGTTAGATTTGCACTCCGAGACAATGGCACAAAATTGTAAATTTACTATAAATCTACAGAAAATCTCTTGCTCATTGTAGTACTGTCATACAATATTTGAACCACATTGCAATGCAGTATGGGAATCTGATTTTGAGTATAATGAAAATAAATGTATTACTTTAAGTTTTAATTTACTAAGGAACTTCTAAGTTGCCAATAAACGCGAGTGCCTTGAGATATCCTTCATCCAAAATATCAAGTCTCCCAACACAATTAGCGGAGTGCTGTCGCTTCTCCGAAAGGAAGCTCACACTCGCCCGCACACTGTCACACACACATACGCACGCAAACATAAACCCCACCCGCTGATACACGCATACTAACATTCTCCCACATGGACACACGCGCACACACGAAACCCCGTACACGCACGACTATGTATACCCACACACTCGCTCACAGTGCACTCACACATCCCTGCCCACACACACACGCACACTGTAGCAAACCGCTCGAGCTCTTGCCCCTCCCAACCGGCCGTGGAGCGGAGCAGGGTGTCCGCCTGACGTGGGCGCTGTTCACAGAGCAAACAGCGAGCCAGCTGGGCCGTGGCCGAGGAAGCGCGAGGAGCAACAGACGCTGTTTGGATTTCAGCGTCAGTGGCCGCCCCCGCCGCCCCTGCCGCCCCGCCCCTGCCGCCCCGCCCCTGCCGCCCCGCCCCTGCCGCCCCGCCCCTGCCGCCCCGCCCCTGCCGCCCCGCCCCTGCCGCCCCGCCCCTGCCGCCCCGCCCCTGCCGCCCCGCCCCTGCCGCTCCGCCCCTGCCGCCCCGCCCCCGCCGCAGCGCTCGCCGCCCCCGCCGCCTCCCTCGCCGCCCCCGCCGCCTCCCTCGCCGCCCCCGCCGCTTCCCTCGCCCCGCCTCCTCCCCTTCCCGCTCCTGACCACCCCTCCTCGCCCCTCCTTGTCCCCTATCGCCCCTCTACGCCTCTCCTCGCCCCTCTCCGCCTCTCCTCGCCCTTCCCCCCACCTCACCCCCACCTCACCCCACCTCACCCCACAGCAGCCCATACTGCCACCGCCTTCGGCCACCTCCGTCGCGCCCGTCCGCCGCTCTGCCGCCTGTTAGACTCCCCGCTCTGCCTCGCACGAAGCGATGCCAGGGCGTCTGCAGCTCAGACTCACTCTTAGGCTAGGCCTCCACTAACGATTTCATGTCGCGCTATATTTCTGTCAAAACAATCGATCTCATTTTTTCTATACAAGTGTACACACTCTACCACACATGCCGGGAGACTGATCGGGAGCGTAGACCTTGTCCCGGCTGGGGTGGTGCCCGGCTGTTGGGAGGTACCTTGCTGGGGAGCGAGGTCGGCGCCGGACGTCGCCATACATCGGGGGAAGGCCACCGTCATTTCCCGAACAAAAACGTGCACTACACTTACGGGGCTAAAGACCCTAGTAGTTGACGCGCCCGAAATCACTAACAATCAATCAATCGTAAACTAATAGATGAGCAACATTTGTTACTTCAAGCAACTTATTTACAGTTGAATGCCGTAATTTTATGAAAATGCACGGAATATTCGTAAAGTAATTGAACTGAAAAAAACTAGAAAGTCAACGGAGGCGCGTCGGGAGAGATTCGGTCTTTTCGCCATCCTGCACGACGGTCCCTTCGCTGTCGTTCTCCTCTCGTCTCCTCACTTCCTCTTTCCCCCGTGGCCTCGCCACAGACGCAACTCGATTGCGGAAGAAGAAAAACAAGGAGCAGGAACGCTGTCTTAATGGGGAGTTTACTTGGAATCCTCAGTAGAAAGTCCCTAGAAAATTCCAGGAAAAACCCACGCTAGATTTTTTTTTGAAAAGAGAAGTTATTTAAAAAGAACATTACGCCAAAATACACGTATATTTTATCAATATTTTTTCTTGGAGCCGAGTATAAGGCAAGAAGCTAAAGTAGAATAATTAAAAATATCCTCTTTTTTCTTCTAGTTTATACAAAAATTCAACTCCTGGCTAAATTGGAATGATATATAAATAACTTTTTTGTTTTTTTTAACTTTCATTACAATAAACATCACGGTTCTTCAACATTAAGGACAGATTTCAGCAATTTATGCTGCTAAAAATTTCAACATATTGACGCTTAGTAATATAACTAATAAAGGTCACGTAAGACAGTATTTTCGATAATATTTTGATGAATTATACTACATATAAGAATACGGGTCTTTGAAAGCGTTTACTAACATTAGATTATTAGATTATTTTAGATAGAAAAAGAACTAGTGAACGGCCGTTATTTTGCCTGCTGATAGTGGCATGGTAACGAACGCAGATACAAAGTGTATATTCACATCTTAAGGTAATTAAATCTGCCAAACGAAACAAATTCTCTTCGCAGGAACTGTGCTTTTGTTGGACACACATACTTGTTTTAAATGACATAAATTTATAAAACAAACATAGCACACGTTTTTATTTTTTCAAAATAGTCAATTCCAGAAGAGAATCACGTACTTTCATTTCATTTCATTGCAGCTAACCAACAAACAGCCAATTAGTGGAACTAGTTCCGCATTACTTGCATGTGTTGTACATGTCATTAAGCACCGATGCTCTGGGAGTATAAATAGAAGATGTAATTACATAAATTCCACATTCACCGCATAGTTTTAATCAAATCGAGAGTTTCTCGGTTGGTTGAGCCGCTGCGTATCGTTTCTAGTGTTCATGCAGTACATCACTGACACCGAGTACATTCATCACTTAGATACCTAATTACGTCATTACATATAAATACATATGTAAACTGCACCATTTCTTGGAACTTGTAGACACATCCCAATACTAATGTACTCTAGTCACTGTTCAACGAATACGTAGAACCTTTATATCACTTTATATTTCGAGTTATAATCATTTGGCATATACCTTCTTTCCAAACATGTTATTGAATTGACGTTCTACATGCTTCTGTATGGTTAATTTAAGTTTGTCCTAGCAACGGATGTGCCATTTGTATCGTAAAAAGCTCGAGACACTTCGTAAAACGGTTCTTTTGAAGGAAGAGTGGTAATAAAATTTTTAACAACGGGGATACGACGAATAGAGAGGAGCGTTACTGGATCTGTCTGCGATTATGAAGAGGGAGAAAACGGGAAAATAATACGGGAGGGGAGGAGTTCTCTGAGTGCGTGAGTAGTCACTATAACGTCGTCGTGAGACTGTCGGCGGAGAATTCTGTTCCTTCGCGCTCCCTTCGTGGAGCTTAAAAGCAACAGGGGGCGGGGGGCGGGAGGCGGGCTTGCTCTGCCCTTCGTAGTAGTGGCACTTCTTTCCCTTAGATGGGCGAGGGGAATTATCTCTTGTAGTTCTGGTTATTGTTTCCAGTAAATAGAAAGGTTTGAGGGGAGGAGTTCAGATAAAAAACCCTGAGCACGCGTTATCATCAATTCGCATGCTCCGGTACATTAAGTTCCAATTTTTAGGAAATTTATGATTCACAGTACAACGTCATGATGTTAAAATTTTGCTGTTTTCTAAATTAGAGGTTTTGTTATACATTTATTTCAGCACTTCAAATATTAATTAAATTCATCAGAAAAAATGGCTTCATTGTATTCTTAACATATTTAACTGACTTGATAAATATTTTCCACTAACCTTCCCTCTACTTGTTCATCGGTCGCGTCAATAAATCAATATATGTGAGAAAGAAACTAACATATTAGGTTGAATCATCATCCAAGAGGCACAATCACTGCCCACTAATAACTAAACTGCAGAAATTTAGGCACTAAGTATACAGAAGTAGACATAGGCAGTAAAATTCTGAACTAAGCATTTAAAAAAAAATATTATAATTATAAATATAATTATCATTACGTAATCTAATAGAATTATTAATTATATAATTGTATACAATAATTATATAACCGTAATTAAATAATTTTATAGAAGGATTACACAAGATGTACGCCATTAATTAATGCTCCTTAGAGTGACAATGAATAACTAAATATTCCACCAAATGCTATAACGTGAATTGACGTCCGTTGTCTGCGAGATCACATGTTTTGTAGGAAGAAACTTTTCTCCCTTGATAAATAGTGATCGTCAAGTAATTCTGCGACCGACACTCCCTGGTGATCAATGCAGTGGGAAAAATCTCCATGTCACCTAAATAAACTCTTCTACCTTCGCTCCTTCCCAACCAGGATCTCATTTTATGATTCTCAAGTACTTTTTACTTTCCTGTATACGTACATATATACGGAGTAATAAACGTAGTATAGGGAAAGTGATGTAATGCTGCGGAAAATCGATTTGGAGGTTTCAACGGAAATATAAGTTTTGGGATCCCCAAATACCGAACAAGTGTTGTTTTTTCCAAAACGTCCGTCTGTCCGTCTGTCCGGTGTCTGTGAACACTACAAGCGCATAAATTTAAGAGGTAGGCGCGAGTAGGATTTTCTCCAAAATGAAGAAACACGTGATGATATGGCTCGAATAGAATCTTTAAGATTTTGAAAAAATGTGTATAATTTGGAGGTACTTTACATGAAGCATTTCAGATAATATCAAAATTGTTTCAAAAACGTCTCCAAATTGTTTGAAACTTTTGGTAGAAACACTCTATTAGGTGACATTAATGCCATATTGCCCTATTTGTTTTTTTTAACGTACAAAAATGTATTTTTGTTACTGTCTCGTCGTTAATATTCACATTAGCGACAATTTCTTTATATGAATGTATTTACGAGAACCTGTGCTTTAAATTACCCGAGATAAAGTTTCCCGAAAACTCAACAGTTTTGTATGAAAATGAGCTCAAAATTCCGCATTTTCAGAATCGCTCAAACACTTTTTTTTAAAACGGCTCCAATTTTTTTCTTCAAACTTTCCTAAGAGGTAGTGCTAATTGCACTGTGTACGATAATATATAATTAATTTTGTTGTGTTCAGGTTTTTAAAAAACTACACAAATTAAATTTTTTGAAAGATCTCCCGCGCCACATTTCCAGCAATTTGTAAACACAATTGTATTGTGACTGGAAGTGCTTGAAATGACGCCACGTGATGTTTTTCGAAAACTCAATATTTTTCTGTGAAAAGAGGTTCAAATTTTGAATTTACAATATTCGTAGTGCTTAAATTCTATTTTCCTTAAGACGGCTTCATATTTTTCAATGAAAATTGCCCTTTAGTCCCAAAAATTAAGAAAGTTCAAAAAATTTATACTTTGGGATACGATAGATAGTAGCTGGCAAGAGTAGGTAGCAAGTGCGAATAAGTATCCGAACCAATGGAAATAGAAAACTAGTACGGACAAGTCTGTGCCATTCTGTAGCACCACTAGTTTTTAATGGTCTCTGCAACTGCGCCATCACATGCTATTTCTTGAAAAGTTTCTCCTTGCTGCGTAGGAGGTATAATATTACTAATGTGTTAAAAATGCATCCATTGGCAACATTTGTTTCTTCTAAGTATTTTATAAATGAGTCCTTTATAAATATACAGATTAACGAATATCAGAGAGTATAGCGAGGTCTGAATTCCAAGTTCCCACTTACATGTAGATTCTAAGAAAAAATAAATATGAAAACTTTCTAACTATGATATTTTCAATTATTTTCACTCTTTCACCGTAAGCTTATGAGCTTTCTGAATTTGTGAAATGCATTTCCCATCTTTAATGTATGTTTTCTTTTTCCTGTTTCAACAACGACCTCGTTCTTCGTATAAAATACTTTCTGACTTGTTAAAATGTCTTCCTGTCTTCCTCCATTACCGTCGAGCCTTAATGAAAACTTAATGACACGGTGAAGGTAGAAAATGTAAGAGGGAGGAAATAAATGAACCAATATATCTGCGTTAATGCACGTTAATGAATAAAATATGGAGACGAATGTAGCTTAAATCAAACGCGATCAAATATGTCAGTTCCTATAGTATATGTAAAAACTGCTACATTTTAATTTAATTGTTAAACATACTCGTATATAAAAACATTGTTTGCAATCCAGGATGAAATTAAATAACTTTTCGTGTGAGCAATTAACTAAAAAAACATACAATGTTATAAAGCGACCGTAAATAAATAAATTTAGAAAATCGTACAAATATGTTTTAAAATTGAGATATCCCACCAAGAGGTTATGTTCGGTTCAACTTTCATTTCATTCTCAAATAATACATTTTCGGTATCTCCTGAATTCCTTAAGGTGGTCAACTAAATTGTTTTAAAGACCAAAAAGAACAAAAACTTGTTCAAAAAAATTGATGAAGACTTCAATCTCCTTGTTTTCAATATTTCATGCAGTGTTTTTAATAAAAAAAATAACTCATTTAACGTGTCATTGCGTTAATTTATCCCATATTTAGTAATTCCGAACATGTTCGATATGTCTGTAATTTTGGTATGATAATTGTTATTTCTTTTGAAGTTAATGTAGCAGTTAATGAATCAAATCATTGCGAATCTCGAACATAATTTTGAACCCTATTTCTTGCCAAGAATGAGGCAAAATTACGCAGTTTCAGAAATACGAAAGTCGATAACAGTCACGGGACAGAAGAAATAATTAATGGCTTGGTGAAATGACTCGGAAGATTAGAGGGGAGCAACGCAAGCTATTTGAAATTCCTTAGTATTTTGCTCGGATGCAGCTGCTTCTCAATTGGAGAATTATTTCTTTCTTTCTCATCTGGTGACTTTTATTCAGATATTACCCTCTTGATAGGTGCAATCTATATCTTGTGCCAGTAATGTAAAGGAACATTGTGAACAGAAAGTAGAATGAATAAGTTATGTTATTAAGACGCAAACGCACGCTAACTCAAAACAAAAATATTAATATTAAAACAAACTTTTAACGGTGGCATTCATTCCTGTCTTGAGATTTATTAAAGAATGCATGAGAGGAAGGAAAAGTTGTAGTCTTTATATAAATCATATCAAAGAAATTAATGCAAACTTTTATAATTTCAGGGAATTGAATATTTTGTTACATTGTTCGTCCTCCGTAAATCCATTCTAAAAAATCATCTTTCTAAGAGAGCAAATTTGCTTATAAAAATACCAAAGTTTCTTTGAACAAATTGATTTATTGATGATTCAGGGGCGCGTCAGCTGCTAAAATCATTAGTCCTGTAAGTATAGTGCAGTCCCCCTCGGGAGGTGGCGCTGGTCTCCCCCGCTGCGGTGGCTGGCGAGATCCGGCGCCGGCCTACCGCCAGCTAGTGGAGCAAGTTCTAAGCTCTCGACCCGTCTCCCGGCTTGGGTGATAGTACAGTGCATGTTAGTGTGTAGGTATGTAAGGAATGAGGATAGAACAAGGAAGAAAAAAGGAAAGATCGCGCACGGTCCGTAGCATTTTTGTTACGGTACTGTTACGGCATTCGCCTGGTGCTGATCGGAGAAACTACGTAAAACTACTGATCAGTGCAGTCGTCTACAAGAATTCCCTCCAGTCAGCGACAGAACACCTAGGTGTCTAGCTAATGTCGAATATCCTGTCACCGTCGGAGCTCGAAAATACGACCTCCCGGTCCGAGCACTGCAGTGACATCAGTGGATGCCGTGAGCAATCTCTTACCGTCCATTTTTGTTCAGCTCTCTAAATTTTCGAAAATTGCAAAAGTTACAAAAATTATACTAGAATGTATGTGCTGTTGTAACTCTGCTACTTTCTCATCAGATCGTTCATTTGTTATGAACATCATTTGTTATGAACATGTCGTGTGAGGTAGAAGCATCTTGATCGCCAGTCTTCTTATATTGTTAGCGCGTATCACACTACAAGTGATGATATTCATTTTGATAGACCTAAGGCTTTTAATGATATATTTATTTCGATTCCTGTATATCTTTGAGTTTTATTTAGGTGTTCCTATAATAGTTCCAGCTCTTATATGACTATCGGTGTATTTTTGCTTTGCACAATCTGATCACTGCGTCAAGTGAGGGAGATCTGAGGATATTATTGAAAACTACCCCAGCTTGGAAGTACATCACGTTGTTGGTAGTCGTGCAGATTGAGTACCCCAAAAATTTCCGGAGAGGTCTGCCGGCTGTGTAGTGGCTGCAGTAAAAGTTCGCAATGAATTTCCGAACTACAGTGTTTATGAAAACGATTCTACGTCTTCTGAGCAGTCTTCATTGTAAGAGCACAAACTGTCTGTACTTGGCGACACACCCTGCGAACGGGCCAGGGCCCATAATCTGCGTTGTAGCCTCGCAGCCATGGGTTTAAGGGGTACGTGTGGTTAGTACGAAGATATCCCTACTCCTTTTCATGGTCTTCTCAACCTGATAAGTGAGTTTTCTCATTATTACACTGCAACATATACTAAGACATCGCAAGGAAATCGCAAACTATACTCTTGCCCGAACGGAAATCGAACCAATGAGCTGAACTGCGAAGGCGATAGCACAAAGCAGTAAGGCCTAAAAAGAAAGTATTAAAAATTAATGAATTTTTATTGAACGTAAATTAAGTGAAAGCTACTTAACACTACTGTAGAACATACTTGTAATAGATTCTAATAATAATCGCTTAATATCCCACACAATTAAGAGTTCAGCATGAGGAGTATCGAATCACATCGGTAAAATGCAAGGTCCAGATTTGTTAAATGATTTAAAGATGAAGGATGGTATGTTTATGAAAACAAAATAGCTTTAAAGAAATGTGTAAATAATGTGAAACAGTTTAGGTTTAATGTAGAATTATTGGTACATTTTGAAAGAATCCTATTTCCTTTTATTAATTAATTTACTTATTTATTAATTTACGTCAAAACAATTAAAAACTGTGTGTGACATGCTATGGGGAAAAGTTAATTTGAGGTTACAATTATGTCCAGAAGCAAAACAAGGGGCCATCTCAGCCTTTGCCTCCCCTGATGCGACCTTCGCCACATCTCTGAAATTAGAACAAATTCGCGCTTAAGAACAATAAAATAGAGATCACTACTTGCAGAAAACATATATTGCCGCAAAAACCACACGAGTTGGCATTTGTGTGTGTTTGTGCGTTATTATTATCAGTAACTACGCCTATCTGAACCACAGATATTTCAACTTTTACCGACAGAAACATTCGAGGAATTCGAACTTTACTGCAGAAAGCTCTTGGTTCAACAAATATGCACTCATAAACACTTTATTATTACAAAGAACCGTTAAGTTTTTTCCTTCTCGGGTAATAAAACTTGCAGTTTGAATAAAAATGAAGGCGCCAGGAGGGGGTTGTCTTGATGCGGATTCCCTTCACAGAGCGAAAGCCACTTGGGAGCTCGGAAAGAATATGGAAGAACGGAGGGTAAAGGAAGAGGAGGAGGAGGAGGAGGGTGAGATTTATGGTAATGGGGGTTGGGTCGAGCAATATTTAAAAGAGAAAAATATTCCCTCCCTGCGAGCCGCAGGCAAGCATCACGAATACCCCTCGCCCAGTGTTTCTTCCTTCTTCCGAAATGCAGTAATCTCAATTCAGTGGATAAATTGTGGTGTGCAGATATCATTTTTTATGCTAACCAGCGTATGTCATGCCAGTTAGTCAACGCCGTGCTTAAACCACTTCGACGCAGATTGTGTGAGATTTATCAAGAGAGGTCTACATGAGATATTTTTATGGTTTCTGGGAAGTGATGGTGACGCTTAGTTGAGTTGGGAGTACTTTATCTCAGAATAATTGTCTTGTCTCATCGCAGTTATTGAGAAAAAATATCATTTATTTTGTGTAATGACAGTCATTTTGAATATCAATAATATTTTAAATAATATTCGCGAATACGATACTACTTGCGTAGTTTATAGAGAAAGTATTGTAATGTTGCGGCAAAAAATGCGAATTCTCGAAAAAAAAACTATTGGGTGTGGACACTAAAAAAGGCGACTCTTATTCTCATGTTAGTTAAATTACATCCTCTTAGACATTCTGTAGTCCGAATCTACGTTTTGTGGATCTTTGATACCGAAAAATTGACCTGCTGCCCAATTGTTGAGGATGGTTTAGTCGGGACGGGCAGACGATTAGTGCCTAAACCGTTCGGACGATTTTCTCAAATTTCATATCCTGAGATCAACAAATCAACTTGGCCGAGCACGAGGCCCTGCGAATTTGAAACGGACATATTGATTTCTGACGATAAGACAGAAAGGTCCAATAGCTTTACACAAAGCCTCAATATCATTTCAAAATGATATTTTAGTTTAATAATAAAAATTAATTTTGTTCAAAATAGTTTTATGCCTTCTAAAGCTAGAGAGTTGAATTGCAATATATTTTTCAATATTAGATCTCGTGAACAATTTTTTGATGTATAGGTAGTTGTATAGGTAGTATTGGGGTGATTTTCTAAAATATCAATTTAAACAAAGCACAGCCTGTTTAACGGCAATACAAAGGAATATTTTTTGCATGCTTTCCTCCAGTAGAACAAAAATCACTTACCAAAATGGTATAAGTAATTAAAACCTGTAAACTTTCGAAAAATGGGATTTCACACACTTTTACTGAAGAGATAACTGAATTTTCATTTGTTAATTGAAGAGAGAGCTCGATACATTTTGAAATATTTATAACATGTATTCGTCACAGATAAAATGAAAAAGAACGTGATGTAGAATTTGTAAAAAAAAGGCCTAATAGCAATTTTCTTGTAAGTTGAAACTGAGCCTGAGTTCATTTAAAGCCGCAATACGACATTGGCAATATCACGACATGGCAATGCTATAAGCCAATTCTATGAATATCATTGTTAAGCAACAATATTTCTCGCTAGATGGAACAGTGTCTTGCATTATTAAGCCTGTGTTGATGAATTAGCTTAAAGGGAGAGGTACCTTGAAATAGGCCAATAATCGATTTTTCTCTTTAATTCTTATTTAAATGTTCTAGTGCACATGAACCACTCCCCCTTTTTTTAACTCTCCATAAAAGATTAGAAATTATTTCGTAATTTTGGGTTCATATTGGTTTGCTAACGAATTATTGAAACATGCCCTTGTTCATTCTTTGGTTGCATTAGTCTTTTCCACTGAAGATGGTCTAGAATACGGAGCAGAAACATTCTAGTAGAGCAGCGGCAAGCTAGAAGTTTCTAGAAGTTTTTCAAATGGCCTTTCCCGAAAATGTATAATTTTGTAATTAATGTACCTTTTCTCAGAAACTATCATTCACAATTTATTTGAATTTACAAGATACATTATTTATAGTACCGGGAATTAGTTCCCATTTTTATGTACACTTCCTCAATGATCAAAAAAATTAATAATTGTTAAAGAATGCTAAAAGAAATTACGGCAAAAGTTATAATTGAAAAATACTAATTATTTTGTAATGATTGAAAAATGTCAAAACAATAACGACATAACAATAATAACACATACTCTTTAAATATCAACATTTTCTAGTTCACTATTTTCTAGAAAAAGTAAATAAAAATAGTAAATTTAACATGTGCGTTCACATGGTACTATTTCCCATTCACCACACGTTTTTAACCTTTGGTTTTATAAAAAAATCACATTCCAGATACAATAATTAAATGTTAAAAGAGGACAGGTTTATAACTTAATGTTTATTAATTCCCATATTCATTGTATCTTCTGCAGTTTCGTAAACTCAATAGTTGAAACCTATTTGAAGCAATCGAAACTCATGGAATGTTATATGTCAATATAATATCCTAAGGATACTATTACAATTGAAAATTAATTATATTTGTTTTCCAGATGGTAAAAAATTATAAGCTTTTCTACCTGTCCATCAAATAATGTTTGCATCTCATGTGATTGATGAGTTTTATGAGGGATAGCTGAGATGTGTTAATATGGACGGAAATTGCATTATTACAATATTACGCTAAGGTTTCTAATGCACGGAAGTGTGTGTTGTTGTATCATCACTAGTTGGTATCAGTTTTCACAGTAATTACTGCAGCGTAATTGGTAATACTTGCAGATTTATTTACAAGGTCCTATGAATTCCGCTGGGTTTTTAGTGACTCCTGATACATCTTATAAAATACCTTATTTGTTTGTTTGTTGGTACTTAATGAGTTGTCGTACTGTTCATTGGATTGCGGTTAAACTTTGTAAACTTATGTATTTCATGTGTGAAAAGAATAGAGACATAATGCGATGGGAATATGTATATGCCTACTCACGTAGAGCGCGTGGATGATTTTGTGCTGGCCTAAGCACCCCTGTTGAGGCTCTCTACGCAACCTGCATCACGCTGAAGTATTAAGAGTGTCTGCCCCTGCGATTGTGAAATAACGTCCAGAAGAGACAGGTATAGAAAAAAAAAAACAGGGAGCCAGACAGACGCAGAGAGAGGAACAAATTGAAAGACAAAGAGAGAGAGAGACAGACAGACAGAGAAAGAGAGAGACAGACAGAGAGAGACGGATAGAGGGACGGGGAAACGGAGAGAGACGGATAGAGGGACGGGGAAACGGAGAGAGACGGATAGAGGGATGGGGAAACGGAGAGAGACGGGGAGACGGAGAGATGCGGAGAGAGACACGGAGAGACCGAGAGAGCAAGGAAGAGAGAGATGGAAGACGTCTACTGGGTCCGCTAGTAACAAATAAATTTTAAGTGTAATTTTTTGATTTCTCTGTCTATTTTTATTTAATTTCTTTTTAAATCCGTTTAATAAATTAGTTACATTTTCTCTCTCTCTCTCTCTCTCTCTCTCTCTCTCTCTCTCTCTCTCTCTCTCTCTTATCAATGTACGTTTATAAAATTAAAGTATTGGCTTTTCCAAACGTGACGTCTTCAACCGAAACTTCTGCTTGGTATCCATTTGTTGGCACAGTAATGCGAGAATCAAAAACTCAATATACTACTCCAGTTTATTTTCATTTGGAAATTTTATTTTTATGCACAAGTTTTCTACTTTCGGTGAGTGCAAAAATTGTTAAACATTTTCTTGTGAGCAGATGAAAGAATAGCTGAAAAAATAGTTATTTTCTTGTTCTGTAAATTACTTCTGTGCAATCATTGCGCTACCTATAGCGAATGTCGATTTTACTTGCTCAATTTCTATATTTCTAGAATGAACTCTAAAATAGCATAGTAAACATTTCGTAATTCTGGAATACTTAAATATTATGATAAGGTTTCGGTTCAACAATAATTTGATGATTGATTTCAAAAATTTTTATCATGTTTTTTGCTGCTTTTAAATTCCCGCAAAATAAATATCATTATATTTAAATTATGATTTTTTCATGTAACTCATAGATAATAAATGTTTATGAATGATTAATATCACTTTACATAGCATTGTTTAAGTATACGGTCAAACACAACAGGGTGTACTTACGAACTTGAACGAGTGAAAAAGTCACGTGTTTTAGACCCTTCCTAGCGAGGGAGGACTAGATAGGAAAGACCATGAGCAGCTAGTGGTAGGAGGAAACTGCGAATACGATCAACCGAAAGAACTTCTTGAAAACTTCGGCCGCGCACGGCAGACTAATTCTCCAGAATGGTAGTGGTCACATTGTACCCCAGGCGGAAATGCTCAGAGCATTGACTGATGTCATTGCAATGTCTGTGATCGGGAGGTCCTAGAATTGAGAGTAACGATGGTAGCTGGATAGCTACATAGCTACTTCGAATTCAACCGCTGCCTCAAGGAGAATTCTATCGGCCGGCAGCTCTGATTGGTAATTTTCCGTGATTTCCTCAATCAATACCAGGTGAATGCTGGAGTGGTACCCTAAAAATCGAACTACAGACCGCGCTTTTCGTTGTCCTAACCTCCCCTTATTTATCACACTTACACGCGCTATAATGCGATTGAAACATTTAGTCCGTTGAAACTCGGCCGGCCGACGCGGTATCATCCCATCGGGAGCATCCACGTCACTATTGTGAAGGAGATCAGAATGCCCGAATTTTGGTGGTGTCACTGTTTTGAAATTATCTATTCATTTTACAAATTTCAATTTTAATTTATAATTATTTGGTGAATTATTATATTGATTATAATTTTGTTTCTCTTATAGGACATTTTAGTATTATTTATTGATTTAATTATTACTTTATTACTCTATTTCTTCTTCTTCTTCTTCTTCTTATTATTATTATTATTATTATTATTATTATTATTATTGCCCTTTGGGTGGTTAATGGGCAGCGTGACAGATCTCTGTGGTTCGATTGCCGGTTGGGGCAAAAATAGAAATATAGCTTTCTATTACATCAAGTCCCAGTTTCTATAGCTGTATGATGAAAGAAAAAGCTCACGTAGGAGATGTATGCGCAAAAGCGGCGAAGATATTACATCAAACTGACAACTTGTCTGCCATACCGGAGGTGTGGATAATGAAAACTGGACCCAGTAACACTGATTGTTGTCAAAAGATAGATTAATCTAAATTATCAAAAAACAATATTATTATTATTATTATTATTATTATTATTATTATTATCATCATCATCTTTTGAACACCCACAGATGAAGATTCTGGCTACGCCCATGATTCTAAACACATCCTTAAATCCCACCGGTTTACGAAGCTTAGTTGTAAGCTTGCATCTACCCACGCACCCCCTGTTAATATTTCAAGGTAGTGGATACCAGAGAAAGCGATGAAGGGGATAAGAAGATTGGAAAATGCATAGGGTTCCTGTTCCGCCCCCTTCGCCCAAGGAAGCAGATTCTTCCTCCTCCTCCTCCCACGGGGTCAGGGGCGAGACAAACGCTGCGAGGAAGGGGGAGGGAGGGAGGGAGGGAGGGAGGGGCGCGAAATTCACACTAAGATCCTTGCACCCTCCCCCTCCTCCACCCCTCTAGGGCGCCGTACGTCAGGGGAACCCCATGCCCTCCCTTGGGGCCCGCACATTACACCGCTACTTGCTAAGTCACGTTCGCTGCGCCATCAACAACCAACGTCTGTTTAAGCTAGCAAAATAAGTGTCTAATGGCTACGAAATAATAGGGCTCGTCCCTAAAGCCAAGTACGGTTTATTATAGTTACTAGAATAAGGAAGAAATATTTGTACTTATGAATAGTGTGTATAATGTCGACCCAGGGAACCGAGTTAACTTAGGAGAGCGCGTCTTAATAGCCTCTGTTTGAAGGCAGCTCATGTTCCACTTTGAACATGGTGAAGGATGCTTCTTAATTCATCTTTAATACGTTTCGTATCGTCTCCCGTAAATCAACCTTTGGCTAACAAGTATACTTGTAACAAAGTA
Source organism: Gryllus longicercus (assembly GCA_038098605.1). NCBI lineage: Eukaryota > Metazoa > Arthropoda > Insecta > Orthoptera > Gryllidae > Gryllus > Gryllus longicercus. Next base: position 892,628 of record JAZDUA010000247.1, read on the forward strand.
CTCGTGTAGAAGTTTCATCCAATCGAATGGTTGCAGGTACCCGCCATATTTTGTTGGGAGAAAGTGTATATAGTCACGAAACACACAGAATGCATATTACTTGTAGTGGTGAATTCTCTTATAAAAGCCTTCGTTTATGTAAAATATGTACGCCCCCATTGAAATGATTTATGTCCTGATTGAAAATGTAGCAAGCCCAATTGAGGTGGGTAATAAGGAACTGGAAAGTATGCAACAGAATTACAAAAAGCTGTTTCTTATATTAGCACGTTCTTGCTTCTAACGCATGTCAGAAAATTCCCTAAGAATTTCTGTACTTTTTAAAGGAGACAATTTCATAATAAGATTGAAGTAGACGATCGTGTGCCTTCAAGCCCGCAATCTCAGAATTAATGACAATTTTTATTGCACTTTTTTAACAGCTAATTGTCAAGGGTCAACAACATTACCGAAAACTCACGAGAGCAAACCATTACAAGTTTATGCTTGACTTCTTTTCCGTATCTTAAATGTTTACTTCTTTATATTTTGCAAGAACATGCCTTTCATTTCTAACGGCTCATTTTGGAGGATGAATTGAATTATAAAATATAAATATCAAACCTTGTTTACTACATCATGCCGCCAGGGAAATAACTTAGCGGGTTGTCTGGCGGTTCCGTTTCCCTCGGCAGCTTCCTCTCACTGGCTGGCAACGCAGCGCGCTGACAGAATTGCGTAAATTTAACCGAATAAAAGACTACCCTCGCCCTAATATTATTACACGCGTATTAACGTTAATAAGGAGCAAGTATTGGGTTCCTAGGGGAATTGCCGAGGGTAAATTTTCATGAAGAGAGTCGAGTCGCCCGTTTGCAGTCCCTTAAAAGGACGAGGGCCGCCGAGGCACGGGGCTCAGGGCCAATTAGGTGCAGCCGTGGCGGTCGGGGAACGGGAGAGGGGACGGTGGGAGGGAGAGTGCGGGCGTTGGGAGGGGAAAGGGCGGGGGAGGATAGAACGAAAGCCAAGCGATGGAATAGAATCGGGGCCGTGGGAGGCTTTGCAAATTTCGCGTGTGTTGTGGTTCGCGTAACCCTGGGATTTGCCTTGCTCGTGTACGAATGGTGTGGTGTGGTGTGGTGTCTACGCAACGGTATTTGTATGTAAATCTATACAGGAGTGATGTACATGTACATCGAGGGAATGGAAGAGAAAAGGCGAAAGGGAGAGGGAGAAATAAAGCGAAGCGATAGAATAGGATCTGCATCGTGGTAAGTTTTTCACTTAACTAGTGTTGTGGTTCGCGCAGCTCTTGAGTTGGCCTTGCCCTTGTGCATACGCTGCATGTGAGTGTGCATGTATGTGCAAGTGTATATGCCTGATGTACGTGTGTATGAGAGAGAGGAAGGGGGAAAGTGGGAAGAGGGCGTCGAAAGGGAGGGGGAGGATACAACGAAAGCCAAAGGATGGAAAAGGATCGATGCCATGGTAGGCTTTGCACTTTACGCTTGTGTACGTTGTGACGGATGAAACAGAGAGGGAGGAAGAGTGTTTGTGGGGGAGGCGAAACGGAGCAGAGGTTAGAACGAAAGCCAAGTGGTGGAATAGTGTCGGTGCTGTAGAAGGGTTTGCACTTAACACGTGTTGGTAATCCATGTACCTTCTCAAGTTTGTAGCCCTCTTGTTCGATTGCTACAGTACGTGTGTTTGTGTCGGTTGTGAGGGTGTACGAATGTTGTAAGGGGGAGGAAGAGTGGGAGCTATACTGAGGAAGGTACGAGGCGAAAGACCGCGGGAGGATAGAACGGAAGCGAAGCACCGGGATAGAATCGTTGATGTGTATGCTTTGAGCTTACGAAAGTTTGGGGTTCATGTAGCCCTTGAGTTTGTCTTGTTTTTTGCGAATCACAAATTACGATGGGTGTGAGTGAGCACGTGCATTGGCGTTTGTAAATTAGTTTTGTATGATATATATATATATATATTGAAACCCAGAATATGTGTTTCATTACACTAATTAAATCATTAGTGTAAGAATTCAATTGCTAGTCTGGACTGTGCAGTGCGCGCGCCGAGCGCGGCTCGCCGAGGCCGGCGAGCGACCGCGGCCACCGCCGACGGTGCCCCCGCCGGGGAGACCAGCGTGTGAATTTCGGTTGGAACGGGGCAGCGCGCACGTGCAAAAGTTCGTTACGAGAATCGCGGACGAGAGCCGTTGGCAGAGCGCTGACCAGAGAGACGCTAGCGGGGCGGCGACGAGTGCGGACGTGTCGCGAGAGCTCGCGAGTAATACATGGACACAGTCGACAGGCTACGCAACTGTGGAAATATCGAAAACTATAGTAGATCACAAACGTGTAAATAGAACATTAGAAGTATCAGTATAGTGAAAGATTAGTGTTGGTAGAATAATTGATGTTGTTCTTATTAGTTGGCGCGGTGGAAACATTCTTGAAATCGCGCGGTACAGAACTGTGACCAGTATAGAGAGTAGGCGCGGGTTATGTAATTAAACCCACTGACGGACAGTGATTCGAGGAAGGTGCGAAGCCGAGGTGTCAAGATCCTGATCGGGGAAGAATTGTTGGAGCATCAGCCGTGGGCGATTACCACGCCACCCGACGCTGACGGCCCGCAGCAGTAGCAGAGGTCGACAATCCTGTCGGCACGAGCGGTTCTACGAACATCATAGGTATTCGATCGGGGCCCCACAGGTATGAGAAATGCATTTCACTCTTAATCTTGGTACCAAGGCAAAGTGTAAAAACGTTGTCTAATGATGTAAATAACAAATTTGATTTAAAATAAATCTTGTTTATAATTGTATTTTAATTTATGATTAACCACCCCAACGTTGCACCAACTTATCCAGGGACCCATTCACGTAAAAGATACCCTCTCTTAGTGTTGTATTGCAGTGAAAATACCCGGCATCACCAGGTATGTCACAATATATATATATATATATATATATATATATATATATATATATATATATATATATATATATATACACGTGTGTGTGTGTAAAACAGGAAAAAATATATTGAGACCATTGGTGAGTGTTCTGTAAGATTACGTTGGAGTTTAGGAAACATTTAAATACTATTGTAGATCACGGACAATAATAATATGGACTTTCCTATTCCAAGAAAACACCGCACTGGTATGGCCACCACAGAGAAGTATTGTGCGAGAGAGAATGGTACACCATTCTCTCTCGCACAATACTTCTTTCCATTATAGATGTACTCATATCTTTATCTGACACGCGTGTTCAGCGTCAATATATCATGATTGATTACTAAAAAATCTTATCGAACACTTTGTGTTTTATTTTGAATATCAATGCTCTGGATACAGAAATTCTTTTAAAGTATTCCGTGCACTTTGAAACATAGAACCTTAATCAGATCTGCGAATCACAGGCTAAGACACTTTAACATATTCTCTACCCTCTGCCTGTTCGAAGTCTCATTTCGAACTTAACTCTTTCTCATGCAATGGACTCTCTAAGCCATTGCTAATTTTGCTAAAATTTGCATTGTTATATTATACTACTAGAGCGCTTCTTGTAGTAAGACATTTGATAATTCTCTGTAAAACGTAGTAGTGCCGTGAGACATTTCCCTGCAAAGGCCTCGTCAACACCAGTGTGGCCCTACCTCCGCTTGCTTAAACCGGCCTCTTCCCCTAGTTTTAACCGCAGACATGTATAGCTAAGCATGGATTTAGAGGGGGATTAGAACCGTTCCAAGTTAAATACACCATAACTAGGGGATTTAATCGTTTAGCGATCTCGGCAAAACCAACCTGATATTCAAAAATTTATGAACTTGCGTACATGTTCCGTTGTCAAAGTCTATTGAGACTTTTGATCCTCATGTTGCTAAACTAAATAAATTAAAATAAAATAAAACATTTGCATATGATAACGCTGGGCTGTAAAGGGGTAATACGTCAACTAAGGACAAAAATTCTTATCTCTCGAAAAATAATAAAAAATAGAACTCCTTGTACAGTAAAGTTTTCTTCCTTAGAAAATGCATTTTATTTTCGCACTTAATGAACCCCTTCAAACTTAAATGTAGATACTCATTTTTTGTTTGGAATATTGCGTCTATACGGTGGATTATATTTAATGATTATACTGTATTTAATCGTTCCACATTTCAAATACTGCGAAGCTAACTCCATCCCTAAAATGTGGCTTGTGCAAGCACCTACATCAAAATTAAACCAAATGAGGAACTATTACATTAAATTTGAGGTTGAAGGACAGGAGTCCCAAGATGATTTACAGACAGACACGACTCTTCTGAATTTAGTTTTACTGCATCTCTATGTTACAATTACTCGAATGCGCAACAGTTTCGGGGACATATTTATGAGGTATGACCCTCCAAGACCTCTAAGCACTACACTTCGTCTGACCGTGATGGTACGTCCAGTAGCTTGTACTAGATGATGTTTTATTGATAATGTTTGATATGAGCTCCTGACTCGTGTGCCTGAGGATGGGGAAAATATGTCCCCGAAACTGGGCTTATTCCTACCTTGGCAAGTACTACATTATATGTTACCTTTAGCAGAAACGTCTCCACTTAGGGTGAATAAATAGTTTTTGTCCGTCACATTTTCTACGGTTGACGTAATCTCTTGGCAGGGCATCTGTCCAAAGTTCCTGCATACATGTGTCATGCTTTTGGTCGACGTGAATCAATTTTTGTCGAACGTGGGGGAGAAAGCAGGGCAGTTCATCAATTCTGATCCTTTCAGCCACCTCCGGCCAAATGGCTTGCAGACGGTTCGAGGCAAACACTGTTGAATGAGATAGATGTGACGCCCCGAATGCCGTCTCGGGGGGCTATAAAGTAGTGTTTGTGGGAGTGTTTTTCAGTGTACTGCTAACACTGATTACCCACGCTTGGGAACATGTGCTTACACGTAAGCAACGGCTGTCGTTGCTATCATGGAAGGTAATATTGAATGTAAATTTTCTCATCGAATGTTCGTAACATATAAAAAATAAATTAAACTTTTTTACATTAGTGTTTGTGGAAATTGCAAAAAGGAATGGTCGGAATCATTTAAAAATCGCGGAATATGTAGAAAAGTGTATCCATAAGAAGTAATTAAATTTACAATTCGAAGGCGTGCAAATTTGTCTTGCAGCGCCCTCCTTTGTGAGACAGATCAGGTCAGCAGTACACCACACTGTCAGTGTTGGTGCGAGCCGTATGCAAGGACAGTTCTCTAATTCTAATTATTTGTATATTGCGTTACTCCTAATTTGTGTAATAAATTTCATTGTAATAGTATTTCTCCTTCTTGGTGTTGCTATTTCACAAACACCTGTGTGATTAATTAATTTTCATTATTAACCATTCAGGCCGAGGTCAGTTCAGATTTTGGCAGGGGCCGAACATGCGCAAGCTTCCACGCTTGAGGAAAGGTTCCCGTTGTTAATGAGAAATTAATTAAGTGCGTTAGCGCCGGAAGGGGAAATGGTAAAACAAATTTCAATTGTTTGGCTGTGATACCATCGGAGCCATTTGCATTTGATTTTAGTGAAAGAACAATTTTACTAACTTCTTGATGATCAACGTTATGGAAATAAAATGTATACCTGATAGCAGGTGAGTTACTTGAAAGTCTCTGTAATGTATTACGCTTGACAGAAGGTGGTATTGGTTTTGAAACATTTACAAAATAGTCATTAGTATCATTCAAGGGCATCTCGATATAAATTTCAGAAGAATTAGCTTTGGTGATTCCGAGGTCTCTCAGTTTGTTCCAAACGTCTTTTGTGTTTGTATTTACTTCAAAGACATCATGATAATATCGAATTTTTGCGTTTTTAATTTTTTGTTTTACGGAATTTCGTAACGTTCTGTACTCTCTTTCATTTTCAGAGGTTTTATTACACTTGAAGCGATGGTAAGCTGAGTCGCGTTCCTTCATGAATAGCTTTAATGTATTTGTAAGCCATGGGGCCGCGGGACGTGTCACACGTCGCGTTTACCATGGTGCATGTTTATCGAAAAGGTTAGATATAATTTCGTTGAAGACTTCTACTTTACTATTAAGAGATGTTTGATTATAAGCGTCATGCTTTACATAACGTTTCTATACTACTAACATTACTCCGTATAAACGTATGAATATTGCAAAGTAAGCATTTGGAGCCATTTTTCAAAATATTGATAGTCCCCAATCGTTCTGGCTGATGGCGTGGCACGTGGAAATTAAAACCAATATTTTAAATTTGGGGGTCTCTAGTGCATCTATGTATCGCTGGAGGTGGCTGTGATTTTGCGTCGCTCGCTGGCGAGATCCCGCGCCGACCTACGTCGCCTCGCGGGGATTCTCTCCCACCAACCTCCTCCCACCGGTGGGATCCTGACCCAGCCGGGACAAGCGCTAAGCTCCCAACTGCCCTCCCGACAATAAAAGTGATAGTGTAGAGCGTGTAAATGTAAGAGAGTGTAAATGAGGGGTGTACATAGGACAAGGAAAAGGAAGGAAACAACGCGAACGGTCCGTAGCCCGTTTGGTAGGGTACTGCTCCGGCATTCGCCTGGCGTTGATGGGAGAAATCACGGAAATCTACCGATCAGAGCAGCCGGCCAGTAGAATTATCCTCCAGACAGCGGCCGACTTCCATCTAGCTGTCTAGATGTCGAAAACCCTTCCACCGTATCGAACCCTCGAACCTCCCGGTCCGAGGCACTGCAGTGACATCAGTTGATACCGTGAGCCACCTCTCCCGGACTGTATCGTCTGAGAAATCATCTCTATTACTAATAATGAACACGCGAAGATTTTTCTTAATGTGCTGACTCGGCTCTGTGAGAGTTGTCTTATGTGTTCGTTCGATACCTAGGAATTTTGGAAAAAATCCAAGAACGATGGGAGTTTTGATTTTTACTGAAAAATGCAAATATTTGATCGCATTATTACGCCTATTCTCATATTGTATATACCAACTGAATACTAATACTCAGTGCTACACTGCTCACTACACAGCAGACTTAATACGGCAGTAAGTCTCCAAAGAACACGTCGCCCACTATTAACTGTTTGCTATTCTCCTGTCGCGACATAAAACAGCAACTTTTTTGGAAATCGGTATGTAAAGATCTGTGGTTTTTATTTATACATTATGACCCGTTGTACACAATTCTTGAAGAGGAGTGTTGTTAAAATATTTAATTTATTCCAGTGTTATATGAGAGCATTTTTCTGTTGTTATTGTCCAGAGTGCGTGCTATTTTATGGCTTTTGGTTTTATTAGCAGCATTTTTGCTGCCGCAAACCACTAGTCTCGTACTATTGTGGTTTGCTACTTCAATAAATATCGGTATTTTCCATTTGCAAACATTAACTAGTGAAGTTGGTAATTAAGTAATTCCTTTCCCGCCTCTAAGCAAATCAGATTCCACATCTATCCCTTTCTTCCAATCCCAACCTAAGAAAATATGAAGAAAGGTTCAGCCCCACAGCAATAGCATTTAAACAATATTTAAAAACCTACTTATATTAGACTACATTACGTGTGCCACTCCATGAAATGTTCATGACGCAGCCTACCCAAATACTGAGATCACAGCAAATTACCGAATCTGTTATCCCGAGTCGCTGGGGGCTGGCAGTTGGCACCCCTGGCTCGCGTGATGAACGCGTCCATTTGCCGCTGCCGCTCGCCGGCGCCCCCCGTGGCGGCGCTGGGAAACAGCGATGCATCACTCTGCCAGCGCTGCGGCGGCCGCCGCGAAAACTGCTCTTGGAAACTATGCTGACAAGTAATTATTAAAGTGAAATTAAAGTAATTGAAAGATAGCGTACGAAAGTCTCGGAGACAAGGCCGGAATGTCGCCGAAAATGTACGACGAGAACAGCAAAAGAGTTTTGTGAAAGTTTTATTATCTCTTAAATAGAGTTGCTGTCTGTAAGCTCCCAGGCTTTCGTTCTTTTTGTTCTTACGCAGGTAAAATCAGAAGTATTTTTTTGAAGGGGGAATTGAAATGTTAAAATTAAACGGATTATGTATACTGGTTATAAAGTTATTCTCAGTAACATTAATTTACATTCTGCTTATCATAGGCAAAGTATATCCTCCGTTTTTGGACTGGAACCTGTTTAGAGTTAATTAGCTGCCTAATTCTTATTTTTAATAAAATACGTAAATTTGATCAGATACACAATTTTTATACGATTTATCTGATCTTAAGTAGCCAATACTGCCGGAAGTCTTGTATCGCTTTCCACTCTTCAAATTATGAAATGGCTAGTATGTTTGTACGGCTCTTTATGAGGCCCATTTTTCAAATGTTATGGCAAATTTTTTTCCCTTTTTCTATGGTCAACGTTATAATGAGGTGTACATTCTTATAAATGGGGTGAATATTTTAATTAGTAAAATTACCAACTTCCTACTTTATTCTCCTTATAACATTTCGTAATTTGAACCAAATTGAAGAGAAACACTTGGTGCAGATCCTTCTTTCGACATTTTGCAGAATACAGCAGTGTCATACGTTGACTCTACAGTCGCTACACTGAAAGAAAAATATAGTAAAAGAAACTTTGTATTATTTGGTTCTGAGTATTTAAAGTATCCTCGGAATTTCTGGCCCAGCAGAACTAGCAGAAACAAATGAATTTACAGAACCTTCCACCAGATCTCCATATTTTCAGAGACGTTAGAACAATAAATATTTTTATTTTGGTTCTGAGAAAAAACCTTTAATTGAAAGAAGAACTGAGTGCTGGAAATTCACACTTCACCCAGGGATTAAAATCCAAAAAATGAGATAGTCCAACTCTTACGAAAATTTAAATCGAAAGTAAATAATTGCAATTACATAGAGTTAAATTCCATATTCGGTGAATGAAAAGCCAATATTATTTGTGTTTTGTGGAATACAAACTAGTATTTCAACAGACTAATCGTTCTTGGAAAATGATTAATACGGAAAAAAAATATGCTCCCTAAACAAGCAGTGAAAAAACAATATAACTGGGAATCACTGGATCATCGTAAAAGTACTGGTGCGGCTGCGACCGGGAATTCTCGGGTTCAAGTCCGGGCGGTGGAAGAATTGACTACACTAGCTGCAGAGCTACGTCAAATTCAGCCACTGTCTGGAGGGAATTCTAGCTGCAGGCTGCACTGAGCTACAAGCAATACACTACCACACATGTCGGGAGACTAGTCAGGAGTTCAGAGGTTGTCCCGACTACGGCGATGCCCCGCTGGTGGCAGATACCTGGTCGGAGAAAACCCTGCTAGCCGACGCATAAGCCGGCGCCGAATTCCAACAGGACAAGATTACCTCGCCTCCCACCCACCCGACCGTCCGCTCACGATAAAAAACATTCACTATACTTGCAGAACTACTGACCCTAGCAGTCGACGCGACTGGAAACACTAATATATCAATCAATTAATCATTAAAGAATGTAACGCGTATCATAAATATCGAGCGCCAAACGGTAGAGAATAAAAACCCATTTAACAACTTGAACACTATTGATGCAAATATGTTGTTTCCGCCAATAGACACGTTCACCCACTCAATTCGCATCAAGTAGAAAAAAAACAACCTATAAACTGCATTTCCCTACTCAATAACACGAATCGACATATTCGCTCAGAAGCGCCTCCGCGCGGACAGCCCAGGCGCGAACGGCCCTCTGGGCGCGCCTGACACGTGTGAGTGATGGAGCGGGCCGCACACGCGCCCTCGAGCCCACGTGGGGGCGGGCGCGCGGCCACACTGGGCCCAAACAGGGAAAAGTTGGTGCTCGTTGCAGAACACTGCGAAATTCGCACAGGCACCATATCAATAAAAATGTTTATTTTTTGATGAAATAAGATCGATTGTCGGTAAATGGGGACTACAGCCGAATTTTATAACCAACTGAGTCCGTTCTTTGCGATATCGGACGCGGGTCGTTATATACTTTTCGTAATACACCGTCTTAAAATAAAATAACAACATCTATAAGAAACGCGTTTTCTTGAAGTAGATTCCATCTCCTAATTTAGCTCGTTCCTTTGAATTGTTTTTAATGAACGGCAGACTGGAAAATGATTAACGGAAGTCGGCAATGGCATGAAGCGATTCTCTACTTGCTTGTGATAGTCGATAACACATAACAATATAACGAACAATTTTATTCACAATTTCATGACCGATTTAACCGGAAACTGCTTTAAATTGCCATCACGAATTTGAGACAATGACGCACTTAGACTACGTATCTAGCCGCCAAAAACCAAAAGAAAATTAACTATTACTTTTATTGTTTTATATGTAGAGTTATGAGAAGAATCTGATATTTATTGGCCATTTTAATATGATATGAAGTGTGTTAAATAAACGCCTTGCAATTGTTTAGTGACATACTTAAAGTTCATGTGTCTACAAAGGAAGTTCTTCCAAAGTACCTTTTCCTATTTATACATATCATATTAACATAATGATGGTTATTTACTTGTTTTGTTTTTTAAATCATGTCAATAGTACATTTTATTGCTATTAAGAGAGTTATCGTTTAAGTGACCAAATCGCTATTCGGTCTGGGTGCCTTTACCGAGATGGCTAGGAGGGTTATACAGTATATTCACCCCAATACTACTACGAGCTATGCGGGATTGCATTTCAGAGTTAAAATTGTGGAATGAAATGTTTGATTTCATAGCTCGTCTATTAAAGCACGGCTACTCAAATGCAAGAATTCAGGCAGAGTGAGCTGCACGCTACTAGCATTTCACTAGACTAGAGCTGATGCCCCGAGCGCTCCCCCTCCCCCTCTCCGAGAGGCTAAGAACATCGTGTGGCCCAGGGCACGACATGTTACTAAAGTAGCCAAAACATGTCTGGATAACTGAAAGTCCCCGCGGTTGGCTTCCGATTGCATCAAATATGGCAGTTTGTCGCATACCGTTTTCAGTTATCAAATGTGGGGCACATGCTCGTTTACATTATGTTAGCAATATTTCTTTCTAATGATGACAAACCGCGCCTGATCCAATTGTTAACTAATATGGTGTGTAATTTCATTCATCGCCACCCTTCATCCTATTTGTACAAAATAATTAAACTTTGGATTTTGATACATTTGATTACACAATGACACGTCTGTTCACATACGATCAAATAATAAACTCGAATAATGATTGACTTCAAAGGACAATCCATGAATCCCAGAAACAATGCAAGGTTTTGTTATGGCAATACATGCACAAAAAGGTAAATTGGAAATCATCGTGTAATATGTAAAACCGAAGTAGAAAATGAAACACTAGAGATACACGAGTACATATTTATATTTTTAGGTGTTACCCTACTATGGGGAATCAGAAATCATACAACAACAAAAATATTTCAATTGAACAACAACAAGGTATCTGAGAAACAAAGTTAGAATAGACCCATTTTTAAGTGATGCTCAACTATTTTTCAACATGTCAAAATCCTCGTCAGGTGACCTGAACCTAGTTTACGATTGAATTAAGACACATCAATCAGACTACTCTAAGACATTTAAGACTGAGAGAAAGTCTTATTCGCGGTGTCAATCGGAAGCTTTTAATAAAAATATTATTGCACATGTGATTTAATTAGTCTTTCATTGCATAATTCTTCTGACAAAAAAAAAGCGTTGCTCAAAACACTGTATATATGTGTTTTATTCTTGTTAAAATACGCAGTAACGATTTGTAATAACGACACGTTCTATGGTTAGAAATATATCAGTCGACATGCTGAGTCCTTCTTCATGACAGAAAATAAGTCATGACCATGAAAACTTTGGTGACCGTCTGCTAGGCGCGAATATTTTTTAACAAACAGGTAAATCAATTGAATAAAAAGATCGCGTGATAAATGCACTGTTTAACGGATTGCGATTCAATACATTGTATCGCTGCTAAGGAAGCACACGTAAGCTTCCGCGGTTCGATTCCATAAATTCTTGGCTATCAGGGAGACACCGCGTCGTTGGCTGAGAGGCCGACGTTTCGCCTGACATGTCGCAGGCATCCTTGGTCACTGCTCTGAGTCAGTCGCCTGACATGTCAGGCGAAACGTCGGCCTCTCAGCCAACGATGCGGTATCTCCCGGATAGCCAAGAATTTACGCTGTTAAGAGAGTTTAGCCAAAAATTCTAATTTGATAAGGACAATTTGTCTGGCTTTCCTCACACATTTTCAAGTTGAGGGTGACTCTGAGGATTTCTGCCTACGCATTTAACATAAAACATCCTTGTCTTCAGCCAATGCAAAATTTCTCGGATAAAGATACGGCTCGTCTTTTCCCACTTCTCCGTGTAACTACTTCTAAACATTTCTATTTAACTAAAAATGCGCATTCGTCTCCTGTTCCATTTGTCCAAGTCAGCAATCACTCGCGTGTCGGACAGCCAGAAATCGAATGCCTTCGGTCGCGGAAACGTATGGTCACGAAGCCCATGTTGAAGAACGTAAACCTCGTTTTTTGCGTGGTAGCGTTCAAACTAGTGATGCCACTTCTGGTCGCATTATTTGCGAAGGTTTCTTAATATTTTAATATTACTTGAGCATACATATGTATAATTTTTAAAACATTAAAACGATACATCTAATTAATTTTTATTTTATTTTATTCAGAGAATTCGCTTCTGTACATTCAAAACGTTAAAAAAATTGGAACTGTAATTGAAAAAGTCGTTTTTAAATGTTGCCTTGAGTTCGCGCAAAATTGTGTGAAAATTACATTTTTTTAAAGTAGTACGTAACGTTAGTTAAAGAAATAAATTTCAATAATAGATTTCATTACAAATTAAATATTCAATTTTATAATTATAGGGAGAAGCTAAAAGAATTAACGTTTGCAATGTTCAAAAATTCAGATTTCAACGAAAATCGAATCTGCTCCATTTCTACAAGCGTATTTTGTTCTATCAAAGAAAAACAATTACAGAAAAACATTTGAGCCAGTTTTTTAGAAAATTTTGAAACTAACTTCGAGACTTCATTCAAAATCCACTAAATGACAAAATACCCATTTGAAATTCAAGGGGTCGTGATATCAGCCAGATTGACTGCAAGTATCAATTTTTCGGTGTCAGGGCTCACAACACGTATATTCTTTTTACACCGCTCTTTAGAGGAAATACTTGACTATAAGTAGGGAGAAAAAATATCCTACCAAAATATTGGTGTTTCCCGTTGTGGAAAGTACGGAGAGCGTTCAATAAGTTACCTACCTGAGCATGAATTTGAAATTTAATTTTAAATTCACCTCATTACGTTTCACTGCAGTCCCCATTAACTTCAACACACTTGGTCTATTTTGTCTCCAGTGCTCGAATACCCTCAGAAAAGAAGGAAACATTTTGACTCTCCACATCCCCTATTGCAGCTTCCTAAACTGCTTCGTCGACAGGAAATCGCCCACGCATAATGATTTCATGTTTCGAAGCAGAAAGTAGTCACTCGGAGCCAGATCTGGACTATGGATGATAATTAAGTTGTACAACGCCACAGTGTTCAACATTTTTCATTTTCTCACACTATTCGATTTCTCTCATTTTCTCTGTTGACCTGCACGGCACTGTACTTACCATCTTCTCGCATCAAGAGCTTACGGCAGACAGATTTGTAACTGAGGCCGAACTTGTTTCCGACTTGAGGCCAACTTGAGGCCGAACTTGCCAAGACATGTTTCAACTCGCCTGAGCACGCTCAGCTCTCCGCCAATGCCGTAAGATACTAAGATAGATAACTTATTCAACGTCGTACCTTCATTGTACCACGTATGCAAGGTTGAAAAATAAGGAATTTTGCCCCCAATATGTTTCTTTTTCGTTGTGAGGAAAGAATGGGGACATAATTGACGGGGTAATTTTGTGGGAAATTATTTTCATCCGGAGTAGAGGTGGACATATTATTGTCTCAATTATTAATAAAATAGTAATAGACGATATTGTCTCTCATTTTTTGTGTATCAACAACAAAAATAAACGTCAGGCATATAGATAAACACGAGAGAAACGATGATTGGTTGATTTACATTATTTGAATTTAAAGGAATAGAGAATAAAGGAATAGGACTGTAATTACTGACGATGGGAAAATTGATGAAGATATAACTACTAGACTTGCAATGGGGAGGAATGCAATTAAAGCTCTGCATGGCCTTATATGGAATAGTGTTTTAAGGCAAGACACAAAACGACACATATTCCACAGTATCGTGGAAAGTATTATATTATGTGGAGCAGAAATGTGACCGTTAACAAAACGCCGTAGAGACAGAATACGGTCGGTAGAGCTCGACTTTATGAGAAGATCTTTGCAGATAACAAGACTGGATAAAATAAGAAACGAAGTGGTGTGGGAAAGAGCTGGGGTTCAAACAACCATAATCAGAAGACTAGAAAATAAAACTCTTCAATGGTATGGACATATCCAGAGGATGCGAAATGAGAGATGGCCAAAACAAATTGTAAATTGGATACCTAAAAGAAGACGTAGAAGAGGTAGACCTGGTTTAACCTGGAAGACATATATACATGAAGTAATGGAGGAGAAAGGATTGGAAGAGGGTCAATGGGAGGACCGAGAATTATGGAAATCGAAAACGGCAAACTCTAAAGGGTAGAAACCGTCGAAGAAGAAGAAGAAGAAGAAGAAGAAGAAGAAGAAGAAGAAGAAGAAGAAGAAGAAGAAGGAATAGTTGGGGAAGTTCGTTTCATGGGAGCGGTTATTAGGGGAAATTTTGTAGTGGCGGTGGGGAAAGCGCTCGCCACACACAAGGCAACCGTGCGCGGCGGTGCGTGGTAGGCGAGCGCGTAATAAGCCCGCTCCGGGCGGCGAATCGGCCCAGTGCGCCGCCGTCTGCCGGTGGGCGCGGCGGTGGGCGCGGAGGAGCTGGAAGAAAATCCATTTTCCGGCGAGGGCGCCCGAAGAGAATCGAGGGCGCGTGGGCGCGCGGAGGGCGATGCAAATTGCATTGCGGCGCGCACAAGAGCCCCGCAGCTCTCAGCCCTCGACCCCCGGAGCACGCGCGCCGCAAACGCCCTGGGTTACCCGTGAGGAAGAAGCGTACCGGCGGGTAAAGGTAAATGGGCCCTGGGGCAGGCGCGTTCTTGATCGATGTGGCCCACGCGGGAGGTAGGTAGGGTAAGGTACCGTCTACTCGACACCATAAGCGCAAGATTAATTATAATAATAAAGGTGCCCTCGAACAATTTCACACTTGGTTGATGTAGCTCACGCGGGACGTGAGAGTAAGGTACCATCAACGCGACGCCATAGGTGCAAGATTAATTATAATTTAAAAGGTGCCCTCGGACAACTGCACACTTGGGTGATGCAGCTCTCGTGGAACGTGAGTGTAAAGTACCATCTACTCGACGCCATAGGCACAAGATTGTATTACAATGAAGGAGGTGCTTTCAGACAATTGCACACTTGGTCGATGTAGCTCACGCGGGAGGTAAGGGAAAGGTACCATCTACTCGACGCCATAAGCGCAAGATTAATTATAATAATAAAGGTGCCCTCGAACAATTTCACACTTGGTTGATGTAGCTCACGCGGGACGTTAGGGTAAGGTAACATCTACTCGACGCCATAGACGCAAGATTAATGACAATGACGAAGGTGCCTTCGGACAATTTCACACTTGGTTGATGTATCTCACACTGTAGGTGAGGGTAAGGTAACATCTACTCGACGTCATAGACGCAAGATTAATGACAATGAAGAAGGTGCCCTCGGACAATTGCACACTTGGTCGATGTATCTCACACTGTAGGTGAGGGTAAGGTAACATCTACTCGACGTCATAGACGCAAGATTAATGACAATGAAGAAGGTGCCCTCGGACAATTGCACACTTGGTCGATGTATCTCACACTGTAGGTGAGGGTAAGGTAACATCTACTCGACGTCATAGACGCAAGATTAATGACAATGACGAAGGTGCCTTCGGACAATTTCACACTTGGTTGATGTATCTCACACTGTAGGTGAGGGTAAGGTAACATCTACTCGACGTCATAGACGCAAGATTAATGACAATGAAGAAGGTGCCCTCGGACAATTGCACACTTGGTCGATGTAGCTCACGCGGAAGGTGAGGGTGAAAATGCAGATTTATTCTGTCAGATGATGAGCCTAATGCGGGATGAGCCCCAACGTTGCATTGGATGAATTACAATAATGTGTAGTAAATGCAGTAGTTCAAAACATGTTCGTCTTAAATATGGCCAAGAATGTTTCTGGAAAATACAGATTGACCAACAATAACTGTGATAAGGTACCATCTAGTCGACGCCGTAGGTGCAAGATTTATTAAACGGTGAAGGTGCCCCCGTGCAGATACACACAGATCAATGTAGCCCAACGGGGAGTAAATTGTAGAGTTACACCTATTCTTCGCCATCGGCATAAGTTTTGTATCAACGACAAAGGTGCCCCGTGCAATTTCACGTTGCCGACGTGGCCCACGGGAGAAGTGAGGGCAGGGATTTCGCAAATTCCTCACCGTCGGTACAAGAGGAGATTGTGATGTAAGCACTACGCTCCGCCCCCCTTCACCCGCAGAAAAGATGCTGGTGCTCACTGAGAAAGCAGAAGCCCACTGAAGAGGGCACGACTGAAAGGAAATCGCCGTATAAAACTCCCGGCTTATGAAGGGATTTGAACCCGGGGACAGGTCAGGAAGCAGAGTCCGATTACTGAGCCATCGCGGCTCTTAGCATGGAGGGAAGGGAGAAGAAACGTTAGAAAAAAAGAAAACAGAACTTGACTTTGTCCAATAGTGCACGCTTTGTATTCACTTAATGAATCATGTATTTTATACGTTCTTCCTTTCCGCTTAAGAACCCCCGTTAAATCGAGTCTCCAACGGCTTGTGTAGATATTGATTTACTGCTATTATACTAATATTGATATATAGCCGAGGGGCAATAAGAAATATTGTCTAGTCGTTTATAACCCGCAGATTAAAGAGGTAGACAAAATGAAACTACATTTTATGAGTAAGAACATCATGCATTCAATATTTACAGCGACCAATTTCCCAAGGTGAACAAGTTTCTTCATACCACAATTAAAGAACGCTGGTTGTCTTTCCTCTATCCACGACCTCACTGCCTCTTTCATTCATCATCCGTGAAATGAATACATCCCTATGTAAACATGGAAAGAAGTTAAAATCATATGGCGTCACTTTTGGGTAAAATGGAGGGTGTGGAATGGAGTAAACGTTGAACTTCAGAGAACCTCGACGGTTGCACACCAAGTGTATGGCCAAGCTTTATTATGTTGCAGATGTATCAACTCCTAGGATTTGCGAACACACGCGTATCCTAAGATTTTTTAATGGATGTATGTGATGTGGCTCGGCCATTTCAAGGTCTTTCCTTAATACTCACTTCCCTAACTTTTGATGCACAAAATTTTAATAACGTACACACTCACAGAAATTCCATTAACGGTTTTATCACCAACGGTTTTTGACCTTCAGACAACGCTGAATTTCACTAGGCAAACGGTGTTCACTGGGCAACAGTGGGCATTTGGTGGTGAACGTTGGCCGTGAGTGGTGTATGAAGTGTGGTCAGCGGTGAGGAGTGTGTGGTGAGAGTTGAACATTGAATTGATTGGCTGATGTTTCCAGGCACGTCAACTGCTATTGTCATTAGTCTCGTTAGCAATGTTTAATGCCAGAAGGTGGCAGTGTTCCTCGAGTGATGGTGAAATGCTTGACTTTCACAAAATCCGGGAAACCTTGCGGGGATATCCCTTCCCGGCAGTTCCTTCCAGCGGGACAATCTCTATGTCCCCAAATGAACTCCCGACATGAGTTGTGGTCTGGAGCAGGGGTCACCAAACTACGGCCCTCGGCAGCACTTTTGGTGTCCCGCCAACTCCAAGTGTATTCTAATTCAGTTTAGTCGTGACACAGACTGTAACATTTTATTGCACAATAAATGAATCTGATTTCCTATTGTTGCATACTTTGGCCCTCATACCGGCCATTTGAGAGACATTTTAGTAATAGGTTAAACAAAAATCGAACCAAAAGTAACTTATTGTTGGAGTCTAAAAAATATCACTTCTCTGATTGAGGTACGTTTTAAAATTATTTTTCATTTCTGTTTTAGAAAAGAAATGACAGTAATTAAATATTGAAACTTAAAAACTTAAGCCGTCAATGATTAATAATTATAGCAAATATTATGACTAGAATTGTGAGCTCATACGCCAATATGTGTCGTAAGAATTAATGTGTGCAGCGTTAACGGTTTTGTAGTTCTTTAATTAAAATTTAATTTAACAAATAGGCGATAAATTCCAATTTATAATGAAATTTAATTTTTGGCCCCTTACGCTCTTGAAAACTTTCTATTTGCTCCTTTCCCCAGGGGAAGAAAGTTTGGAGACCCCCGGTCTCAAGCATGCTAGTGTAAGTGCGAGTAGGGGGGAGGATAGGACGAGCAAAAAAGAGGAAGGAAAGATTATACATTGTCCGTGGCCTTTTAGTTGGGGGTACTGCTCGGGCATTCGGAGGATTGATCGAACCAATTGAACCATGTAAAACTACCCGTGAGAGCAGCCAACCGGTAGAATTCTCTCCAGACAGCGGCAGAAGTCGACTTACCTCTGCAGTCAACATACAGCTACTGTTAGGACTCAAACCCTTGCACCTCTCGGTCAGAGTCGTTGCAGTAAATGCTAACTCGGCACAGGGCAGCAACCATCAGTTGCTCTGAGCTAAACTTAATCCGTATGGGAAGTGGGTACTGAACGGAAAGCTAGGGGCGCTGAGTGGTGAGCACTGGCCGTTTGGCGGTTAGGCGGTAAGCGGCAGTCCCGGGGCCACCACTGCCTGGAAGCGGCGATCGCAGCGCTGAAGATTAGTGGCCAATTACCGCAACGCAAAAACTGCAGCCTCCCCTCCTCCACTGCCTTCCCCTCCACGACCTCCCCCTCCACCGCCGCCCCCGCAGAGCCGCGCTTTTTGCCCGCGAGGGGGAGCGCGGCGCGACGATTAGGCTGGTAATTGCACTGCCACCTCGCGCAGCCGGGCGCGAAGGCGGCAGAGGCCGCGGGAAGGGAACTGCATTAGGGCGATTGGGCGAGGAGAAGCTGCTGTTAGTGTTGCGAAACAAGTATTTGGGGAAGTGTAACGAGCGTTATCAATGAGCACCGAGTGGTTTTCAAAGGCCAATGGTTGCCGTTTCAACCTCCGGATAGAAAATTGAGAAGCCTTGTTTCCACGAAACCTATCGCTCTCAGGCTCTTTTGTGGGACAGTTGAGAGCCGTAATGAATACGTGCAATGCATTTGTGAATGAAATGGAGTTATTTTAAGTTCAACCTCACAACTAATAAATAAAGTCGGTTTACATAAATTGTTAATGGGTTATTGTATATATTAAACTTGGGATTTAATTACTGTTTTGGAATTAGTATGTTCAATTGTTAGGAAATAAAAATATAAAATTTTGTACGAAATGTATTAAATCGTAGCAAAGAACAATTGAGGGAAGTAACGTGGGTTACTATGGACGCAAGTTCGTGAGGGAAAGACTGGGCCGATTCCGCTAGAGAATGGACGCCTGAATATAGAACGAGAATATTAACGTGACATTTTGGTTTTAAAAACCAATGACAACTTCAGGATATTAGAAGTTTGTCGAAACCTTGGGGAAGGTACTACAACAAAAAGTTATCGGTGGTTCTCAAGTAAAGAACAAGATATCCGTGGAAGTGGAGAATGTAACATTTACCGATTAAATCTGATGATGTGAATTCACGAATAATGTATTTGCTTTGTGTTTGAGATTAAAATTATTTTATTTAAATTACTTCAAAAAAGAGGTAAACGGACAGTGGCATTTACTAGTATGAAGCAATTAAGCTGCAGATGAATTTATTGGCGTTCAAACAATCGCGATTCACGTGTGCATACGCTGTTGCGGGAATATTGAACATTTAGTAGTTTAGTATCAATAAATAGCATATCCGGTAACAATTGTGACGGTGGCCTTCAAGAGCTCAAAATCAAGAATATTTCTTCGTTAAAATTGATCGAATTAAATAAGTGAATAAATGAAAAATCCAAGTATATTCCCTTAAGATCTAAGGTCACCTTAAAGAGATACAGCTGTGTAATTTCAAATTGTGACCTAATATGTAAGTTTCAAATACGATCAACACTTCAACTTCCTCTCCATTGTTCACTGTGTTCATTATAGCCACTTCCAAGTTATTATTAAACTACATTCATTATGTAAGATAGAACACAATAGTTGTAAAAATAGAATTACGATTCATGGCCAAGGGAATGACTCTGATAAGCATAACAAGTTGAGTAAATACGGTCTTTGACTCCAAATTGGATGTTACCAATTTGATTTAAGGAGAGTTCTCTAGTTTGTGATTTAGATCGCTTCTCACACAATCAATCACAATAGCAACTCCGGTTACGCAACGGATTTTAAAGAAATTATTTACTTTCCTTAGTAACTAAATAGAAGAGATGTAAAGAATCTTCGACCACATAATTATAAAAACCGAAGTCATGTAACAGCTCTTGTGAATACTGTATAGTATTGTAATTATGTTTCTTATGGTTTTAAAACATGTTGTAATAAAACACAATTGACAAAAAACGTAATAAATATTGGAAGCTTTGAAATAATAGATACAAAAGGGAGATTATTTCATTAATTCCCTGAATCGTTAAAAGAGCAAGAAGAGAGGTATAAAATTCTATGAAAATATTGAAAGATATTTCGAATGTATTCTAACTTTTTTTGCCAGAATGAATAAGTGTAATTAAATACTGCCAGTATGATGCGGCTAGTAATCCTGTACTCGACTCATCTTTATTTGAAATTTGTGTGGTAATACGTGTGGGGAGTGTGATAGAGAAACGATAACTATCTCTTTACTATTAATTATTTTCAGAGGCACACTCAGAATTTTTCTCGGTTGGGGGGACCCCGCCTACTGTTCAGTGGACTTAAGTTTTCTTATGATTCTTTACTTATACTGGATATATAATGTATCTTGATTTGTTTAATTATACTTGTTCAGTAATCAATTCTTTACATTATAAATATTGACATTCGTTAGTTCAGAAAATAAGTAAAAGCTTTATTTTTAATTATTAAGATAACTTTAAATTGGTTGTCACATATAACTGTATTTAAATGTTGGTCAGTTCCTTTTTTTAAATTTCGGACAACTACAAAAAAACTTCCAAAACATTGTTTACATCATAATTTTATTTATTTATGCATTTAGACGACGTTTCGCAGACTGTTTTGTCTCCCTCATCGGGTACTTAAAATTCAGATATATTTTTGCATAATTTGTATATATTTTTGTATATATTACTTTTAGTTTTCTAGGTATAATAACGGTTGTACCTGATGAGGGCGACAAAACAGTCTCCCAAATCTTAATGCAAAAATAAATACAATTATGATGTAAAATAAGTTTTGGAAGTATTTATTGTGGTTGACCAAAATTTAAAAAAAGGCACTGAACAACATTTTAATAACTTTATTTTTAATGATGTATTGGCTTCTGAAGGCTGCAGAATTACGAACCCCCTAAGCCTCCACGCATTGGTTGCGCCACAAGCTGTATAGTACAATATGTATTGCTTTGTTCATCTAGCCAGTGGCGGCCGGTGCAGAATTCTATTGGTGGTGCCCGTCTGTGTTTCGACATAGATGTTACTAATTATCGATGTTCTAAGTTAAAACATCGATCATAAACCATCGATGTTTTTAAATATCGATGCGATGATTTAAAAGGGATTTAGTAAACTGTCAAATAAAATGTATGGGCAAGAATATTTTATTTAACAGTTTCCGTTCTTACTAATTTGTGGTGAAGATTAAATTTAAAACAAATCGAAAATAAGAAGAAATTAAAATACTCAGACTGAAAGCCTGATTTCAAGAAGTCAGAGCTTCCTGAGTTCGCCGAAGAAGGGAACGGGAAGAAAAGGAGAGGCCTGTCGCCCATGAGGTACGCCGTCTCTATACGCAAAATACAAGAAAAGGGGAACGAAATACCAGAGATTCGTGTCATCCGTTGAGAGAGATAAGTCTCCTCGATAAAGGTAGTACCATTGGTGCACTGTATGAGACAGAATGTAAACTGCGGTTTTGGCACCGCCTCATCCATAACAGACGCATACGAACCAACAAAGCATTCTTTATTTGGCGTTAAATGGGCAGAGACGGAGCCAATCCGCAGGTGGCTCAGAGGTTTAGATGGAGGCCGACAGATAACACTCCGTCTTGGGCGTTTATAGAGAGTATTGATAGAGCATCGAAGGACTCAACTCTGTTTCAAACGAATTACTGTTAAGAAATATATTTTGAAGAAACGATATTTTATGCACATACTTTCTGTGAAAATTTACTTTTCCTTCCTTTTCATTGGTGGTGCCGTGGCATACTGTCACTACCGTACAAGCCGCCACTGCTTCTAGCTCTATATCAGAATCCATTAACTCAGTCTTCCGAGACATTGTTGAATCATCTTTACATCTATGTCGTTTATGTACGTCTTAACGTACCGGTCATAACACCTGGGCACATATTTATTAGAGATATTAAATTAGAACGGTTTGTTTGACTCTACAAAAGTTACGGTCGGACGATACCACGCTATTACCCACATATTTACATTAACATGTTTACATTAATATGTTCATTCAGCTCTGCCCCTTTAATTCTCCGGCATTAGTATTTAAATTATGTAATTACCACTTTGGCAAACAAACAGCGATTTGGTCCGCGGAAGGAATCTGTTTCCACTTGCTACTGAAATTGCTAGAGTGGAAAGAGATTAAAAGTGAAAATTAGGGATTTACCTTGTGCAATTACGTTTGTCTAGTTGAATAGTCGTTTTGCTTAATAAAGATTTGAAATGAGTTACTGCTACTGGGAATATTTACATAACAAAAGTCCAGTTCCATCTTTGTTAAACTTCTGGAAATTTATAAGTGGCTGGGAAAGTGATAGTGTACAACATTAATTGTGTATAGAGATTTATTTAATCTACAATATGTTATATAACACTTATTTACACGAAGTTGTAAGTTGAAGTTTATTTTCAAATTAGTATAAAAAAGTTTCTGTTATTAAAACGTTTGTTCATTTATAGTAAATTTTGTATATAAGTAACATCCATTTATTTCTTAATTTACCCCAATATTTATTGGTAAAAGCACGATTAATATCAATGTATTTATTAGGTCAATCTAAAATTTTCTGAAATAAAGATCTACTTAATCAATATTAATTATAAATTAGAATATTCAAAATAGTTCATATAAACATAAAATAACTGATATTTTCATAACAAACATTTTCAAATTATAAAGTCTGCATTTGCCATGTCGAAATGACAGGGCATTCAAAATGTCTATTGTTCTTGGATATTACGTTTTTCGAATTGAGAAAACAATAAAATCACGCGGTGAGATTGTCGTTTTTGTCGTTACCGTCATCACATTTGAACGCGACACCGCGTTTTTCAAAATATCGTGTGTAAAACGACGAATAGAAAATGTAACATTAGTGACCCCTGACCAGTGAAAGGCAGAATGTTTGACAGATTTTTTTATCACCAGCTCGAATTTCAACGATGTTCACCAAAATATTGAAAGTTTGATATTTTCAAAATATTAATTTGATGTCGCATTCAACATCAATAAGTTCATAGCTGTAAATAAATAACCTCAGCAGGTTACACGATGCTTTGTTTGTAGTTAAAAAGAACGAAAACCATGTGTGATGAATCAGGGAGGAGTACGATCCCTAAACGCGTATTCGACAGGGAATCTGTACGATCCCCATACCAACGAGTATCTATCACGTGTAATTTGGTGATAATGTATCGCTACGGGTCATCGTGTTACGTTTCCAAATTTACTGAAATTGAAGATAAATTAATAGTAGTTAATTTAGACAACGTATGGAAGGGGGAAACCTGACAAGTCTGAGCAATTTTGACGAAAATGTAGTTCTGAAATAGGCGCATTTAGCTTTAATTAAATTAGTTAGTACTGAACCATTATTAAAGCGTATCACCATTATGTATTGAATAAAATGTAAGAATAGAACAAATTCTGAAATTTTCAACATGATAATATCGGTATTAATAAAATTAACAAACCTCTACACTACGATGGATGAGACCAGAAAGAGAAGAGATATTCGATTGATTTCGAAAAGACTTTAAATGCAAAAAATACACAAGAATTTCAGCCTTCAAATTTGAAATATGATAGAAGATGGGTAGTATATAAGGCAGGAATATCCTATAATAACGAATACATTAGTATTACTAATGTAAGACAAGGATGTTCTCTTGTGCGTCATGAAAGGGAGATTGAATGTTTATCAGAGACAAGGTGTATTGGGACGTAATAATTAGATAGTTGGGAACCAGAAATACTGCATTTAGTATGTTGCGTAGAAACGCATAGAAGTTTGGGTACCACGTATATACGTAATAGATGTAAGGAAATAATAGTAATAAAAAAGAGGCACAACGGGACGGCTAGAACATGGAACATCAACGCGCAGATGCTGTTTGATACGTTCAGAACATTAGATCATTAATAATAGAGGCCACTATTCGTAATCTCCCTTGCCTTGGTGCACCACAACCACCTTCTTCATTACCCAATTTAATGATCATTCGTTGAAAGTTTGCCGGATCAAGCTGCAGTTCCAAACGCTAGTTGATCGCCACCGTCCAGTGTGAATACGCCTCTAGAAGAAGTCGCTGTGAAGAGCTTGTCAACTAGACCCCGAACACTGCGTATATCTGCGTACAGCCCAACTTCTTCGTCTTCCCGGGACCATTTTTCCCCATTTTCCCGGGACGCGTTATGGATGGAAGCGACGGCCGCGCCCCCGGCGGAAGTGGAACAGAGCCCCCTGAATTATGACCCGATTCCGGCAAGAAACCCATAGCGCAGCGCGAAAATCGATAGCCAGCGGCCCAGTGCAGCGACGGCATCGCCGGTGGCAGCGGCTGCAAAAGCAGAGCCCTGGCAGCGCACGACTGTTATTTTTATTTTTCACTTTCCCTTGTTACGTAGTAATGGGAGAAAGTATTGCGACGGTGCGTCGGAATCGGCGATTTTTTCGACAGAAAAACCCTGGTAACAATTGAATTATTGATTAGTGATTCGGGGTGCATCAACGGTTAAGGTCTCGTAAATGTAGTGCACGTGTTTTTTATTCTTCGGGAGGACGGGACTCGAACCTGGGTCAGAGGCACTGCGGTGACATTGTTTGATAGACCCTCTCCCCGCTGATCTCCTGTCAGGCTATTGACCGTTAGAGCAGAAAGAGCCAAATATGCCCTTTAGGAGTGGCACCGGAATATATAGTCTATTGCGTGTTTAGAGAGACCATTTTGAGCGCAAAAGAAAGGCCTCCGCTCGCGGGAAGGAAACGCAGTCTGCGGAATTCTACGGCTCTTGCCGGACGTGGTAGAGGATACGTTTATCGCTATCAGAGAAACCGCGACAAGTTCTCCTCTCCACCTTCCTTGCACTTCGCGGACAACATGCGCAGAAAGGAAGTGGCGGATAAGTTTACTTCTTCTACGAAGCAGCTTATCTCTTCATCGATAACACACAGCCCATCTGTATTGCATTCAAATAATATCATTAATAATAACAATAATAATAATCATCACCATAATGCAATGGTTGGATAAAAAGTAATGAGTATTTTTCCTTTCTCTGAAATGAAATTATTGACAGAGGTACTTACATTCACATCTTCAATATAATTGCCTTCATTATCCATGACCTAATGTTTTGAACGTGTCAAACACCATCTGCGCCTTGATATTCCGTATTGTAGCCGTCCCGTTGTGCCTCTTTTTTATTACAATTATTTCCTTACATCTATTATGTATTTACGTATACCCAAACTCTTATGCGTTTCTACGCAACGTACTAAATGCAGTACTTCTAGCTCCCAACTACCTAATTATCCGCGCATGCTCCCACTATACCTTCTCTCTGATAAAAATTAAATCTCCCATAAACACGAAAACGTGCCAACACATGCTAGCATGTGTTGTCGGCTCGGAATCTATCATCCCTCTGTATTATTTTCTTAACCAGTCTGTCTTTCGATTGTTTTTTCAAAAAAACAGTAACGCTCGCTTTCCTGTGTCACCGAGATCTTTTCGAACATTTTATATTTCTGTCAAATTTGTTCTGACTTGGTAATTTTGCGAAGATCTGAAATTTTTATTTTTCAATTCGCCGCGTTCCCCAAAGTTCATTGCCCTCTGGTTCACCTGCTTTGTCGCAATTGCAACTTGTTTTGAAAGCTACTTACATCAGTTGCCTATATTCAATTGTTCTTCCGTGCAAGTTTTTCTTCAACACTTTCTTACCTCCGTTTGAAAATCTGTGTCCATTAATTTGCACTGAAAAGAAGAATTAGTGCTTATACTAAAAATCCCTTTACCGTTGGAATTCTCACCTAATTAGTTTACACAACATAGCGTTGTCAATTGGAAAGTATTTTAGTTTAATAGAAAGGAAATGTCGATTCAAATTATTATGAAACATTAATTTAAATTTTCGACGAACAATTATTTATAAGTCTTGAGATTTAGAGACTTTTAACACCCAATGATTTATTATGAAGTTGCACATTTATTAAAAATTTTAAAGAGATTAACAAGTATAATCCTATCAAATAACATTAATTGCACAAATCCTAATAATTTTCTGGAAGGAATAACATTAAAAGTCATATACTTGTAGATCGTATAAAACCATTTAGACGCAAATCAGTATTCTATATTGATTACATTTTGCAGTAAAAATCTACTATGACATAAGTTTAAGGACAACGTACCGCAGGCTAGAGGGGTTTTCTACTAACAGGTATCTCCCACCAGCGGGGCACCGTCCCAACCGGGACAGGCGCTAAACTCTCGACCGGTTACATATCATGTGTGATTGTGTAGTGCATGTAAATGTGTGTGTAAGTTAGGGGTGAGGAAAGGAGAAGGGATGAGACGGAAAAATCACGCGCGGTCCGTGGCCCATTTGGTAGAGTACTGCTCTGGCATTCGCGTGGTATTGATCGGAGAAAGCACGGAAAACTACCGACCAGAACAGCCAGCCGCTAGAAGTCTCCTCCAGACAGCGACAGAACTCGACCTAGCTATTTGTGTGTCAAAAATCCTGCCACTACCCGGGACCTCTTGGTCCGAGGCACTGCAGTGACATCAATTGATACATTTTTGAGATGAAAGAAGGCGTAATGGATGCACAAAGAGCATTCATTTTTGGCGCGCGCTCTTGGGGGCTCGGTAGGAGCAAAGTGGCAGCCACCGGCGCGGGAGACCGCAGAAGTCCGCAAAGAAACCGCATCACCTGTTTCACAGTTGTAATCTGCAATAATTTTGGAAATACACCACTGGACTTGCAAAAATCGAGCGAGTTATGAAGGTAATGGAATCAAAAACATCATATAATCCACATAAAATATATGATTAGCAACTTCTACTCATACGTTCAAAATTTTTGAGAGCAGATTTAATTAGGAAAAATCAATGCCAATATTCTTTAGGTGGTGCGGTTTCATTGAGCACTACTATATGGCTATAACGTAGCCTCTAGTACATCAAGAAGCGGCTAGCGTTCGGAAGGCTATCAGAGAGCTTAGCAGCGTAGAGGTGACAAGCGTGTATGCCAGAATATTATGCCTACGACGAACGCACACTCACGTCTGCGTCGGTGCAACTCTTCTTCACACAGGTTCCTACATCTCTTGGTGGTACCAACTACCCTACGAATTTGGTTATTTCTAATGGTGAATTCTTAACTGGCAGGTCTACGTTACGATGTGAATTATGAAAGTTGAACTTACTTGCTTCAATACTCTGTTGTTATTTTTTTTACTCCTATGTGTTTTTTTAATACAACAGCACTTTTAAATACTTTGTTCAAGATTTTTCTTTGAAACTTTCAAATCACAGAATAGTACTCCCCGGGGCAATACACAATCCGCCGAGAAGTATTTATCTGCCAGAATTCTGTGACCCAGAATAGAAATCGATGGTCACTACATAAATGGAATTCCTGTCTGTTTTTTTCCTGGAAATGTGAATTGAACAAGCCAAGTGGATAAGGTGCTCAGTGAACAATATTCATGTCTTATGGTGATGTATCAAATCTTTTCATTGCTATTCATGAGTCCAACTTAAAATAGAGGTAAGATAGTTTTTAAAAAAACCTTTCTTTACTGAGGATATACATGCCGTGTGATTATGGTTTCCAACATTTTTCATGACGATGAAATGTATCCAATAAATTCTTAACCCATTTTCGATTAAAGTAAACTGAGGTTTGAATAGATTGTTATAATATTTGTGAAATATTCAACAAATTTGATATTTTGAATTAAATAATTGCAGAATGGTGAACTGATTTTAAATTAAATATAAAGTGAAATAAAATAAATTGTTTTTATTAAAAATTCATTTTTATATTGAAATGTCACAGTATAGGTATTAATTAAAAATTATAGAATTTAATATACATTAGATCATTTAGGCCGATCAGAAAATGTGAAGGTTTTATATAATGCGTATGAATCATTGACAAAAAAACATACCTGTGCTAATGCTGGATCATAAATTACCGATTAGTCCTAATTTAACATTTTTAAGTCAAGCAATAGTAACTTCGTACATCATAATAAGGAAAACGAGATAAAATATAAGTCATAAGGGAAAATAGGCAACTTACAGCACACAGGAATACATGCAACATACGCTACTATTTATTTTATTTATTTATTTACGTCAAAAACAGTCAAAATTGTGTGACGTGATATGCGGAGAAGTCAATTTGAAGTTTCATGAATGTCCAGTAGCAAAACAAGGAGCCTCCTCAGCATTTGCTCGAGGATCAGAGAAACTGGACGAAAACCTGATCGAGATGGAGATCATGGAGATCATTGACCCAGAAGCTGAAGTACAATATTTGTCACAGATTCTTAAGAATTACACAATCCAAATGGTAAATAATACATTAAATGCCATTGTTAAAATAAATATTACTTTCCTTTTCGATGCTCTGTATAGTCTCTAATAGTATAGAAACTATCATGCATTAGTCGGAATATGTGCATCCTAGACCATTAAAACTATATTTTCGTTGCTCCTTTGCCATGCGAGTTATGTTTCTTGTTTTCTTTTTGCTATTTATGCCATAATCTACATAATTGGCCATTCGATTACATTTTTGGAAATTGCACCTCCCTTGTGGTACGAGTTATTTGAACCGGGGTTCCAATAACTAGTCTTTTCTTTAAAACAATAATTTGCAGATAGTGTACAATGTTATAATATATTTTGTTTCCCATTCTTAATATTCCTTGCATAATGTAATATCCCCAACATTTTAACCTTAAGTTAACAATTTACACATTCTTACACAGGCATATCATTGCAATGTGTTAAACATATTCAAATTAGTAGTGCTAAAACAGCACACATTTCTGACTTCATTTCTAACTTTTGCAGTTTCAAAAACTCAGAGGCTTTAACAAAAATAAAAACTGCGCCCTTTTGAAGAGTCTCTTGTTATACCCAGGATAAAAAATTGGAGCGGTTTTGAGAAAACGTTTCTTTTAATATAATTTGCATTAATTTCAAACACAAATTGCACGAGAACTATTCTTTTTATGAAAAAAAATGAACATGACATATTTAAAGATCTGATTATTTAGAAAATATTTGATTTAAGACAAAAATCTTTAACTAACCCATTGTAGTTTTGAAATATTAATTTTTGGCAATTTTTCACAGTTAAATATTACAGTTAAATATCGGAAGTTAAATATCTTTCAGCAAATGTAATGGAAATATTTTATATTTACCGAGGTTTGTACTCGTATGTGTAGCTATGGCTAAATAAGAATAAGAAATCATGTCCACCTTACATTAAAAACGTAATGTACCAAATAATTACAACTACTCGCATGTTTCATGAAAGAACACATGCGATTGCAATTATTTAAAAAATTTTCTAGATTTTAATAAAAAAAGCATTACTATTATTTACTTATAATTGGTCTTTCTTCTATGAGAAGAAAAAAGTGCAAGAAAAAAATTTAAAATATTTTCCATAAAATGTTGAATATAACAATGGGGCGTAATGTAAAGTACCACAAAAAATAAACTATCTCAGCAATATTATTATTGGATCATATTGTTCGGGAGATTCCAATATTTTCTTCCGTATTCTATAGTATATGGATGAAAATTAACAAACATGGGGGCGTGGATCCGGACAGAGAACCACGAGACACTTCATTGATATAATAATAATAATAATAATTATTATTATTATTATTATTAATCGTTGATGTAGAAGAATAAAGGAAACCGACATACGATACTAGCACGCACTGGAGAAAGTGCGGTGTGAGCTCATGTCTCTACTTAGGAAGCAAGCACTGAAATCTTGGAGACAATAGAACGTTGATGCCCCAATCGATCCGCTCCTGGCGTTCACCGCGCGATGCAAAACGCCCCACCGCCGCAGGTGGACGCGAGAAAATCGACGGGCGCGGGCATCGACTCTCCGCCGCTGGGCCTCTCCCCTTCGCCGGCCGCGGCGCACGCAGCGACCCCCCCTCCCCCGACGCCGACGCCCGGCCCCCGCCGCCAGTGGCACCACGGCGGCCGCGACGTGCGCACCGCCACTACCACCACGACCACCCGCGCCTCGTCACCTGGATCTGATGGATTTGAGCTGCTGCAGAAGTCAGTGAGCGCGAGCCATCAGCGGGCGTGAGTCGTCGGCGGGCGTGAGTCGTCAGCGTCAGCGGGCGTGAGTCGTCAGCGGGCGTGAGTCGTCAGCGGGCGTGAGTCGTCAGCGAGCGTGAGCCATCAGCCTGCGTGAGCCGTTAGCGGACGTGAGCCATCAGCGGGCGTGAGTTGTCAGCGGGCGTGAGCCATCAGCGAGCATAAGCCGTCAGCGGGCGTGAGCCATCAACGGACGTGAGCTATCAGCGAGCATAAGCCGTCAACGATCTCAATTGTGCGTGGTAAACTAATCTAGCAGGATGCCAAGTTCAGCTATCCCCTACCGGCTGCCCATGTATGCAAGAGGACGGGAGGACAGCGAATCTAGCGCCAGTAACAACGCTGGTAGCCCTAGCAGCCCTACCAGCGATAGCCCACCTAGCAGCCCTAATAGACTCAGCAGCACCGGGAGTGATAGCAGCGCCATCAGCAATAGCAGCGCCATCAGAAATAGCAGCGCCATCAGCAATAGCAGCGCCATCAGCAATAGCAGCACCATCAGCAATAGCAGCGCCATCAGCAATAGCAGCGCCATCAGCAATAGCAGCGCCATAAACAATAGCAGCACCATCAGCAATAGCAGCGCCTCTGTCAATAGCAATAGAGTCACCACCAGACACAGCGCTACCACAACTAGCTGCGCCACCGGCCCCCACAGCAGCGGCAGAATGAACCCAATGTACTCGCACCGTCAGCAAAATTACAATGGCCGTGGACGCGACGCACAACTGCGGAACAGAATTCAGACGAGGGCAGTGCCTATAGAGTACCCTACCCGACAGAAAGAGTCTAGGCAACAAGGGAGCGAAGAAAACGCTCAAAATGGAATGTGGATGACAGTGCTAGTGACAGTCTTTTTGATTGGGGCTTTTATTCTATTTCCGGGTGCTCGTAGAGTGTTTGTTTAAGTGGAAAAGTATCTTCGAACCCCATGTAATTTTCTTGTATCGTATCTATTCTTTTCTCGTCGTGAGGTTTGCTGTGTGCCGGCACGTGTTCGATCTGCAACTGTTTTCGACCATTACACAAACACAGAGTGACTTAGTTTTCATGAATGTATTTTTAAGTAATATGAACCTGTAATGAACGCTTCCAAAGTTTAAGAATTCAGCTTTGGAGCCGTCTAACTACTATAACATTAGCAGAAATAGTGACATATTAAACAATATATGTGTTATATTTTATACTGTGCTCGTGGCATCAGACACATATTGAGGTGAGCCAAAGAATTTGTTTTCATTTCGTTATCACGTTTCACAACGTCGAGTAAATTCCTTAGCTATCACATAAAATAAAATTAATAAAATACATTCACGTTTTGTATGAAAATTAAAATTTATTACTCACATCAGGCTTTCAGTTAATCTCTTATTTAGTAATTCAATTACACAAGCTTTATCAGATCTTAATTCTTGGAGATATAAACATAATCAAAATACATTATTCAGAAAAGATTTTACTTTAAAACTGAAACATCTACACACATATAAGATACTTATAATGTCAAAAATTGGAATATTTGATCTTCATACCATTTATATTACCACAGAACAATACGATTTATTTTACCACACCATAGAAATTACATTTAATTCATACTATTAATTCCTTCCAAAGAACTTGTTTGTTGTTTTTTTTGACAAAATGAAATAAATATTCTTGTTTATTCATTGAAAACTTTTGCGTAGGCATGGTGAATACAGGTGAACAGTAAATTATATAGTGTGTAGGTAATTTGATGATGCCTACTAGGTTGCAACTAGTCCTAGTCCTAAATATATTGTTCTTTATAATTATGTATTTAATTTAGGTTGGTTTTTCAAAGCTTGGTCGATTATGAATAAATAATGTTCGTTGATTTGAAATTAGAAATATATAATGTATTCTTGTCATCTTGTTTTCATGTATGTAACTAATCATGTTTTTTTTTAAGAATAAGTATTCTTTGATTCGATACAATGGTCTAAAACAATTAAACATAGTTAAGAAAAAAATATTTTATTCCTGCCATCATCAAACAAAAAATATACTATTCAATATTACAATTTTGTATTTAAAAGGACGCTAAATTCGCGCTACAAAATTACGACGTAGCAATCCAATTAAATTTTCCAGAATTAAAGGTAATGATACTTGAATTGTGTGACATCCAAAACATTCCCGCAGTTGCTCTTTCAATTTACGCGCTACGGTTCGAATTGCACATTTTCATTGGCGACTCTCACTCCCAGAATGAGTCTTATCCCCGCCCTCCCACGCGGCTCGGGTTTGCACTTGCGTTGCTCGCGCGCGGCTTCCCAGGTCAGTCAAAGTGCAAAACGCTGTGCAGGCAGTATGTAGTGCATATTCTAGCCGGGAGATTGCTCGTGGCCGAGTTATTCCTCCCATGCGGTCGGAAAATTAGGAGCCGAGCAACACGCCGGCTTGCGGGACATTCCCGGTCCGGTATCTTCTCCAGCGGAAAACCAGGGGCCCTCAGCCGGGACCCAGTTCAAGTTCCCGTCTGCTCTCCCAACATGTGTAATAGTGTAGTAAATGAAGTGTAATGGGGTGTAAAGGGAGAGAAGGGGGCAAGAAAAAGGAAAGTAAAGCCTGTGGTTCGTCTGAAGAAAAAAAAAGCCGGACTCGTGGTCTGTGGTCTGTGGCCTGTTTGTTAGGGTTCTGCTCCGGCATTCGACAAGTGTTGAAAAAAGAAACCACGGAAAACTACCGGTGAGACCAGCCGACCGCTAGAATTCTTCTTTAGCGCTTCAGCGTCTGAATTTGACCCAACTATAAAAGCTCGAGCCGAAAATCTGCCGCCATCAGATCTCGAACTTACGACCTCCCGGAGAGAGTCGCAGGTATTTTATCAGTCATTTCACCTGGTGAACCAAAGCTGAAGTACGATATTTTTTTAAAGTTAGGACGCTTAGTGGTGTTTACCTTCATTAACTATAATACGCACTACAATCACGGGACTGCTCGCAAACGAAGTCGCGCCAGGAGAAACAAACCAGACTAAAAAGTCACATCGACTGAGTTGTTAGGGTTTCTTTACAGTACAAATTCACAACAATAGAATCATTATGAAATTTATTGAAAGAGTAATATGTCAAAGAATATTGATTTGGGTATGTAGTAATAATGATATAGTTATGTTTATTCACAAACATTCTTTATACTTTTGATGTATAAGGTGTAAAACGAGAACAAAGTGTAAACAACGACTTTTAAGTTAAACCATTGTGACTTTTGTTATCATTCTGTGTCGCCAAGCAACTAGTGTTGCTAGGGAAAGTTCTGTGACCTCAAACCGCAGCGAGACGTCACGTGCAGTGTCATTACGCACGCAATCAATGATGTTTGCGCTTCTTTTTCTTTGTCAGCAATATTATTCGAACATATGGAATTCGTTTGTGAATTCTTGACCTTTATTTCTTATTTATAATTTGCAAACCATTAGAAATTTTAAATAAATTTTAATAAAATAGTTTTGAATAATCTGTTTTTTAAAAGCATACAGCAAGCTAAATAGGGAAAGTTTTCAGTATTCAGAGGTGAATAATTTCTTAGTTACGTAGCATGTGACGTTTGATAACAAAATATTTCCGTACTGTCGTTCATTAAACATTTCCGAGAACCATTATAAAAGTAATCCATACGACACAGTAAATATAATACAATAATAAATTCTATCACAATTTTTTGCCTTTTTTTTCCTGCAGCTTTTAGTTATTTCCCTAACAAGCGGTAGCACATGCTCTAGGTTTTGTGGCGATGGTGACTTCTACATCGCAGTAAAACTTCGTATGTTCCCAGCGTACAAATGAAATGAACCGGTAACTCTGACAACTTAAAGATAGCTTGTCCGCGGACTGTAAAAAAATTGGTGGTGGTTTCCGCTGATCAACGAGGACATCAGTGCAAGGGCAGGTTACTTGTTCGGCGATTCAATCGGTTGACATCGGTATTGGAAACGGTTGAGCAAGTGAGCTCTTTCAGTTTCCAT